>JAKLNE010000004.1:0-522491 GCA_022814615.1 Waltergamsia citrina | reverse complement strand
GTATATATTTGAGTATATATTTGAGTATATATTTGAGTATATATTTGAGTATATATTTGAGTATATATTTGAGTATATATTTGAGTATATATTTTATGCGTTAATAAATACCTTTAGCTAACGTTTTTATAGGCTCTTGATGATCACTTATCTAGCGACTTCCCAAAGCTTCTTGCTCTTAAAGAAATGCTATCTAAATCAGGTGACCAATCTTCCTCGGCATCGGTCCCACCAAGCCACATCTTAGACCAGATAGTTGGTCTTATCGAATTCCCTAGATCCCCGTCGGTTGTTGAAGACTTTCAGAGAAGCTTAGAGAGTTTCAATAATATACTCACAAATATGTTTGAGAAAGTTATTGGCCAATGGAAATCTGAGGCACAAACTCAATATTTTACAGAAAGCGATGTCGCTGCAATAGAGAATCCCTCAGACGGGGAGGGGAATAATGGAGCTATCGAAGCTGTCACAGAGCAATCTACAGTTAACAACTCCGACATTGATAATGATCCTGTTTGCCATAAGGCTAAGTGGATTGCCGCTTCTTTCACAAGGTCAGTCAAAAGTAATCAAACGAGAAGTGCCTGCGCTCACCAAGTCAAAAGTCCGTTAAAGGAAGATGATGCAGTACAGAGTCCTTCACTTCCTTGTCAGATCTGCCACAGCCCATTGTGTTACACATCTGACTTGTACACAAGTCCTTTCGAAACGTCTTCACCACAGGTTTTAGCTTTGAGTCCTTCTGGGAAGGGCCATGGCGCACTACCATCACCGAGCATAGGCTCTTTTCGCATAAGCGATCTGTTAAGTTATTCTCTGGCCACTAAGAGTTTGAAGCAGGTCGGCTTGATGCATCGCAAGCTTTTGGGAGTGCTCTTAGCCTCTACACTCTTTCAGATGTGCAGTAGCTCTTGGACCCATCGGCTCTGGAGGCGCGATTTGATCTACTTACATCAATACCCCAAAAACTTTCGTCGGCTAGAGCAGCTGCGACTTCGTATTCCTTGCATCCAGCAGGATGTAGCTACCGCTACGCTGAAAGAACCGAATACCGAATCCATTGCTGCATTTGGTGTCCTACTGCTAGAGCTCGAGGCGAACGACAAAGCCGAGTGGGATGAGGACCAAGACCTCGACTTTGAGTACGATGTTCTATCTAATCAGGTCCGCCTTGGTAGGGTTCTTCAGGATTGGGAAGCTTTGGTGCGAGACGAGTACAGAGCCATCAGCCAAGCCTGTCACGATTTTGAGCACTTGGTTCAAACAATTGATCATCCGAAAATCGCGCCGGGGAGAAAGCGTGTGGCCGTCTTCTATAAGTGTGTATTCGAGCCTCTGTTCAAGTTGCTCATGCGAGATTTCTCTCCAGCTCGCAAGCTTTTCGAGGGCGTTTCGGGACCGTGGAATGGCCTTGCCGCATCATTTCAAATCAATTCTTCCAAGGTATCGAAGCGTCTCTTATATGATGAGCAGGACGTTCCCGCGGCCGAAACAAAAAAGTAAGTGTGCTCCTGGTCTAGCGGCTCCTCTGAGCCGTCAGCATTATCCGCAGCTAACTGGGAGAACTTTAAGGATTCAATATGCCCAGCAATTCATGGATGGACTGTTACGCCCTTTACAGCTCATTCCTGAGCTAGTAGGGGCAGGGCACAAGGAAAAGATTCGCATTGCAGTATTAGACTCAGGTGTTAGCCTCGGAGATCCAAGAATATCCAGAGCCTTGCGCACTGGGAAGATTAAGGAGAATAAGTCATGGTTGGAGTCTGCAGAGGATACACATGGCCATGGAACCCATGTTACTCGACTCCTTCTTCACATGGCCCCAGCGGCAGAAATCTACGTCGGAAAAATCTGTGACGGAAAGATGATAAACGAGGACTTCATACAAGGCATTGCAAAGGTAAGCCGACACGCCCATGTAGAACTGTGGTTGATAAGTTACTGAGATACCCCTTAGGCTATAAGATGGGCTGTGGAGGAATGGAAGGTCCACGTCATTTCCCTTTCCCTTGGCTTCGAACAGCGATACGAGGCAGTGGAGTCCGCAGTTGATCTCGCAGTTGCGAAAGAAACCCTGGTATTGGCCGCCGCATCTAATAATGGTGCCCTAACAGATCGCGTGCGGCCAGCTAGAAGAAGCGATGTACTCTGTATCCATGCTTCTGATGGGCTGGGTAACTCTGGAGACATGAACCCGACACCGAAAAGAGCTTCGTACAATTTTTCGACACTTGGCGTGGCAGTTCCCTCGAGCTGGCAGAGAAAAGAAGTATGGAAGAGCGGGACGTCGTTTTCGACACCTATAGCCGCTGGGTTTGCTGCTACTATACTGCAGTTTGTTGAGGCTGTTGATTACAGTTGGAGCATTCCCTACCGCGAAATTATCTATAAGAAAAGAGGCATGGAAGCTATCTTCGCAGAGATGTCAGACCATAGGGACGGGTACGATTTCGTCAACCTAGCTCGCCTATGGCACAATAGGACGGATCAAGAAGTTGCGAAAGCTATTGAGGAGATACTCGAGGAACTGTAGGCATTAGACAATTAGGAATAATCAAACTTGTAGAAGTACACAAAAGGACATAAAAAGAGACACAACTAGATACCTAGCCAAACTAGTAATCATGACGATGTCTGCTACGAAGCTCTACTCTTGCACAACTTGATACTGGTTATCAATTGAACGTTTTTTTTTTTTAGTCAGGAGTCAAGTAAACCTTACTATCCAATAGCTCATCTAGTCTATTTGATTTCTACTTGGCCATATATGAGCGTTGGGATCAGCGGTTGATTATAAATAAGGGAGCTCTTCGCCGGACAAATGGTGTTCTAGGTTCACAACATACGTACGGTGCTAGAGCTTCTACGTAAACTCGGTAGAATAATAACAAGTTGCGCCAAGAAAAGCTAACTGAAGTAACCAGTGCCTTACTTACATTGGGTATAATAAGAGAAAGGAACAATGACTCCGCTGTTGGAGAAGCACTCCCGTAGCTCCCCCGCATATGGAGTCGACACAAGTGGCCGGGTCCATGAACCCCTGCCCTGCCCTGCCCTGCACAATTTTGTCTCGGCAAAAACAAGAGCTACTCTCACTGTTTCTATATCTTGTTTTTTCGGGATACAAGTATCCGACAACTGAGCGGTTCTTTGTACCCGGAAGTTCTCTTGTATCTACATCAACGCTCACAAACGGGATGCCCAGGTTGCGCCACGCCGTTAGAAAGACGCTTCACGGCGCTTGCTGAGGCTGAAACCTAATATTATCTTGGGCTTGGCCGTTATGGGTCCGCCAGAGAAGTCCTAAATCGGAGCTCTTCGCGGCAACTTCATGTAGTATTGCAATGAAGCCAAGCCCGAATGCAGTATGAGTTCCTTTAAGTAGCATCTGAATTCTCTAGGCAAAAAGTCTTATGCTTGATGAATACGTAAGTAATATATGAGCAATTTCATATTCATGAATAGCCGACACTTATCTCAAGTTTACCCAACTTCCCTATTCTTTTGCCGAACTCCTGGTTCTTGGATCTCCCCGTCTTTTTGGCAGCGGGGACCGAGATTCTATCACAATTATACTTCAACACAGGTCAAATGTTGACTCAAGTGGAATATTTTTGTATTATAAGAAGTTTATCAAACGATACTGAATTTTTGCGCTTACTGAGCATCTAAAGAGTGTATCTAAAGTCAGGGTGCTTCTCTCCAAGCTGGTTGACCTCATCGGCAGGTAGATCCTTGAGGTGGTCCCTTTTTCCAAGCTCTCTCTGCTTATTCTCCCAACGGCAGCAGAACCACATGTTGACAGCCGCAATGATACCAAGAACTTGAAATCCGATGCATGTTGAGATTCCGGGCACATAGTACGGGCCATCCTTCTTAGGAAAGACCATCGCAGAGATGATGCCGCCGACCTGACCAGAGCTGACGGAGAACGCGGTAGATGTACCGCGCTTGACGTTGCCGACGACTTGGTTGACACTGCTGAGTGTTAATGAAATTCAAACATATCATAGCGTAAGGAGAAACACCGGAGCCAGAACTTACCACCAAGCAATAACAAGAGGTTGGCAGATATAAATGCCAATGGCCGAGAAGTACAAGCCCATATATCGTAAGTTGCCGTCTCGCAGATTCATCACTAATAGCAAGCCCACGATACTGAAGGAGTACCCGAAGATACAGAAAGGACCTCTGCGCTTCGCCTTGTCGGATGCAAAGCCAACGAGCACCGACACAATGCCCGAGACAATACGGATAGGAGCCGTCAGCAAGTTAGACTTGAGGCTATCCCAGCCAAAGGTGACCAGGATCGTCGGAGTGAAGACGGAAATGGAGTAAGCTGTGACGCAGACAGCAAGGTAAAGGATACCACCGGTCAAGATCTTCCAATCCTTGAGCGCATTGAATACACCCTTGGGGTTCATCTTCTCGTGCGTGCTTCCGCTCTTCTGACTGTCTTGCTCCAGTTTGCGGAGCAACCACGCCTTCTCATCAGGCTTAAGGAACGTGCTCTGGTGAGGGAACGGGGGGATGAAGAAGAAGGCTACAACAGCGGCAAGAACGGTAACGCCCCCTTCGGCCCAGAAGATATATCTCCAACCTTTAAATATTGTGTCAGCCATCATGGACCCAGATACAAAGCAACAGGAAGTGAGGACTTTTGCCTCAAAATATGATGGGATTTACCTGAATAGCCGCCCTTTCCGTCCAGAGAGCCCAAGCCAGCACCCAGGAGACCAGAGAAGGTTCCTGCAATGTCGTTCGATACCATGAAAAAGGCCATGCGAACAAGGAGCTGATGACGACGGTACCAGGAACCAATAAGGAAGAGACATCCAGGGAACATGCCGGCCTCGAAAATGCCGACAAATATACGGGCTGTTAAGAGGCCAGCAAAGTTGTGACAGAACCCGGCGCAGGTGACCGTTACTGGCAATCCAAAAGTTAACATATGCGTCGAATTCGGCGAAGGGGCAATTTAGCTTACCTCCCCAACCCATTACTAGAGCGGAAATGTAGTAACGCGGCTGAACACGACTAAGAATCATATTGGAGGGGATTTCGAGAAGAATGTACGGGATATAGAACACTGCGACTTCGTTAGCTGAGAAGAGCTCATCACCGCGGGTTCGATGAGACAAAAGTGGATATACCAAGAATAGCAATGTTGTAGTCATAGCCTTTCATACCCAAATCCTCCTCCATGTTCCAAAGTCGAGCATTCCCAATGTTGACACGATCGAGAAAGGCAAGTGTATACAGTGTCATAAGCAGCGGGATGAGGCGCCAGTCTACCTTGCGGGTAATTCGTCGGGCTTCGACCGGGTCATCTTCTTGCTCCTGGTGCTCGTGTGTAGAGGAGGCTCCGTCAGGCTTCTCAACCTCATTGAAGCCCTGCTTCTCATTTGAGATGCGAGGCTCCTCCACATTAGTGGTGTTGGGAGTGTCTTGAGCGGCCATGGCTAGTGACAAAAGTTTTCAGCAGTCAAGCCTCAAGGAGTGGCGAAAAGAAATTATTCTCCCAAGGTCACCTCCGTAACTGGAGGCCCTGGTGACTTAGGAAGGGAGGTTTGTAATAGGCCTGGGTGAAGAGAGGTGAGATCTTCGAGGGGCTAACCAGTGATTCCAAGGGAGGATCACGATAACATTAAGTATGCTGGATGGTCCAATGCAACCCTACCCCAGGTGAACCCTCTATACCTCAAAGGAGAGGGACTTACTATCTGGGGAAATGAAATGGGGTAGCTGAATTTTGTGTGGGGTAGTCAAACAAGAGTACGAGGTAGACGATGGAGAGAAACCGGAGCAGGGGAAAGGCGGAGGAGTTATGCATCCGGCGGTCTAGGCCCATTGGTGTGGTGGACAGTTAGTCACCGCAAGCTCGCCCTCATTATAGGGGACCGGCTAGTTAGGTTTATTTGCGAAAGTGACAGTCGACACAGCCTTGGTCGTAGAGTTGCCGCTAAAGACTTAGTGTCCCTTTGCTGGGTTTCGGGGCAGCAAGCCCGGGGTCGGCTATGGTGAGGACCCACGTCTGATTCCGCTTGACCCGTTTGGAGACTATGCCGAACTATCGGCTTGGGTTATTCTTTCAAAGGTAAGATACTTAATTCAATTTGTATCTATATCTTGAATTCTGAACGATCCTTGAACTGAGTTGAGTAGAGTTACAAGTTGTAAGATAATATACTAATGATAAACCGCAAGTACATCGACTACGGGTTAAGTTCGTTTTCTGCGATACTAGCCGTTTTAATAATTATTTATTGAATTCATTAGTCACTTGAGAACGAATATCTTATAATCTTGAAGTCTCCTCGACCCTCATCAGCGCCTTGGGTCCAAGGTCTTTCAACTTTACGCACCCTGCCAACGCCATGCATGCCCGGAACTCTTCCTCCAGGATATTCAAGGCGCTTACGAGGCCTCGTTCTCCATCATATGCAATGCCCCAGAGTGCGGGCCTACCGACCCAGACTATATCTGCGCCCAGGCATAGCGCCTTGAAAATGTCAGAGCCCCGGCGGACACCCCCATCAAAGTGCTACAAAGGTGACAAATTAGTATTTCTTAGTCTATGGCGAAGAATGACATTTGGGGAACTGAAAATCTAGGATGAGAACTTACAACTGGAACTCGCTTGTCGACTGCCTTGGCAATACTCTCTAACACTCGCAGTGTTGGTGGCGCACCGTCCAGTTGTCGGCCTCCATGGTTAGAGACGAATATTGCATCGGCACCATTCTCAATGGCTAGCAGGGCATCTTCCTCATTCATAATACCTTTGACCCAAATGGGCAGCTTAGTTACGCTCTTGAGAAACTGGACGGCCTCCCAGGTGTTCGAGGCATCTTATCCCGAGTTAGTGTAAGCGACAAGTAGAAAGAACTTTTTGAGATGCAACATACCTAGTTTGTTAGCTGGAGTAGTCGATTTGTTGCTTGTTGTACTCCCATTCTCCTTAGCCTGGATCTCGTTGGTACGATGCTCTGATCCTGTTTTGACACCCATGGACTCATCAAAGTTTGCCATTCTAAGATGCGGGGGGACTCTGAAGCCATTGCGAATCTCCGTCAAACGACGCCCGAAGAAAGGAGTGTCAACGGTAAGAACAATGGCTTTGAAGCCCGCATCTGAGAAATGTCGTTAGTAAAGACTCAATGCTCACACCCAGTTAGTATACTTACCCTCTGCTCTCCGAATAAGAGTTTTACTTGTTTCCCTGTTCTCAAAAAGATACATCTGCAGCACGCACTCGCTCTCTCCTTGCTTCCCGGACTCTCGCCTCCCTTCATCCGCAGCTTTCTTCACATCCTCGAGCGAAGTCGTAGAGAAAGTGCTAAGGCCCATGACCGAACCAAACTGCCCGCATCCTTTTCCTGTCGCCTCCTCACCTAGCGGGTGAGCCATCTTCTGCATCGCCGCTGGGGCGACACAGCATGGAAAGGGGATCTCATTTCCCCCAGGAAAGACTTTGGTGGAAGTGTCGACATTGGCGACATTACACAGAGCTCTAGGATTGATGTACCACTTCTGATACTCTTGTCGGTTGGCGCGTAGAGTTATGCTGTCCAAGGCTCCTCCATTGAAGTAGTCTCTGACCATCTTGGGGAGATGGCGGGTAGCATATTCCTCAAGATCGTCTATCGAGTAGACGGGTGGTTTGGAGGCCATGATGGCTCTCGGGATACTGGATAAGTCCTGTGCTTACTGCTTCCTTAATATTCGATGTACAGCTCTGATCTCAGTGCGTTTGCAGTCCTCTGATGTCCGGTTGGATGGTACTCATCCCACAGCAACTGGAGGTTGCGATCCAAACAAGAAGTCATAGACGACTGCGCAGGTAACTTTCCATGTCTCAGGTAGCACCCACATACCAGCCACATTAACTCGTACGCGGACTACACCATTTCGGCGTTCCGCTGCCGGAGCGTAATGATTGACCTCGACACGGCTAAGGTCACTGGACCCAATTTTGCGGGGGCTTGAGCTGTTCACATCGGAAGCATGCTCCCCGACAGTTGTCCATCGTAACAGTGAAAATGGGAGCGTAACTCCGGACGCCTTTATTGGAGCTATCGAATTATTGATCTAATTAAAAACACCATAAGTTGTTGGCAACTGGTGTTTACGATGGTTGGCAAATGGGACCAAAGTCTTGGCTTTATAGTCAGATGATAGATCACTCACCTTGACTACTCAGAAGATAGATCTATCCTCTATTGAAGGTCTGCTGTAACATTAAAACATTGAACACAATTCGTACATGATTTCATAACTTTCTATAATTTTATTGCTCATAGCATTCTTCATTGACCGCTCCCGTAATATCATCAAATCTGGCTGAGCTTCACCTCCACCAATGCACATCTCCGCTCTTCCCTGACAACCCTAACAGCCTCGCGTAGCACCTCATCCACCTCATCACATTTCTCCACGACCTTCCACCACGCTCCTCCCGCTGCCTCAGCAATCTTGCCAAACTCCACAGGAGGCGTCAGACCCACGCTTGCCCTCTCTGTCAGTTCCTCTTTGGGGTGCTTCTCGGCCAGCTCGCCGTGTACTCGCAAGCATGCTGCTCGGGGAGCGGCCCATCCACCGTTGTTCCAGACCACTGTCAGGTAAGGCGTTTCGTACTTGCGGGCCATCCAGTACCCGCTTGATGGCACACCAAAGATGAAAGTACCATCTCCTGTAAAGGCTGTAACTAGCGGCTGCTTCTCTAGCTTTTGGCTCTGTAAAGCGAGGGATGCGCCAACGGCAGCGCCCGTCCACCATCCTAAACCGCCACCTCCGCTACCCATCAACGTCAGAGGCTCTGAATGTCGTAGGTGGTTGGCGACGTTTGGCAGATTTGTCGTAGATTCGTTGAGTGCCACTACGGGGATGTCCGCAGTGGCTTCGCGGAAGCGCGCCATAAAGTAGGGCACCGTTAGCAATCCATTGCTAGGTTTCTCCTCAGCCTTTTTCAATGCCTCTTGACGCTTAGAAAACCGTTCTTCTAAGTACGCTCTCCTCGTTGTCATCTTTCCCTGTGCTTCAGCGACCAGGTTACTATTAGTCTTGAGGTAATCATTCAGCTGCTGGAGAGCAAGACTCGACTCGCACTGCCAGCGTTTCTCACATGGTAGACACCACAGCGTCATTGTCGTTTTGAGCGGGTCGCTATCAAGGTGAAAGATCCGGGCGTCGTCGCTGGGCTTAGATTGAATTGGGATCCATGGCACGTCAGAGTCGACAACGAGCACTACATCGGCCTCAGCCAGAGCAGGGAGTTGACCGCCGCCGTTCCATTGGTGCCCTTGATGGAGGAACGATGTCGTCGAGAAGCTATTGGCTACCGGCGCGCATTCATGAACAGGAATTGTCAGTGTCTCTGCTAGCTCCTTCAAAGCAGCAAACGCGGCCGGCGACTGCCCGGCGTAGCTGGTCACGATCAGCGGCTTTTCGGCTGATGCCAGCACTGTTGCAAGCTCTGTGATGGCCGACGGGCTCAAGCCTAAAGGTTCCACGGCCAGATTGCGGGCCGCCTGTTGCGACGGCTTAAGAGTGAAAGAGGGGTGATCTGTCTCGGACTCGAGGGCCTCGCGACTAGCAACCATGTATGTCGGGCCTTTGGGACTGGTGTTGGCGAATTGCAGCGCACGCAGCGTCAACTGAACAGCGTTGTGTGGTGACCGGATTTCGTGTTCGTACTTCATATATTGCCGCACGATAGAGCGCTGGTCGGGAACGTCCTGAATCCAGTGAATATACCTGGATAAATGTCAGCTTATTGTATCTTCTAGTATTATTCGGCTGTTGGCGAATTGACGTACTCATTCCGACTGCCAATCTCCTCGCCCTCCATCGTGATCGGACTCGTGCCAGCAAAGACGAAGACAGGAATTCGACCCTTGCTAATATTATGTACTGCTGCGCCCAGTCCTTGCGTACCGCACTCTACGTGAACTAGCACGGCGGCCGGTCGGCCGGTAATTTGAGCAAAACCGGAGGCTGCAGACAGAGCGTTCATCTCATTAGGCGCTGTCATAATGCGCAAATTGGAAGTCTGCTGGCTGGCGAAAGCCGCGATAAAGGCGGGATGATCGGAGCCCAGATTGACGAACATATGGGTCACACCCGCCGCCTCGAGGGCGTGGAGGATGGCAGCAGCGCCAGTAATGCGCTTTGGGGAGGACATCTTGACCGCGAGGGATGAGGATAGAGGTGTAAGTGAGGGGAGGAAAGATAAGAGGAGGGAAAACGAAGGGAGGACTTGGGGGGTTGGTTGTGGCATACAACGCCAATTGAATCCCCTCCAACTTCACAGCTCACCAAAGCCGATGTCAAGCTCACAAAAGGAAGGGTCGTAGACGGAGTGGTTGAGTCTTACTAAAAACGGCATTGGCATGGGTAGAGGATCGGAGCACGTCTCCGCACCGGCTCCGGAGAACCCCGGCTCTCCCCACATCTGCCCTCTACACAAACTCTAAGAGTGCAACTCTTCTCCAACGCAGGCGGGCCAGTTGGTCTCCAATCGGCTCCATGCACCCGCAATCGTGAACACCCGCATAGTTAGCTACGGAGTAATGTCGAGGATCCAGAATGAGCATGCATGGAACCTTGCTACGGATATACATATTGTACGAAGCACAATTTCATTGACTTGGGGAAATAATCTAGATGTTCCTGCGATAAATTCGTTCATACTTGGCAGATAAAGGCTTCAAAATTAGGCGTCAGTAACGGCAGAGCGCCTCGTTGTGTTGCCAATGAGTAAAAGATCCCAGTTCTTCAGGCAAATTAGCCAAGTGTCCTATGAATGACTATGCGAAGGTAGTTCCAAAACAGGTATGTTCTTAGCCAAAGATCAGTTTATGTAGCGCTCCTCTTTCTACATCAGGCCAAAAACTGTAGCCTCCCGTACGCTAAGTCTCGTCTATCCTTCAAGAAAATCTCCTCTCACGCTCTCTCTACGTCAGTTTGAACTCCATCCTATTCACGTTGCAGTTAGCATTCATTCAACCACAGCTCCCACGGTGAGTAGCTTGCCTTGTGGACGTTGTTGACTTGCTCAGTGGCATTAGTGTCGCCATTCTCCATAGCTGTGAGCAACCCTGCCGTTCCGAAGGTCTTGTGGTTTTTGAATTCCCACGCCTTCAAGTCTGCCTTGAATAGCTCATCGACTTCCTCCAATGATCGATACTGCACGCGGTATTAGATGATTCGAACTTGACACAGCCAAGCAAACAATAAAGCTTCTTTGCTCGTCTGTAGGAGCAACCTCTTGAACATACCTTTAGCTCAGGGAAAAAGAAGAACCCCCATATTGCCCCAAAGACACACACAGAGCCGAAGATCCAGCCAATCTTGACACCTAGGACGGGCAACAAGTATGGTGTGACAAACGTGACAAGGAACGCAGCAAGCACATCAACGGAAAGACCAAATGCCTACCAAATCAAGCCAGTGTAAGTAAAAGATGATTTTAGAGAAACCTTCCATTCCATGAGACAGGTGAACTTACCATAATCTTCTTTCGCATCCTCACGCCGCCAATCTCCGCACCCGTGAGGAAAGATGTATTGCTGGCTGCGATTCGCGTGAAAGCCGGCAAGATCATAAAGCACGATATCATCGTGCGAGTCTCTGCCTGCGTTGGTTCTGCCGTCCGAGAGCCAATACCAGAAGCGAGGTACAGCAGGAAAACACATATAGTGATGCCGTAGATGAGCAGGGGACGACGACCAGTAATGTCGAACAAGATGATGCCCGCCGCACAACCGACCACGCCAACCACTTGGCCAATCATGTTATATGTGAACGACATGGCACCCAGCCCTTGCTGCACATAGAAAGTTGCTGCATACGACTGCACAAATTGGTTGCCGTTGTTCTGCTGGATGGCAAAGAGAGTACTGCAGATCCACGTCCTGCGCAAATAGTTGCCCCGGAAGAGATCAAGCCAGGACCCTTCCTCAGTCGCCAATGACTGTTGGACCAGGTCGCTCATGGCTTTGAGCTCCGCCACTGTAGCACCATTCTCAACCTCGTATTTGTGTCGAATCTTGTCAAGAGAAGTTTTCGCATCCTCTAAACGCCCCTTCAACACCAGCCAGCGAGGTGACTCCGGCGTAAAGGGTACCAGGGCCAAGATGAGCACCGCGGGGATGAATTGCATAGCCGTAGGAATCATCCAGCCTTCGCTAGTTGTGTGAGTAGCGTAAGCACGGGACATGCCGGCACCCCAGAGGTTTCCAAGCGTAGTCAAGAGCATAAGAGAACCGGAAAGTAAACCACGGGTCGCGGCAGGTGAGGTTTCGGCGTTGTAGGAGGGAACAGCGTTTTCGACGAGGCCGACTGCAAAATAAGCGACATTCCGGCCGACGGTGAATTGCACCCAGTGCTTGGCTGTCATCTCCACTACAAGTAACATGTTAGCAAGTGTAGGGGAAACTTCCAAGAGTTAAGGGTGTGAGTCTTACAGATGACACCGACGATTTGCACTATACCAATAGCGTACATGGTCTTTTTGTATCCCAAACGCTCAATGAATGTATCAGAAAACATGCATCCAAGAATTTTGCCGATCCAAGGGAGTGAGTTCATGAGAGAGCGCCGCAGCGGCGGAAGATCAAACTCCCCGTCTTCAATTTTAACGCCAAATTCTTTTAGGAATGAGGGTAATGCTTGCAATGAACCAAAAGACCCGGTGTCGCTAAAGACAATATTAGCAAGTCGTCCTGTAAAAGTTTTGCATAGTGCACTCACATGCCAAACATGATAGCTCCGAGCAAGAAGACGCAACAATTGAAAGCCAAGTACGGCGTGATCTGAGCCCAGCCCTTGGGCACAATCCTAGCAAGGAGCCCCATCGCGCCAGCTGAACAACGACCGAGAGCTAGAAAGCGACAGAAAGGATGCAGGAAAAGTATGATGAATGGTCAAGAGATGAGCGAATGTTGGAATGAAAATTGTTCATTCTGCTCCCTGGGGCATGGACTCTATGCATATGTAAAGATCCAATGTCGCCATAGCTAAAGTCTGGGGTAGCCCACCGTAAGTGGATGCTGCCGAGCCGAGACCAGGGTCACCGAACCGATACTACCGAACCGACTTCGAGTCTGCGGGGGAAAACCTGTCTCCTGAGCATCCCCGCATCTAATACAGTCGGCCTGGTCCTCGGCTCGGTGGCATGGTCGAGCCAAACACGGGCGCTCCACCTGTGCCCAGGTCGAGCTCCTCGAAGCCATCTTGAAACAAGGGCATTTGGTCCCATATACTAGCGGCAGATGCGTCTAAAGATTGCTCTTGTGCTTCTGAGGCGTTCATAGTTGGCATCCAACCGTCGAGTTGATTAGCACCAGTGTCGTGCCTATCAGCGACGTGATCATGAGTCGTTGTGTCGGAGTGGTGAGAGTCCGATTGCTGTAGTTGGGTTTCCTGCTGAGTGATTGAGCTTGTGGCGTCCTCTGCGACGTCAAGTTTGTGACTGTCATCCGTGAAGCTGGTTTGATACAGGGCGCTGTGCTTCGAGACGGGCTGCTGCGCTATCTCAAGGGCCGTAGATGAGCATGTCAATGGCGGCTGTTGACCAAGAGTCAATGATTCCACGGCCGCCGCGAGCTCTGCAACCTATCACACCTGTCAGCGTATACCACTTTATCATTGAGTTGCTAAGGACATACCAGTTGCGAGATTGCTGGGTACATTGGCAGCATATCTCGGGTTAATCTCAGACAAACGGAGGCTAGCTCGGAAGTTTTGTCTCGCGAGACGTTCAACAATGACCGCGTATGTTCGGCGCTGTGGATTAACATTTCCGCAGCATAATAGGCGCAATGTGCCATCTCCATGTCGATTACACAACCATCAGTCCCCAGCTCCAAAAACGATGCGAATATCTCTGCTACGCTGATAGCGTGAGATAGGCACTTGACTCGGCAATCCTGCAGTCCCATCTCGCCAGTAAGCTGGCGCATCCTCGCCGTAGCCGGATGTGCAGGATCTAATACAATATCTCGAAATAGACGACAGTAACATTCGTGCCACCAGACGTGTGTCATGATGTATCGTGGAAGCCGCGGGGAGTACGCGCGTAATTCTAGGTTTCTGTGAGAGTACCGCTCGTTCTGCGGCAAATGCCCTGGAAAAGCGTCGAGTCCCTTGACGAGTCTCTGGAACTCGGCATAATGGGCGTGTACTGATGTCCTAGGGTTCGCTGCTTGATTGACGTGTCTGAATGTGGTAAGCGCGGAAGTGTACACAGCATCAGGGGTAAGGACCTACCTTAGTACTTCATCGTGAAGGTGTACCGCCCGCAGGTAACACGCCATGATGCCGATCCGAACAGGAGCTTGGGCTTGGATTTGCATGCCGTCTGAAGAATTTTCCGCGTCAAGTTCGAAGTCATCTTCAAAGCACGGCAGTCGAAGATGAATGGCGGTAATCGGGCATGTAGTGAATTCTTGATGCCCGTCAGCAAGGACCACGTCTAGCATGTAAATCGCCCACATGAGTCTCCTTCGGGACTCCTGCACGAAGAAGGACGACTTTGACGACTCGTGATTCAGCCGTAGCGCGAACGCCGCGCGAGAAAGCTGGGACATGACTATGAAAGCGCTGTTGAATTCTCCAGTCCAGTTCCGGAATTTCAGGAGGAGCAAGAGTCCCTGTGTGTTGAAAAATGTTGGCTGCTTGAAATTGTTGACGTTGTGGAGAATGAGACGCTCGGCCATGTCTGCACAACGAAAGCCAATCTCTTGCTCAGAAGCTGACGTTCCAGGAAGCCTTGAAGTCAAGGCTACTATGATGGCAAGCAAGGCTGGCTCTGCTTTTTGTTCGCGATAGAGTCTCATGAGTGATGCTTTGTGAAGAAAAGCAAGACCTGGCAAGCAATGTAGTGATTCAAAGAATTTCCGCAAGGAGGAGGCGGCCCTATCACGAACCATGGAATCATCCCTGTTGGAGAGTTAGTTCACTTTTGACAGTCAAATAATTGTGTTGCTCTTGAAATTATCCGGTTCGCACTTACTGGACACTAGCCGATGGATCCATTTGAATTGAACCAAATGAACGCCCACCATCTGATGCAGATGGTGAATGAGGGGAGAAGGCTTGTTGCTGTCGATTCATTGAGTTTTCAGATGGCAATGGATGGCTATCATGGTCAATTTGCTCTTGGCCAGTAGAACGGACTGGTCTTTGCTCGGAATATACACACACTGTGCCCTTGGAACGGCAGCGCTCGCAACCTTCCACATGCCCTGAACAGCGTACTTTAGACCGGTGGCAAGCCTCACAAGCCCGAGATACCCTCGGCCCCTTGTTTTGTAGGAGTCGCGGCGGCGTAAAGGCGGAGGAAGGGCTTTGCGGTGATTGAAAAGAGCACTCGTATCCAAGCCGCTCACAATTTCCACAGACATTGATTCGGCCATCGCAACGGACCTAAGTTCATTTATAAACTGTCCTTGTTTCACATCAGGGTCGCTGACGGGAGCGCATATTGCTCACCTTGCGTGCCCTACACTGAGCGCAGGTCTGTCTGCGCAGGATAGGGCTGCTCATTGCGATCAGAGTTCCGTCCTCAGCCTGCATATTTTCATGAAGTCTCAAAATATATCAAGTATTCAGCGGCAGTAGTGGCATCAATGGCAGGAAATTTGGACTGATACTCTGTCGCGTCGCTTCGCGACATTGAGAGCAGGGTGCTCGTCAGCGTTCGGACATGTTGCCAGGCATGAGAAACAGGCAGATGTGGTATAGAAAGAATTGAGTTTCTATTGCTGTATTTCGAACGTTCCTGTTTCTTTTCAATGGTATGGATTTTTGAATAAGAAAAGATTGAGCGAAGAAATGATGTTGGATCTAAGTTAACCTTGGGATGAAAAGGTCCCCACTTCCCCATGAGCTCTTCCTCCTAATACAGTGGGGTCACAGGTTTCCGAGCCACCGGCCTCATTGAGAACTAACACTTATTTTTGTGTCTATATAGTATTTAAATGTATATTAATGTATGTTATTTTGGTATCGACTTCCTTTTTTTATATGTTTTGTTATTTATTTGTTCTTATATAGCGGGTGTTCACTGATTCTATAGACCAGTAGATTTAGTTGTTCTTTCAACAAGAAGAACAGACTTAGCATGCAAGTGGTATTCAGATCCCGACTTAATTCTAAAACTCCCTCACGATTCTATCTACTTTTCCAGAGGCTTATCTACCTTTTGTAGCTTCATACGGCTGTAAGCTGTTCCATCTACGACAAAGTCCCACTGGCCTGGCACCTTAAGGCCCTCGTCTGCGTATCTCTGGAGCGTCACTATGCTCTGCCCGTCTCTAAACAGCCAAGGGTCCTTGGTTTTGAATTGCCACGCTTCAACATCTTCTCGCATCTCTTCCAACACCCCCTTATAGTCTTCGCTGTCTGCGAGGTTCTTCACCTCTAACGGGTCTGCTTCCATGTCGTAGAGTTCCTCTACTGGGCGCTTGATGTACTGCTTGAGAGATCGTGAGCCAACCATGACCTCCCCCTCATTGCTGGCTCTAGATTGCCTGCGGATTCCCTCAAGGGTCAGGCTGGCGTATAGATCCGAGGCCATGGGGAAGTCGAGCTGCCAAGCGATGTTGCGGTGATATTTGAAGCGCCTGGTACGCACAAACCGGGTTGGCCAGTAGTTGGTGATTTCGTGGAAGGTATGCGAACCATATACCTTCTGCTGCCATTCGGCTTCTGGCAATTCTTCACCTCGTCCCAGTATTGGTAGGAATGAACGGCCTAGACGTTGCGGATGCGGCGGTGGCACAGTCTCCTTTGTGTATACTTGCCCCTGAGGCGGCTCGACCGGCGATGAGAAGTCGGCCGGCGCTCCGGCCCAATCAAGAAAAGTAGGCAATATGTCGATGTAGCTGACCAAGTTGGGGCTGTGAGTGCCGGCTGCAGCGCATCCCGGTTGGCGAACGATAAAGGGCAACCGCACACCAGCATCGTAGAGGGTCGTCTTGGAATTGATGAAAGGTGGGCCATTGTCGCTGCACAGCACAACAAGAGTCGAGTCACTTAAGCCTTGCCGTTCTAAGGCTTCAAGAACCAGTCCAATTCCAAAGTCCAGGCGTGCTATAGACTTGTAGTACTCTACGTACTCCCTTCGAGTCTCGTCGACATCAGTGAGCCAGGAAGGTATCTCCACCTGGTCAGGTTGAATATCGGGAACGACGAATTTGCCGCCGCAATCCTCCTTGTTACCGAACTCGCCTCGAGTGGTGATATCGCGGTGAGGATCAACGTATCCCACAGTGAGAAAGAAGGGCTTTTCATTCTCTTTAGCTCTCTGGATGAAAGCTTCAGCCCGCTCAGCCGTCCAGGTTACATTGCGGGTCTCGCTCTCCTCGCGAGTTTCCCACGGGAAAACATTTTGAGGTCCAACGTGAACTTTTCCAACGATGCCAGTCTGATATCCGAGCGCATTGAATAGACGGGGTCCGGATTGGATGTGGTCGAATGATTGGTAATGATTTACACTTCCCAGCAGACCGTATTGGCCATTCTCATGAGGGTGCAGGCCAGTGTACATGACGGTGCGGCTAGCACTGCAGGAAGCGGTACTTGTGAAGGCATTGTCAAAGACAGTTGCCGTAGCAGCGAATTTATCAATATTGGGCGTGCTCGAGCCTTTGTCACCATAGCATCCCAAACATTTGCCCAGGTCATCTGCTATTAGGAAGAGGATGTTCCTCTTCCTAGATGGGGTCGATGAAGCCATCGTGTTGTAGTCGCAAAAGCACTTCAAAGTGATTGATGAATGATTTATACAAAAACTTGACCTATGGCCAGTGCTGAATATTTCCAATTAACAATTGACTCACCAGCTTGGCTATAATTATACTACCATGCCATACTGGATCATGAGAGTACTCCGCAGCTTGTCGGTTCGGGGAGGCCGAGCCGAGTGCGACTCCACCCCGCCCGAGCCGATTTTGATGGTGTCAGTTCTCGTGTAGAGCACGCAACGAATTGTGGCTCCTGATTATGGTAGACATGGCTCATGAGTCCAAGAGCCCTTCATATTTCCATATTTTCTTTACTTGTAAGTGTCAAGCTTCCTACTAGATAGTTGTTGGCCTTGCGAAAGAGGCAGCTCTGAGGTCAAGTCACCACTCGGCTCTAGACAACGCTTATCGAAGAGGGCAATAAAACCTAGTGAAAGTGCTTCGATATGTAAAACCTCTCATGCTCGTTTCATGAAGTCCGCTTGAAATATCATTTATCATGGCGGGATTTATCTAGCTTTCACTGTCGTGGCCCAATCTGGTATTCGTACTCGCAAGTTTACAAGCTCGGGCGCGTTGACAGTTGCTTGAGCCGTAATTACCTTTTTATGCGGCCCTCTCAATAAGACAAGGTCATATAGCTGAAATCAATGTGTTGTATCATTCGTGTGTCTTCGCCTCTCTTTGAATTTTACTGCAAATAGGGTTAATCAGCCATGCTTTTTCGATCTTGTTTAATACTTCATAATAGGAACTGGTTGAAAAGCGGTAACAGAGGTTGTCCCGGGAGTCCGCTGCCCTAAGTCTACCACAGCCTAGGCCTGCGGGGAGCCCGTGATCAGCGAGAAGCCGCCCATAATTTCAGGGTCTTTTCACCTGGGGCGCCTATAAATGCCCACCTAGCTATGCTACCATATACATAAATCTAGTAACTCTTATACAATAAGGTAGCTCCCTCTCCCCCCTTTGGCCTTGTCAAACCAACCTGTAATTATTTACCTTAGGTAAACCTCGTGATGTTCCTTTCCAATACCAATAGCCTCGGCCGAGTGTCTACACATTCCCCAGATTATTACTTTGTTTTATTAGAATTGTCAGCTGTCAGGTAGGTAGTACCTAATTACTAGGCTAGCATGCATCTTTTGCAGGGATAAATACTGTATTACTAGGTAAGGTCTCCTGCCTCGCTTTTGATGATCATTCTAGGCAGGTAGGCCCGAGGTAAGACAGGACGAGAATTGGTCAAAGCTGGAGGGAAGGAAGCATGAGACAAATTTGCCTTCTTCAACCTTTGCAACTCCAAATTCAAGTCAGCTCGAATTGAAATCTCCTCAACAACCCATTCCCCTCCCTCTCCTCGGGAGTCGTATCAATCATGGGCTCCGTAGACGAGTCTCCCAATGTCGAGAACCATGATATCATCATCATCGGTGCGGGCATCAGTGGTATCAACACCGCCCACGTTGTGCGCTCCAGGCTGCCGCACCGCTCTTTGACTATCCTCGAGAAGCGACACATTCTTGGAGGCACATGGAATCTCTTTCGCTATCCTGGCTTTCGCTCCGACTCATATCTGCAGTCCTTCGGCCTCGGCTGGTTCCCCTGGACAAAGAAGCACAAGATCGGCGAGGGCGATGAAATCCTCAACTACCTAAACGATGCCGCTGAGCATGACGGCATCAAACCACTCATTCGGTTCCGTCACAAGGTCTGCAATTTCGAATGGACCAGCGCCTCCCAGAAGTGGCGCGTTGACGTCGAAGTCGCCGGCGTGCGCAAGGTCTATCTCGCCAATTTCATCATCGGCTGCACTGGCTACTACGCCGATGACCGCGCCTTGGAAGCACGAATCCCCGGAATTGACTCGTTCCCTGGTCCTGTTGTCCACACGCAATGGTGGCCAGAGGACCTCGACTACACTGGCAAGCGAGTCATCATCATCGGCTCTGGCGCCACCACAATAACCGTCTTCCCCGAGCTGGCCAAGAAGGCTTCTCATGTCACCATGCTTCAGCGAAGCCCTTCCTACGTTGTTGAACGCTCCTACCAACCACCTGTGGACTGGCTCTTTCACCTCCTCCTGCCTATGTCCTGGGCCTGCGCTCTTAGTCGCTGGTTCGAGATCACACTTGAGGTGGTCCTGTCGACCATAGTCATGGCCACCCCCGCCATCTCCCGCAAGCTTCTCGTTGCCCAGGCCAAGAAACAATTGCCCAAAAAGGTTGATGGTGATATTCACTTCACCCCGCGCTACGATCCGATGGAGCAGCGGTTGGGCATGTGTCCTGAGGGCAATTTCTTCAAGGCACTCCACCAGGACAATTGCGAAATCGTGACGGACACCATTGAGACTGTGACGCCCAAAGGAATCACACTCAATTCAGGCAAAAGCCTTGATGCCGATATCATCGTCACCGCCACCGGCCTCTACTTCCAGCTCTTCGACGGTATGAAACCAGTGGTCGACGGGACAACCATTGAGGCAGGCCAGCGGTACGCTTGGAGAGGCATGATGATGGACGGCCTACCCAACGCGAGCTTTATCTTTGGCCACACAACCACATCATGGACCCCGGGCGCCAACATGATGGCCCATCTGACCGTGAAGCTGCTGAAGAGCATGGAGAGAAAAGGCGCTACCACAGTCGTACCACGCATAAAGCGGGAGGAGGGCATGCCGCGGCATCTAGCTGTAGAAGTCAAGAGCAACTACTTCCTCACGGCGGCTGACAGGATTCCCAAGGTGACAAACAAGGGCCCATGGTACGGGCGACTAAGTCTGCCAACCGATATCTGGGCCTACTTATTCGGCAGCATGGACGATGGTTTGGTGTATGGAGGATTCAAGGATAAGAACGCTTGAGCTTGCCGACGATGGAACAAATAGTGCTGCAAATGATTGTTGCTATAATCAAGAAATCATGAACATATACCCGTGGTCTCGACTCCGATAAGAAAATTGTGGCACTTGCAACTGCAGCCTGGCCCAGGCGACGAAACTTTCCCCTCCCGGCAGACCGGTTCAGCCGTTGAAGAAGACGGGTTCCGACGTTGGCGGGTGGCGTCGACCGTTGGCGCTGATGTCTCACTTTAATTGACGCCATTGGTCTCAATAACACGCTCCCCCAATATCGGGATCACAGATCAACTTCATCTCTAATAGGCCTTACTTTTCTATCGTGTCACGCGCGTCAAACCAGAACCGGGCTGTGGCAACTGTGATGTTCCGATGAATTGGGTGATACGTGCTGGACGTCTGGCCTCATCACCTTCCGAATCGATGAGTTGGTCACTTCTCTCCGTCACATCTCACCTGCAGCCTGTTCGTGTTGACCTCCCCACCACCCCAACACGTGGTAGGCGACGAAGCAGAGAGGGGCCGGGTAATCTGAATACAACGCTGGCTATTTCTTGCTACTGGGTCTATGGCGCTACGATGGGAGGGCAGAAACGCACCTATAAGCTTCGCAATACATCAGAGTAGATGAAAGACAGATAGAACGGGAGCTTGGGGAACGTATGAGGGATAGCAAGGGTGTATCAATCGAGGCCGGCGTGACAAAGAACACCAGAAGCGAGAACTCAGCCTAAACCCCCAGCATCTCGGAACTCAGTGACTCTCCGAACGGCGAGACCAGCTTATTTTCAGCTCTGTGTTGCTGATTGGTAGGTCAGATGTGATACCACCGTACATGACAAGCCTTAAACCAACTCCCCGTTGTGTGCTTGCCAGCGAAGCAATCACCACAGCCTGGTCAGGCAATCTCGGCGACGGGTGTATGAGGTGGTTACATGCTAGATGGCCCTACCTCGCACTGGAAGAATTATCCAGAAGCAGTTGACTCACAAAGACGTTGTTCACGGAAGAAGTCACCACTTCCTGCAGATTAGAGGCGCCGCCACCCGGGCCGTTGACAGGTGCAGGTCACACAATATACACAATATAACGAGAAGTATGTATAATCAAGTAATGTCAATCACAGCGTCTGATGTATGTGTGTGTCAGTTCTAGACTTCTTAGAAGTTAGTGCATGAATAGGAAAACAGATCAAGGGGACCACCACCACCCCTGGTAGACTCGGTCACGGATCCCTGGTCCACGCCATGGATCAGATCCAATGCGCCGCGTAGTGATTTGTCTGCTTTCCCTGCATCCACCCTCCATCAGCCCGGCTATTTCCCATCTCACTAATCACTTATTGCTTTCTTTTCCTTCTCCCTTCTTCCTTCCCTCTTCAGATCTTGTATATGCAGTTGAGATCATCGTCATGGGTTTGCTGACCTACGGCTACGTCAGCGGGTCGTTTGCTTATACGGCTGCGGCGCTGCTATTGCTGCTTGCGCCGGTCGTCGTTTGGAGAGTGCGGCTTTGGCATCGGTTGAGGCATATCCCCGGCCCTGGGTTGGCGGGTTGGTCTATTGTCTGGCAGCTTCGCGGGGTGGTGCAGGATGATTGGCATGAGAAGCTGACACAGCTAGCTGAAGAGCACGGTACGTAGATCCTCAGGACCAATTGTTTCTGTTTTCCTCCTGTTGCTTTCTAATGTCAATTGCTGAAGTTTTGTATGACAAGGACCCCTTGTCCGTATTGGTCCGAATGAGCTGCTTTGTACAGATCCGACTGTCATACGGCGCATGTCCGCCGTCCGGAGCACATATACCAAAGGCAACTTCTACGATAGCGCAAGGCTCACGCCTGGAGTAGACAATGTTGTCTCCGTCAGGGATGAGGAAAAGCACAAGGAGATGCGAGCTCGTATGTGGACAGCCGTGAGTAGATATCAACTAGATCAGACCCCCCAAGACCATGAAAGAATAGTACCACTAAAGTTCATAATAAATGCAGTATTCAGGGAAGGAGAACGAGGGCTTCAGCTTTGAGGCTGGTATGGACAGGCAAATTGTGGCCTTCATGAAGCTGCTCGAGTCTAAGTACATATCGACAAAGTACCAGGTGCGGCCGTGCAACTTGGTTGAAAAGACGCAGTTCTTTGCCCTCGACGCCATAGGTGACATCTCTCTCGGCACACCTTTCGGATACCTAACCAGTGATGAGGACCTCTTCGACTACAACAAGATCAATGATTCCTCCGGGCTGCCCATGAATATCGTATCGGTCCTTCCGTGGTTGACCAAACTTATCCATCAGTGGCCATTGAGGTTGGCCATGCCGAGTGAGGGTGACCGGGTAGGGCTTGGGAGGCTCATGGGGTAGGTCAATATAGAATCCTGCTTTGAAAGTCCGGGTCTTGTTCACAGCTGACACAACGCCTAGCTTCGCAAGCCGTGTCGTAGATCAGAGGCTGGATCCCGAGTCATCGCCCGGGCATGACATGTTGCAAGGGCATATCAACAACGGCATGAACCGTGATGAACTGATTCAACAAGTTCTAATCTTCCTGTAAGAACGAACCCTTAAGCTCACCTCCAACCATTATGCGCAGGTTTGAGAAGTTTGCTGAAAACAATGGTCCTACCAGCATCGCGGGCTCCAACTCAACCGCCCACGTCCTCCGCATGACACTCCTCTCCCTCATCACCAACCCCTCCTGCTACAACACCCTCATCGCCGAAATCCGACACGCCACTCCCAACGCCAGCACCCCCGTCATAACCTGGGCCCAGACCCAAACCCTCCCCTACCTCAAAGCCGTCATCCGCGAAGGCCTCCGTCTGTGGCCTCCCGTCGCAGGCCTAGGCAGCAAGCGGGTTCCCGACGGCGGCGACTACATCAGTGGCTACTTCGTCCCCGGCGGCGTCCAGATCGGCCAGGGCTACCACGCCGTGGGACGGTCCAAGGCGGTCTGGGGCCCGGATGCGGACGCCTTTCGCCCGGAGAGGTGGTTTGTCGCTGGGGAGGAGGAGGTGAGGGCTATGGAGGCTGCGGTGGATACGCACTTTGGCGCTGGGAAGTATAGCTGTCTAGGCAGGCCGATTGCGCTGATGGAGTTACACAAGACCGTATTTGAGGTATGTTTTTCTCGGCGGCTTTGCGCTGTTCCCTGCTTATGCTCTTAAAACACCCTGTCGAGTTTGACTTGTATTTTCCATCGGCTAACCGATGAATTGGACATATAGCTCTTGAGGCGGTATGACCTGGCGCTGCTGAATCCCGAGAGACCAATCAAGGTCAAATCCTCCGTTTTCCTCACAGCGTCCGACTTTTGGGTGAAGATCACTGAGAGAGAGCCTTGATATTGGCTATGTTGTAATAATTTCTTCTGGAAACAGGTGTAGTTTCTCGCAGCGATTTAGTTGTGCGTTTGACGGAGTTCACAAGCATAGGAGTTTTCTGCATATAGCATGGATTGATGCTAATAAGATGCCATGCCAACACACCACTTTAATGCCATCCGCTTAACACCTGCAGACGTGGCTGCATTCCTTGATTCGAATTGTTCTTTAATTCGTTGCCCGCGAGGACTAGTATGTCTTCAGAATCATGCTGCTACAGCTGAAACATGTCGATCGGGTCATAACTCTTCCTCTTCGCCGTTCCTCGTCGGCGTTGCGCCGATACTTTCTAGCCCCCTCTCTCCCACTAGCTCCGCCCCCGGTCCTGAGCTCTTCACCGTGTTGTCTTCTACCTTGCCTTGACCCATAGCTTCCTGGTATTTCTTTCCCGTCTCGTCCAATAAAGCTTGGACTTCTGATTCCCGTTTGGTGATTTCGTCTTTTTCCTTCTGCAGCTGCTGAACGCGAGCATTCTTGCTGTGCAGTTCAGTCTCCATAGTCTTGAGTGATACCTGCAGCTTCTGTAGACATTCTGACAGGTTCGGCAATGGTGTGATCTTTGGAGGCACTTTGAGCAGCTCTTCAGCTGGGTCTTTCCGCGGCTTCTTCTTTTTCAGGCCATCCATGCCAGCGCGTGACTGCGCCGCTTCGTAGGCCATACGTCGCTCCGCATCGCTATCGGCCGAGGAGTCTGAAGAGTGACCCTCTGCGGCTGTGATGAGCTCAGCCATCTGCTGTCGCTCTCGTTTCCGACGTTCCTTTTCTGCTCGCTTGCCAAGTGACAATCCCCCATCTTCCACGTAGTCATCGAAACCCTCGCCGAGCTCTTCGTCTTCGGGCTTAAGACGAGTATCATCCTTCTTCTTGCTACCGAGGCGATCCTCATCTTCATCGTCTTCCACCGAGAGGAAGTCTTGTTCCTTCGCTAATCGAGCTCGCCTCTCTTTCTTCTCACGAATCTCTGCTTCCGTGAGGATGGTGGTCTCCGGTTTGGGTGAAGGTATGGGAGGTGTGTCCACAATAAGAGCACCCTCAAGTTCCGACGAGTCAATGTCCATAGCTTCACCAGGGTCTATATTTAACGTCGACGGATCGGCTGGAGTATTAGGCGTAGAAGACTGTAGCTCATTTAGGTACTCCTTGCTGTATTTCGGTCTGTCGTCTGCATCGTCGTCACGGAATGACCGCACCGGAAGACTGTCACTCGATATCCCCTTCTTCACAGCGCTATTCTCCAAGGCTCGCTTCCCTAGCGGCGCCTTTCTCACAGGCTTGACAACGTTATCGTCATCCTGATCATCTTCTCCGTCTCCTCCAAAGGATAGCTTTGAAGATTTGGGTATTCGTTTGCGCTGGTTCGATGAAGCGTTTCGATTGATGTTTGGCCGCACTACAACGGGCCCATCATCCTGGTCGTCGTCATCATTAGGTGTAGACTCAGCACCATCGCCCTCAGCACCGCGAGCCTTTCGTAGTCCCGACTGTCGGAAAGGTTTTCGATCTGATTTCGAACCAAATGTGGGTTTTGAAGCACCTGTTTGCCCCTTTCAGTCAGCCTTTTCGTTCTTCCAATCAGCACAAACAATTCTTTCGTGAGAGCGGGCCGTTCGACACTTACCGGCCTTGACATCTGTGTCTTCTGATGATGCGCCATCTGCGCTAGGCGCATCTTCGTCGGCGATCTTGATTACGCGCGCCTTGCGCTTGTTTCCAAAAGAACTCATCCTCCAAATCGCTTCCGAAATTCAAAGCGATTGAAAAAGAATTATCACATGCGACTTAAAGAGTCGAGGGTACTATTAAGTTGCGAAAGACGGCGTTGGCGGTTGATGTTTCCCAGCAGCAACTTTGGACAATCTTATCTCCACGTGACCGAAATTTTGCGATCAGGCTCCAGAGCTTCAGTACAGCAACCCGCGGCGCGTCGCATCGAAAGAGTCAAACCCCACGACATCCCACATCAACAGCTCAAGATGGCGCCCGCACAGCCTGAGCTCAAGAAGGTGCGTCTTCTTTGCCCATCTGATACTATTACTTCGGTTGTTACGGCGCTGAAGCTCCCCGTATTCCAGCTCTAGAGAGAGCTTCTGCCATCCTCCCACCATCTACGTTTGGCGGCCACATTTAGCTGACTTTTTTGCGATAGTATCTCGACAAGCGGCTATTCGTCCAGCTCAATGGCAGTCGCAAGGTCATTGGCGTGCTCCGTGGCTACGATGTACGTGTTCAAAGACACCTCATTCTGCGGTTCAAGGCGAGTGGCTAACGGTTAGACAGGTTTTCCTGAACATCGTACTAGACGAAGCAGTGGAGGAGAAGGACGGCGGCGAGAAGGTCCGACTGGGCATGGTGGTATGTTCTTGCGATCTGTTCTATTTGTCTTCGGCATAACGGCTAACACTTACAAGGTCATCCGCGGAAACTCCGTCGTCATGCTGGAAGCGCTCGAGAGAATTGGCGGTGATGATCGCCGAGACCGGGGGTGAACGACAAGAGGGAAAAGCTACAGCGAGGGTCATATCAAAAGGCCGGGAATCAAAGATTGGCCTCGGCGTTTTGCGGATGAAAACATAAGGGATCATTGTTGTCTACGAAATATTGCGCCGGCTCGGTTCTTGTTGAAGAGGGAAATGGCATACATCGACGCAAAAGATAATACCCCCAAATATGGGTTTCTTGAAATACAGAACTTTCGGATCCCTTCAAGTCTTATTTCGCTTGCTCGGCCCAGAATTTCTCGTCGAACCAGTCCATCATGTCGCCTCCGTACGTCTTCACCCAGCCTTTAATGCCACCAGTGAGAATCACAGCTTCCATGTTAGTCTCGCCGACCTCGTTGAGGTAGTCTTGCATCCAACCCGCGCTCCTTGGACCACGACCATTGGAGCTTCCTGTTCAACAGAGGGTATTAACCGAAACCATGCTACTTGACTTTTCTTTCTCGCCTTTTTTATGACTTACCGCAGTAGAAGATAATGTTCTTTATCCCTGCCTGCTTGCAAAGCTGATGGATGACCGGCCTGGTCTGATAAAGAGTATGAGCAGGCAAGTTGATCGAGGTCTTCACAGTGCCGCCCTCCCAGTCCGTTCGTCGTACATCCACAAGCAAGAACTCTCTCTTTGCGTTCACACCGGCAGCAGTATCAGCATCCAGTAATGCCTTGACTTCGGAGGGCTCCATGCGGCGACAAGAAGCCTTGGCTTCGGGGAAAGCTGCCCACCAGGGGTCAGCATTTTGCGCCTGTTCAGCTGCCATTTTTGTGTTTCTTAACGAAGTCGCCAGTCCCCGGCGGTAGTTGTCTTTACAAAAGTTCTGAACAAAGCTCACTGGAGGCAATGAGGAAAGACTCGGGTAAGTGATCCACAGCACCCCGCACTCTGAAATAGTTAAAGTGAGGTCCGTTATGACACTGTAAAAGACACTCCTAGCTCGCTTATGCCAGCAACGGTATTTCAAGCTCCCCTATTTTCCAGCAGGAGTGGCTCTTTATATTCTCTTTTTGCGTCTTTAAGACTAATCCAGACGATGCAGTTGTCATCTATCTATCCAGCCAACGAAGGATCCTCCAATACCGGCTCCGAGACCCTGCCTGTGTCATTTTTTAGTTGGGAGCCTTGTACAATCCCACTTCTGATGCTTTAATCTGTAGCGCCAACAGCCGAGAATACGTTCGGCAAAGGGCAAGGTTACCACCCATGTACCAGAAGCCAGGATGGCCGCTGTACCTCCAGATCTAAAGGTCACATGTTAGCAAGGATCCTTTCCAAATCATGAAAAGGTCTTGTTAGGATCACTTACTGCGTTCAACTCTCCCTCATCATCCAAACCCCACACATCACGCAGGTTGTCCGCCACCTTGTCGCCCACGATCTTTCTCGCCGTGGTTCGCATGTTGTCGTAGCCTGTCGCCAAAACCACAACATCTGCTTTCAGCTTCGTTCCATCAGCAAGTGCCAGGCCATCCTCCTCAAACCCTCGGATTCCCTGAGGACTCTGATGAACCTTGATCTTCCCCTCGCTAATCAACTGACTACATCCAACATCGATGTAGTAACCTCCACCGCGGCACATGTAGAGTCGGAAAATGCCACTCTTGTCTGGACCGAAATCGACATCAAATCCGGCCTTTGATAGGCCCTCAATCGTCCCCTTATCTGCTTCATCATAAATTTCCTGAGTCTTGAAAACATTCAGCGCGAACTGCAGGGGAATAGGCAAGCTCTGCTCATGGATGTCTGCATCCTCAGTCGGGGGGCCACTATCGTCATATTTGCCTTTGTGCGTCATGAAAATGCCCGTAGTACTGATGACATAGGTACCGCTGCGCTGAAGCATTGTGACTTCGGCGCCATTCTCGTAAAAGTTCTGCGATATGTCGTGGCCGCTGTTGCCAGAGCCTACGACGACTACCTTCTTCCCTTTCACTCCAGGGTCGAGTGACGCATCCTGGTGCTGTGTGGCGTGGTAAACGGATCCGCGGAACTTGTCTTGCCCTTCGAATTGGGGAATGTGAGCCTCCCCTGAGTGACCAGTGGCAAGGATAACATGGCGAGGATGTAATATCCTCACGGAGCCATCGCCGCGGATTAACTTGACAGTCCAAGACTTGGTATCGCTGTCGTAGTCCGCGCTTCCGATTGTTGTGCTCAACCACACATTGAGTTCCATGGCGCTTGCGTACATCTCGAACCAGTCCGCTAACTTGTCCTTTGCTGTGAAAGTGGGCCAGTTTGGAGGAAAGGGCAGGTAAGGCATATGACAGTACTGCACTGGATCATGGGTGACAAGAGTCTGAAGACATTAGTTAGCTCGACACTTCCAGGATTTAGTAGGTTCAGAACGGGGTTAACATACTCTATACCGACTGCGCCAGTTGTCTCCAATCCTGTTGTTGCGATCAATGATCAGGGTAGGCACATCGAGTTGTCGGAGTCGAGCTCCAATATCAAGCCCTGCCTGGCCTACATCAATCCGGTCAGCGGAAGTCATCTTGAATGTCGCCAATACAACACTGACCAGCCCCGATGACAATGACACTCGGCTCGTGGTCGAGGAACTCCTTGTCTCTGTCTCTCCGCTCTTTCCAGTTTCCGCGCATAGAGCCATCGACAAGGGAGTTATTCCCTCCATAAGGTCGCTTCAGCTTGATGTTTTCTTCGTGGCCTTTCAGTGCTTGCAACGCCAGACTGAAAACGAAGATCCTATTCTCGCCGTCCTCATCCGAGACGATACGGATGATTCCAGAGCCCGTGCCAATGTTTGTCTCGAAATCCACGATTGTCTCTACCCATTCAACTCCTGGCGCTTTCTGCTCTGTGGTAGGAGTATAGGCACCGCTTTTACGAGGCCAAACATTGCGCAGACCTACTGAGGGAAGATTGTCGCCAAAGTATCCAAGGATTTTGTCAAGACCATCGAGCGTGCGAAAATCCCAAGACAGAGCCAGCAGATCTCGGAGCCAGGCGTCTTTGCGAAACAATTTCCCCAGGGCAGTCAGATCGCCAGCTTCCAGTGCATGGTTCAGTTTAACAAAGAAAGCATGCACAGTGTCCAGATCCACTTCTGTGCCTTTTACCATACCCGCAGCGGAGATCTTGGGGAGGGTAATTGTATACTTGTCGTCGGCTGTCATCTCGAACACGGGCAATTGGATGTGTTATGGGTTGTCTGGATACTCAAGGAGGGAACTCAACAGGATGAGTTTCTATGCTTGCTTTGTAAAATGTGAACTTGAAGATTTAGGGTTTGTCGACACGATCTCTTAAGTAAACAAGATAATCATAGTGAGCTGGTTGCGTATCCCCACAGTCGGGTGAAGAAACCCAAATACCCGAGACAAGGCATCGTATACCAGAGGAATCGGTTAATTTGTGCGCGCCACTTGGTCATATGGCAGCGCGAAATCGTGTCACAAGCGCAATGGATGGGGTAGCAGAGGCTTTCAGCCGCTTTGAGAACCCCGGTGCCTCTGAATTCCATGAGCTACGGGCGGGAGCAGCTAACAAGACCACATTGACGAACCAACCTTGTGCGTCCCGCCGGCGGGCCGCCTCCGCCACTGTGGGGCCTGTCGGCCGGATGACGATCGGAGCTGGTCGGCCTATGATGGGGAACATGTGGAGGCCCTGTCAGATTTCACAGGAGAAGCTGTTCAGGAACGTGAAACGAAGAGTTGTTATATGAGTTTCGTATCGCCAGCGAATCGCTGGAAGGTTGCGAGGCTGTATACCTTCGGGCTTCTGGGACTAGGGCTCTCAAATCGCGGAGACCACCCACTGTCCTCTCTATCTTCAACTACTTGGAAGGACGCCCACCAGTGCCGAACGTCTCCTATCAGTGAATAGACACAGTTATTTCCCTGTGGAGAAAGTCAAGTTCTTCTGGTGCATACATGTGCAGCTGTGATATGCAAGTTGCTGGGATCTGCATTGCGGAGCATTCGCAGCGTGTAAGTGGGTGACCTGCAGGTGCTGGAGCGTACAATGGACCCTCAACGCTAAAATCATTACCAAAGGCCCTTAAAATATTCAAATTGGTCATGCAGGCTCCATTCCCTAAGACATCGGGGAGGGGCTAGTGTGCGCTTTGCAAAACTGGCGGCATCTCTACCCGCCGCGCGGCCGATCACCTGAGGTAGATATGTCTTGTTGCCAGCAAGTGATCTCCTTATACTAGAGTTGGATCTGCAGCTCCCACATGTAGTGGAAGCAATTAATCCAGACTCTATTTAAGTAGAACCGGTGAGAATATGCATCAGATTTTCGCCATCTTCATTTACGCAGCTGTTGCCACGCGTGTCTGGTCAGGTAATGGTAGACTGCAGATAATTAATTATCTGGTGTTTGATGGTAGATCCTCAGGTTTTGAAACGTTGCTTTGAAGCGACAACGGAGGCAATCTCATATGCTGATTTGATACTCGTTCGGGGCTGGGCCCACGGCTCAAGAATATCCAAAGTGACCTGTTGGATCGTCTCAATATCTTCAACTAGGTGCTTTAAGGGGGGCGATTGAGCTGCCATCGATAATATGAGAGTGCATGTAAGGGAACTAAAATACGGGTAAGCTTGAGGCGCGTTCGTGCTAAGATACTCGACTCACAACTGCGCAGTGCTGTATGTGTAAGGGGTCCTCTCGGACAGAACCAATCGAGTGGTTAAGATGAACATGCGGCATGCATTCAAGCACATATCGCACATCTCAAGCACAACAGGGGGCACAGGCACTTCGCCTTCCCAACTCCTGGAAGTGACATAGATTACGAATGCACGGTGGATGTTCATCTTTCCTGACCAGTATCGTAAGCGCAAAATACCAGATTGCCTACATCCCTTAGGATTTCCATTGAGATCTGGCTTAATGGCTTCTGGAAGAGCCTCATACCACGCCTCAAGTTGACGGCTGAGCTCTTCGCAGACCCTCAAGTGCGAAGCGTCTGGGTTCAGAATAGGTAGTCGCGATGAAGAGGCCGCCTCAAGCGAGTGGCCAGTGTAAATAGTTAGACTGTCTGTAAAGAATAAATGATGATGAATGCGGTTTAGCAACGAGCGTGCAGAAATCTCTGCCAAAGCGTAATGGTTCTCGGGAGAAGGATTCTCCCCATAGTTAGGGAAAGGCATTCTGTCAACCATGAGTTCGATTCCACTGCGAGGTTGGTGGAATTCCGCTAGAATATCACTTTGATGCTAGCGGTTAGCCCTTACTCCTGTGCCCAAATTCGGATGGTCTACTTGACAATTAGGCCCTGCATTAACATACCTCTCGATGATAAAACAAACAAAACTCAAACGAGTCAGAGTCTGGACTTCGGGTTCGCTTGACAGAATATCCTTGCAACTAAAAGTGTCATGAGTGACTATGGCCTTGGTCAAGAGACTCGATGACGACGTACCGGGACAGCAACTGCTGTATAGTTGTGGATGCCATATGTATCAGTCTCCAAGCCATCAATGGCTCCACTGTGTACGTAAAGTACATAGCACAAAGAACCAAGGCTTGCGATATCACAACATCTCCGCTAAAGGTAAAGGTCCAAGACGCAAAGAGAATCTTGAGAGCCATTTGAATATATGCTTCTCCAGACCTCTCCTCGGCCTTCCTGTCGATAGGATCAGAAACAGTAGCGCCCAGGGCAATAATGGCTAGAACTAATGCCGAAGGATCGTCAAAGTCAATTCCCCTCTCCATGGTGTTTTCGTAGACGGCTGCAATTTCTTCCTTATCAATGAATGGATGGAATGGATGGACGCGGTTCAGGAAGCTTTGTAGGTACTGGTCCCCGAGGCGTCTGTCGATGTGCTGCTCGCTCCGCAGATTATCCCAGTTAGATGCCATCATAGACCTCGCTGCTGCTGCTCTGGGCCTGCAACTCTCCACGCGGAAGAAGAATTCCTCGGGATACTCTCCAAGTAAGGCGCGACATTGTGGAAGAACGAGGACATTGCTTGTACTTGTCTGGTGGCCCAGTGGGATGGTAATAGGCGGCCCCGCATCATCTTCATCGCGACCAGACGGTCCCGGTCTGCTTCTGGTGTGATTGAAAGACCATATTGAAAAGGGAAGAGGGCTCTCGTTGGGCCTCAAAGAACGATCCACTCGAGATGAGGACCAAATATCATTCTGAGCGTTGGACGAGGCCTCGGTGAAAGGAGAGGGGTGGGGTGGAGCTTGCTTGAGGGCCTCAATCGTTTCAGTCTGCTCACGAAGTAATCTCTCGAGAGCGTCCAGGCGTTTAGCTTGTTCATTGCTGTTGTTTTCGCTACTCTCCCTAGCCTCATGCTCATCGCTTCTGTTGATAGATAGTGAGAGTTAGTCCTGGGTGGATAGAAGCTCGGGGGAATTCTGCTCGCAATGAGAGCGAATGGACAGTTTACGAACCTTCGTATCACAGGCTCGACGTAGCTGCATTCCAAACCCTTGATACGACAGGTTCTGCACTGAGGCGATTCGCCGTTGCACCGGCGTTTCCTGTACCCAATGGAGTGGTTCCTTTGTCAGTCTCGCTGCACCCTTGAACCTTGAAATGCATGTGGGCACTCGTAGATGACAATCAGATCCGACTCGGGATCGAATGGTTGGTTGAGTAAGGTAGTAGTACTCCTTGTATTACTTACCGCTGCCGACAATATGTACAAGCAATGGCTGCTCGTTTTGGGGTGGAAGTCATGATATTGGTACATTGGCTTCAAGGCGGTGCTTTCTGTGCGGCGCCTTCCCGCTATCCTCCCTCCTTCCTTTCCGTACCTTGGGCCGCAAACGCGAGGAAAGTGCGCGATGTCGGCGGGAGTCGTTCCCGCCCTTCCAAGTTCGGGATCAGACTTATCTTTCCTTTACGGGTAAAGGTATGCGTACCTAATTGAGGTGAGTCGACCTCAAAAAAATTCGACAGGAAAGAGCAATGGAGCATACTCTACTCGTATTTGCCGCCTGCCGCCCGCCGCCTGCCGCCCGCCCGCTCTTGGCGCCACTCGGAGGACAATCGCCCGGCGTCTGCGGTGACGGAGTACCAGTCCCCACAGAATAAAGGTACGTACCTTTAACTTGCACCGTAAGGGCCATCAGGGACTCGTCAATGATCGATCACTTTACATCTTGACCGGTCTCATTATTACTTCCAGTATACGTCGCACCTTGGGATCCATCACTCCAATCAGTTTACTACCTTATGCTTCATTTTCTTGGCTGTGATCAATCTCAATTCGCTACATATGAGTCCATCAAGGCAATTTCCCCGCCTCTCGTTTGGTTTTGTCCCATTACCGCACTCTCTATCTAGTTTCGCACCGTGAACCCCAGCACCTTCATCTCGTGCTCAATCGCGACTTTGGCCTTGTCCTCCGCTTCTCGGAAGAACTGGTTGGCGTCTGCGAATCTCTCCTTCACGATTGGATCCGTCCGGATGAACTCATCCAACTTCGCACCTCCATTCGCAATGTAGTCCGTGTCCCTCGTCGCGAAAACGCCATTCCAATCCGGCCCTGCCAAGTCATCCTTCGTGGAGAGCACTTTGAGACGCTCCGCCGTCGATAGAGTGGCATATGGATGCTTCGGCTTCTCACTCTGCACCCCTGGCAGGGTGTCAGGTGTCTCCATAAGCATCTTTAGCACAGCGGCTGAGATGGTAATGTGTTGGCAGCCTAGCTCAGCCATGGCCAAGATTTCGGCGGGATTGAAATGACTGCCGAGATCAGCATTTGCGTGTCAACTTGTGTAAGTACTAAAAAGGATGAATTACCTGGCAACAACCATGACCGGTTGCTCGTGGCCAGTTTCAGCATATGCCTTGGTGAATGTCTCGAGAATGTGAATCACCCTAGCTGACATCGGGTGCTATTTCGGCTGTCAGCTTCTGAACAAGGAAGGAGCTGCGCATCTACTCACTTCCAGCGCAGGATCCTGACAGTTGGGTCGGATCGATTCATCAAAGTGTGCTGCAATCTCTGTACTCAAGCGATCAGATTCTCTCCCAGCGATGTGTCGACTTAGACAAACGTACCGTTGAAGTAAGGGCTAATGAAAAGGCAGTTGGACTGGCTGGCGGCAACAGCCTGCTCAAGAGAAAATACTGTTGTGGCTAATGTCCGAATGCCCTCGGCGTTGAGTTCGCGAGCGGCGGATGCAGCAGCTCCAGTAAAGGGCAACTTAATCGCAAAGCGATCTTGGGATACATCCAGCTCTCTAAAGGCATCTGCGTACTCGTGACATTGCTCGATGATCTTCTCCTTATCATCTGCATATCTCAAAGAGGTCTGCAACAGCACTCTTCCCGAAAGAAAAGGAACATTCCGCGCAACAAGGTGCACGCTCTATAATATTCTGTTAGACTTCTCACGCTATGATAAGAGGCTCAACCAAAAACTCACAGCCATGTTATAGACCCTCTCCCATCCCTGATCTCCATACTTGATGATCAGTCTGTTCAAAAGGTCACCATTGGATGGCTTGAGCAGTTCTCCGGTAATGATAGCCTGGTTTGATGTCTCTAAAGCATGCAGTTAGCAGCAGGTTGCATTGGAATGATTCTGAACCTTGTCCCTACTTACGATTATGCGGGGTGAATGGGATGCTCTTGATCACGTCGGTACTCGCATCATCGACATCGACATTAGAGAGCTTCTCGACTCTATCAAGCAGTGACATTGTTACGATTTAGCGCGATTGAACTGTAAGACACGGGCGATTGCAAGCACTTTAATTCACTACAAGGAAACACACTGGACAGCTTCAAGCTGCGCAATTGACATATTAAATATCCTTTTTCCAATGGCTGTTGGGAAAGAAACGCCACATAGATTACTACTAACATCAGACTTTCGGCGCTCCGCGCTCCGGCTCACGTCAAACTGGCCTCCATGCGTAGTTCGGCGCCTCTTTACAAGTGGGTGTAAGACGATGCTCAAAAACACCCAGTTTACTGTGGTCCACCTACGCCATTCGCCCTTCAATACGGACAAACAAAAGTAAGAGTGGCACTGCGGCGCCGGATCAACGCAATGTCACCCCACGGCTAGTTACGGTGTCGTGGGGAAGTGGAGGAGAGGCAACAAGTGCGGGAGCGGGCGGGCCGCCCGTCTACACTCTTTCGGGGAGGACGACTGCCAAGAAGGTGGCCGAAGCCAAGAAGCATATCAAGCTGCACAGTGAAGCTGTCACAACTGCACGACTTGATTGAATCACAGTTGCCCCATACTATCACGAGGAGATGTCTCATGTCCGAGATTGGACGACTGGGTGGAAAGTGGTAACTCAAGTTCTCAGCTCCGGATGATATTCCCGTAAGAAGCTTTACTAGCGACGGGACCGGTCTGATGTCAGCTACCCAGGACACTTTGCTCCTGGGTTTTTCCCCATCTCTCGGGGGAGTAGACAAGTCTTTGCGTAGGGGTCTTTTGCTTTCTCTGGGCCTTGATTTAAAGGCTTGGGTTGTTCTTTGTTGCCCATAGCAGTTCAGGATCCCACATTAATCTGTCACTGACTTACACACTTCTTGTCCATCCTCTGAACCAAGCCTTCGCCATGTCTAATGCCGCTGCCCGCGAAACTAGTCACTATGTTACCAATGGCAACGAAACCTCCCTTAATGGAGACTATGATGACACTGCGACGTCTGACGCTACAAAGAACACCGATGTTGTGAACCGCTTCTCGCTCTCCGAGAGGACCATCATTGGTAACCCTCCCGAATTCTCTCTGGTATCTCCTGCTTCACTACATGAATTCCATCAAGCCCGTGACATTGCACTTACACCGCTACTTCATTGTTTTCAAATCGTTCTAATCAAGCAAATAGTTACTGGTGCCACCGGAGGACTGGGCTTCGCCATCACCGAATCCCTGCTGCAATCGGGTGCCGACGTAATCGCCATAGATCGCGGGGAAACACCAGCTAATTCGTCATGGAGTAAGCCTTCAAGCCTCGCGCATACTCGTAACAAAGGTCTGACAAGCCCCTTCTTAACTAGGCAATCTGGAGAGTATGGCAAAGAAGCTCGCTCGACACATCACATACTGCCAGTGCGATGTGACTAGCATCGAGAACATCACCTCCGTTTTCGAGAAGGCCGTCTCCGACGCTCGCTTCCCACTACGTGGCCTTGTTAACAGCGCCGGTATTGGCACATTAGGGCCCTCAATTGACTTCCCTGCAGACGAGGCCAGGAAGATTATCGATGTTAATTTGATGGGCTCTCTTCTATGTGCTCAGGCAGCGGCACGTATAGTCCAGCGGCAAGGTTTTTCAGCCAGCTTTGTCTTCATTGCAAGTATGGCTGGCTACATTGTCCTCTCTGTAAGTAAGACGAAGTTTCTCCTCTAGCCTCAACGCCCAATGTTTCTAGAGTAGCTAATCCACGCGTGACATTGTCACAGGGCACCCCCCATGCAGCCTACGCAGCCTCCAAAGCTGGTGTGCAGCAGCTCGCGCGCGCTTTAGCTGCCGAATGGGGAGATCCGAGGTCATACAAGACTAATGGCGGTAGCACGGTCATTAGAGTCAACACGATCAGCCCGGGCGTAATCCGTACGCCCATGACAAGGGATGCCCTCCAGCAGCCACATCTTGACGAGATGTGGACGGAGAGGACGATGCTCAAAAGGCTATCCAATCCAGAGGACTACTGCGGTCCGGCTATATTCCTACTGTCGGATGCGAGTGGCTTTGTAACAGCTGCTGATTTGTTGGTAGACGGTGGTTATACTGTATGGTAGGGCGATTGGAGGCACTTGTTTGTCACCGACTAGTGGTTCCAGAGCAATGCGAGTAAATACCACTGCAGCTGTCGTCGTTGATTTTCAAAATTTGTGTGACCTTAGTCGTTACCTTTCTTTCTTATCTAATTTACACAGCATTAGCGTCGGGAGCCTACACGACCTGCAGTATCACCAGCGTTGCTCACCAACCATGTTCTCACATTGCACTGCAGAAAAAATCCCGACGATGCTCACGAGGAACTTCAATTGCGTCAGTCACAGCCAGCATGTGGGTTTTTCTACTATAGGCAAGGCTTTTCGGCGGCTTTGTGATGTCAACTCAACCGTCTATAAGCGTAGGAAAAGGGGGGTGCGACTACTTCGTCTCGTGGGTATGCCGACAATAGGGCCGATTTCTTTATTACAATGCCGCTCTTTAAGGAGTTGACAAATCTGTCAATTATAATTACAGATGGTAAATGATTTCCGAAACTCGCCGACTTGTCATTTTGGTCCTTCGGTGTCGTTGCATAATACGAGCTCACACGAGTGTACGTCAGCTGCTTGAACTCGTACTTGATGAGCCCGCAAAGAGCATTCAGGGTTTCGATTTGAAATACGCATCACTTCTCGCAACAGAGAAAGTATTGACCGTTGATTAGAGGGAATTTGTGGAGTTTTTGTTTTCTTCTTTTCTTAAAAAAATGAATTCGGAAAAATCAGGCGTCTTCTCTATATGTTAATCTAGGTCCTGCCCAGATTCTTATCAGAATACATATCTATCTTCCACATGCAGTGTTCATTCATCTTTCATTCCTTATCATAACTCATGATCATTGTTCCAGCTCTAATCCCCACTCATTTCCACTCAATATCACTGAAAGTTCCAGTGCCAACCAGATTCTGACCATCCAGGCGGCTGCTGCTGCTGCTGCTGCGTCTCCGACATCATGTTCATCATCCACTCTGGACCCAAGCTATCCGTCAAGTCAGGTATAGTCATTCCCTCGCTCCCTTCCAAAAACCCGTCCTGAAGTGGATTTCCGCCGACGTCTCCCATTATGGCATCCTGCGTAACCCGATCCTCGAGACTCAACGCCTCCGTACCCGCCGCGACCAAGTCAGCCCACCGCTCGAGCTTGGCGCGCGTGATGAGCACTTTAATAGCACCCATGGTCCATGCATTCTGGTCGTCGCTCTCAGTCTCGAGGCATGACCCTTGAATCCAGGAGCTGACATGCTGGAATCTGGTTTGTAGCGTTTCCAGGATCGCTGTAATGTCAATGTGCAGGCCCGGTTGCTGTCTCAGCCGCGCTCGGAGTGATGCCACCGCTGCAGGTAGGCTAGGATCCGAGCGAAGTTGGGGATTGTGCAAGGTGTACTGGCACGGTTCTTTATCCGCGCTCGCATCGGAGGCCGCTGCTGGCGTAGGCACGGAGGAGCCAGGGCCTGCAGTCGAGCCGGCCAAAGAGTCTGGCGTCAAGTGGTACATATCGTATTGGTGAGGGCTGGCGGGCGAGGCGCTGGTGCTGGGAGGATCGCGGGTTTTATACAAATCAGAAGGCGCAAGAATCTTGGCCCAGCGCCCCAGTAGGGATATGGCATAGACGAGTAACGAGCAGGTAGACACGGTTTGACAGTAGTATGACTCGACAGGGACGGAGAGCCAGTTGTCAAACCAAGATACTAAGGCATCGTGGGACCGATAGAACTCGTGGAGCAGAGCGTCAGACCCGTCAAGAGATGGGTCTAGTAAATCAGACAAGGAGTTCAGAAGATCGCTATCTGTCTGCGGCGGCTCGTAAAGCCGCAAGACCGCTGTGTCTATGTACGCTTGGAATATTTCTAACACAGAGTCAGTTTCATGCACTAAAGATCGGGATCGCTGTTAAAAGAAGGAAACATACTGTCACCTTTCAGCGAAGGCGGGAGATTGGCGCGAAATTGATCCAACTCGGCTTGGAAGGCCGGCCCAAAAACGTCCTTGGGAACGTACGGCGCGGCAAAAGTGGGCATTTCCTCTGAAATCTTGCCTTGGGAGGTGCATCTTGATATGCGAACAATAAGATGCTGAATTCTTACAAGATTCACCAGCATTGTATCGGTTTCATACTCCATGCTATCCTCTACTTCTTGGACACACTGGTTCATGTAGCGAGTGAATCTCATGGGCTCTATCTTATTGAAAGATAAAGATAATCTAAAATTAGAAATTGGTTAGCTTTGAATCGAGCCTCATGGAACGATAAGATGTCCATTATCACTTACGATGATGACAAGAACCAGACGCCTGCAAGCGCCCTTTTCTCCTCATTCGTCCGCGGCGGAGCGTTCAGGGGCTTCACGGCCATGAGAATAGTCCTCTCTGCCCTCGTAGGAGGGCCAATCAGGCCCAGTTCTCCCACTAGGCTCACAGCCAGACTGACCAGGTTGCCCATCTGCGCATGTAAGAAGCAGTGGTACTGGTAGTAGCCAACAATAACGATGATGCCAAGTAGGAGGTCCATAGACCTTTCTGATTGGACCATCATATGATCAGTAATGTGCTTCATGAGATGATACATCTGAGCCCTCATCGACCGGAAGCTCTTAAAGGAGGCAACCATTCTAATAGCCGACATGAGGAAGGGCCTCGTAGTCCGGAGTGTGGCAGCCGACATATTGGGCGGTATAACCACAAATGGATGCGCTGGGAGCAGCTCGGTACGGTAGAACTCCAGAAATGCATCGTCCGAGTCCGGTGGCGGAGGCGCATCACTACCATCTGCTCGACAGAGACAGGACGGAGGAGCATGACAATTGTATTCCTCCGGCACGAACCAGGGGTTCTCTCCGGTATCCTTAGACTTGCCGGAGGAAGAGCCTTGCTGCTGCTGTCTAGGTTTCCCCATTGTCCGCAGCAGCTGCCCAAGCTTGTCGGTGTCGACATCGCTCTTTGCTGTCTCCTCGGTCTGCAGGAGGTTCACTAGACCGTTGAGTCTCTCCTCTATCTGAGCTGTACGTCTGCGTAATGATACGTTAGCCATCGAATTTCTCCGTCTGTATAGTCTAGTTGCCAAGGCTGTTCGGCAATAACTAAGTCCCTCTGTGACGGGTCCTGTGACTGCACCATGGAGCTAGACAAGCAGCTATCGTCACCGGAAACGGAGCGGAGGTTCCAGAAGATCTCCGGGACGCCGCCCCCAACGGAGTGCTTTCTCTCCGGCTAAAACATAGCACAGACGGCAAAACGACGCCACGACTAGGACCACTTTCGGAGCCGGAGTTTATACTTACGATGGTTTAGATTGTCTCTTCTTGCGGGGGCGATGCACTTGTGCTGTGCATTCTTTAAAAAGCCGTTGGCACCTGCTCCCGAGGATGTCAGTCGCCTCTTTTTTTTTTTTCCAGTTGCTTTCACTTATAAGTATTCAACACAGCCTCAGTCCATGACGAGTAAGTTGACGTCGTCTCTTCACTCATCATCGATTGTTCCTCGGCTGCATCAGACACTTCATGTTCATGACTTTTACGCACCTGTCGCACTTGGCGGTTTCGTCCGGGTTGGACCGAATACACTTTGCCTTGGCCGTAGCGCAAGTAGAGCAGGCGGCTCCCCATTTTGCCGTGGGAGGCCTGGGTCTATCTGAGGATGATGAACCAGCCGTTTCCATGACCTCAGGAGGGCGAATAACCGCTTAGTCTCGTCTGTGTGACACTAACTGAGCAGGCTGGTGGAATTTATTCGACTATATCAGATGGTGATCTAGCCGGTCGATTGTTCTACAACCTGTGTTGTATAGATCAACAAGCAAGGGGCCAAATGAAACAAGCTTAAAAAGTAAAACAGGTAAAAGGGATCAAACTGTAGCTAGTAGCCGGTATTTGACTTCTCTTTGTTCTGCTGAGAGAAAAATAAATCAGAATCGTTGAAATCTTCCCTTCCCTCCCTCTTCCCGTGACAGCCTCCGGGTTGGTTCCGTCCCGGTGCTCTTAATAAATCAGGGCCGAAGTCCAAACCACATCCCGATTCCCGTCTCACATCTCGAACGGACTTTTTGCGAAATCTCCGTGGGGGCGTGAAAATCCCCGGGTTACGGGGATCGGCATGGCTGTATCGAATCAATGTCGTCGGCTGCGCCGTTTTGGACCCACGCATTACTAGTGGGAAGCCTGGCAGACAGACGAAAGCATGGAGGTAGTGGAGGTAAGGCTCTCTATGGCGCCGGGATTCGTTCGATGTGTGGCTGCGCCTTACAATGGCTCATTCAAGTTTACATGCTAGTTCGGCTCTCCCACTGCCTAGGATGACGATAGGCCGGTATAGGATACGCGTGTCAGGGGGGAGAGATCGCATATTGTACGATGACAGCACCCTTCCGAGTTGGTATGATATGCTGTCAAATTGTCCATGTGGAGTCTGCATGGTGTCACAGACTAAGTCTCGGTCGCCTTTCCGCGCGGCTGGATGACGAGGTCTCCCCTGACTTGCGTCTGCAAATCTACCGCATAGGGCTGTGTTTATGATGATTGCAGGGCTGAGCCAACGTATCATATTCGTCCTATTGACTCCGACGGAGCTTCCCTTAGGATCGAACGGTGTGTAAAGCTGATTAATTCGTCTTGAAGATCTTACAACATCCCTCAAGCACCAGAACACCCTCTCACGATGCCTCGGTACTCCTGATTGTTCTCGGAGACGCCTTGAAGAACGTCACTCGCTTCTGATCACCCGGCGCAAGTATCAGTCTGACCTCGTTGACAATGATGCTATATTTAATTCCCTAGAGAAAAACAAAGAGGTTCGCGGAGTGGAAGCACTACAAGTTGGCCCCTTTTTCCACATGAGGCAGCCCAACGATATGCTCTTCCAGAAAGACGCTATGGTAACATTACATCTGTATGGGTACAGCTCAACAAACCCACCCCTTCTCCGCCCTCTCATCACCAAACGATAGAGAGGGGAGTCTTCGGACTCGATTCGGACTCGTAGTTGACGTTCGATAAATCCACTTCTAACTGCTTCTCTTTCGTAGCTCCTAGTATTCCAACTTCCTCAGGTCAAGCACGTTACACACTTTACTTGTTGCGGGAAACGCCGGCACCAATCACGCCGGGCAGCTTCTCCTCACCCACGCCGAAGAGCATGCCGATAGAGAGAGCCAGGATGGCCAACATGCCCAGGGTGAAGCCAAAGAACAGCCAGAAAGGCGTGCTAACATCCTTCTTCGCACACGTGGGGCCAGCCCAGTGCGTCAGGCCACCGCCGTCGTCCTGCGTGCTCATGCAGTGGCAAGCAAAGCAGGAATCCTTGCTCTCTGATTCATCTCGCTTTGCGTACTTGTTCTGGCAGCTACCATGGCCAGAGCAGTTGCCAGTAGCGGAGCTGCAGTCCTCCTCAGAACTGAAGCACGAGGGGATGGAGCCTGCTGAGGCGTAGAAGATGGTGCCTGCGTCGGTGCCCTGACTGGTTCCCTCATTGTCTCCATTGCTGCTGCCCTGGTCCTCTGGTGATGTAGGAGCCTCGGACTCGACGGACTCGTCCTCGACGGCAGTAATGACATGCTCGACAGGCGCTTGACGACGGCGGAGTTCCTGGGTCTTGTCGGACCACTTCTTGGCCTCTCCAGAAGCGGGCAGAAGTACGACAGTTGTCTCCATCTCGCCAGACTTTCCAAGGGACTTGAGGTTAGACAGCTGGCTTTCGAGGTCACTGATGACTCCAGATTCCTAGAGGAAAGTTCCATATTAGCCACGTGATCAGACTGGGTGGCAAGCAGAGCACCCATGATTGCTATTTACCTTTTTCACGTTGTATTTGGCAACAGTAGACTTGCCGCTCCAGCAACGCTCCTCGAAGGGGTTGGTGACCTCCTTGATCGAGCAGCCGTGCTCTTTCGTAATACCAATGTTGAAGAAGTCGTTCTTGACAAGCTTGTCGTGCGCGCCTGAGGAAGGAGGATCGCTGATTTCGAATGACAGACCTGATGTGAGTGTCTTGTCCATCGAGTTGATCTGGTCGTCGGTCAATCCCTCCAGCATGATGACAAGCTGGCTAGGGGATGCCTGTTGCTGCTCGCCGAACATCGAGATAGTCTCTCCACCAAACTTGTTCATCATCGAGACAGCAGTATCTGTGTCGACATCATCAGGAAGGTCCGCAGTAGAAGGACCTTTACCGGCGGGCGCCAGTCTTTGCAGCAAGACGAGTCGTGCGAGGCTGGGCGGGAAGGATGATGTGGTGGTCTTCGTGTCGGCGTCAGCGTCGGCGCCGTTGAAGATGTAGACGGGGGCAGACTGCTGCGCTGCAGCAGCGAGGCCTGCTAGGGCTGTGGACAGCCCGAGAGTGAGCTTCATGATGGGCGGTCGGAACGTTGAAGCTGAGGTGGTTCGTTGGCCGACTCTAGGGGAGCTTGCAACGTCACGAAGCTTGTCCCTGTCGCAGTAAGAGGCGCTGCTATGGCGCCCCCGTAACGTCGGAGAACGGCAGCAGTTGATCCGCCTATACGTACAGTGCACAGCCATGTGCCTTCCATCCTTTGATCAAGATGTCGCACAGTGCGTATGACGCATCCCACCTTGGACTTTCTTCTCTCCATTTACCCCAAACCCATGTGAGGAACATTGTCTTTATTGCAAACTTCGCGCGCATTGCATTTGGGTAGCAGTTATGCCTCGATTTTCATTATAACATCTTCCATCGTCCCACGCTTCTTGGCACCGGAGTCGCCACTATCCACGGATTCGCACTCCACCGATCATGTTCGCCAGATCAGTCGCCTTGCGGCGTGCCGCAACCGCCGCGGCTGCGACACCTCGCTTCGCGACTCGACAGCTGCCTACGGCCAGAAGAACCATATCGTTCTGGCCTTTCCGAAAGAAGCCAGATCCGGACCTGAGTTTACCCGTCTACTTCTCGAAGAAGAAACCCCAGCGACGACTACCGTGGAAGAAACTAGGTTATGTCGTGTTCACCTTGACAGTGTACTATGCTTTGGCGCAGGTCTATATGACCATCGTGGTCGACCCATTGCTGGACTGGGCGGAGGCTGAATGGGACTCGTTATCGGAGAAGGAAAAACAGGAGTTGGAGGACCAAGCCGATGAGGATGACGACGAGCCAATCCTTTTCCTGCCGTTCCCCTTCACGACAAAGAAATACCCGGCGCCACCGTACAAGGGGACAGATCCCGAGTGGCAGGAATTCTTGAAATTGAACAAGGACCCCAAGAAGCAAAAGGAAATCAAGAGTACGTGCCTCAAGATCTGGCTACATGCTGAATCCGTTTAGAACTAACCCGAAACGTGGAACAGCCAACCTCGCGGAATCTGTGCGGCGAGCGCTCGAAATGAACCCGGGGCTTTCTAGATTCATGGGCGGAAAAAACATTAAAGTACGGAAGATGTGGCTCGATATTCTCTATCCGCCGGCACCCCCACCAAGGCATTTCATATCCGGGTACGTCAACGTCTACTTCTCTGCTGTCCTAGACGGATTCGCTAACATGAAGAACAGATTAATTCTGGATTGGGATGGTCTTTTCTGGGGTGAGAGGAGTATTGAGACCCTGGCCGCTCATCAGCTGGACGCCATCATGTACCCAAAGGCCGTGGCTCTCTCCGTATGGACTTTCTGGAACGTGCTTCTCCAGCAGACAAGTGCCGATATCTCCAAGGCCCTTGGACTCAGCGGATCCAAGGAGCCCGATACGTCCTGGCAAACCATCGTCATCAACCGTGGCAAAGACCAGGAGACTCCAGAGAACGGGCCAAAACCCAACTTCAGCAGCATCCTCGCACCTCCCAACCCTCCTACGAAGGCGTCACAGTCTGGCCCAATGCCTTCGCCCCTTGACCTCATCGGGCTCTCCAAGAAGGACAGCGAGGGAAACGGCAACGGCGGCGAGTTACCCATGTCAGCAAGCATGATGCAGGCTTTCCAGGCCGCATCCCTTACCTTAGCGAAGAACTGGAAACCTCCCTCGGCGCAAGCCGTTAACCGTGGGTGCGTGCGAGTCGACGGACTGGTGGAGTACCAGGGCAAGAACGGCGTTATGGTCGTCTATGTTATTGGCTGGTACGACCCGAAGACGAAAAAGTATATGAACGTTCAAACGCAGTTGAAGCACATGATCCGCTCTAAGCAGAGGCCCATGGGTGGACCATAGTTGTTTTCTGCCAACAACATATGTAGCGATTATCTTGGTTTCATAGCTCCTTTGTATGATATAGGCACGGCGCTCAGGGGACTAAGGTGGTATGTTTTTTAGGCGGTTTCAAGGTTGTTGGGGACACTATAGATTCTGGATTGAGGGGCTGCATAGCGTCAAATGAATTATTCGCTAAACCATCTTCCCACCCATGATAGTAGTTAAAATACAGGATGTATGTACATGACCACAATTTCAATACAAGAAAACTATTGCTATTTCAAAAACTCTGAATTCCACGCTGCTCTAGCATGCTCATCTAAATCCAAATGCAATCCTCGTATGCCTCTTCGGTTTAAGCTGAAGTAGACCTACAACTGGTCGTGCTGTCCATCATGATTCACACATTTTTGTGTTGTATGAGATAATTTTCATGCATCGTCAGACTCGCTCCCTGCAGAAGAATTTGTCTCCTCTTGCTCATGAACGGTCCCGGCCACAGATCCTCCCCTGACATCTTCTGAGAAGGCTACAGTCTTACCGGTGGCAGACCTGCCCACAGGCTCGAGCACATCACCGCTCCAAGGCTTGCACTCCTTGACATGCTCGCCACACCGCAAGCATGTCCACCCTTCGCCTTCTTCCCTTTCCAGCCGTGTCGCTAGACAGACGAAGCAGTAAATGCATCCGCAGGGGATCGTCTCATAAGGATTAGTGATGTCCGTCTGCGCGGACCCTATCACACCACTAGATGCTGCCGCAGCCATGATCTCATTTTCTGTACTTGCTGTATCGTTCTGATCCTGATAACAGATGGCGCAAGTCCTCTCGGGGAGGAAGGCATATTCACCCTTGGCGGTCCCATCATCCTCGGCTCCGACATGGACAATCTCCTTGGTCTTGCGCCATGTCCGGGTCAGCCATCGCCTCCATCGATTGATGCCCACCAACGGCAAAACAAAGAGCAGGAACTCGGTAAAGGCATGCCACACCAGCTGGCGATTCAGATACTCGAACGACACCTCCCTGCTGACCTGGCTAGTGGGCGGCGCCAGACGCATACGTAGCACGCGATCGAGCAGTGTGCGATACCGCCCATTCAGCAGGAAGACGAGAAATGAAGCGCAAGCCGCAGCGCTGTGGAATGTAGTGAGGGAAGAGGTAAGGCGGGATAAACGTCGGACTCGCACGCTGGGCTGGTCGTAGCCTTCATCCTGCTCCATCAACCAGTCCTCCCACCGTGTCCAGGCGTATTTGCCGAAAACTGTGAAGATGCCGTACATGGACTTTTGTAACTTCGACGGCGCGACCAGGACAGGCCCATCCTGCCTAGCATCGGTATATTTAAGATTCTGCAGAGCGGCACCGTAGGTCGCATCGTGATCCCAGACGGTGAGCTTGAAGAGAGCGGCCCTCAAAGCCAAGGCAATTTCAGCAGACCAGTCATCCTTCAGGTGACCGCCGGCAAAGTACTTCAGGCCTTCGCCGACCTGGTCCTTGAACAGATCAAGCAGCTCATCATCAAGAAGTTCGGCATCAACCTGACCAACGCGGAAGGCTGGGCGGGTGCCTTCCCTTGTATTGACAGCGTCCCAGACAGAGGATAGTCGGCTAAAGGGAAAAGGTAGACGTTGTAGATTGGCGCTCGTGCGGGAGGCTTCCCTTTGGGCGGCGATTCGTGCAGCGGCTTGGGCCTCGCGAGCTTGGCGGCGGGCGGCGACGCGCTGCTGGGCCTGGGCGAAGCTGGAGTCGGACATTACAGGCGTAACATTGGGTGATTGAGAGCTACTGGTCCGGATCAAGCGAAGGGGATCATGGTGAGGCTGAGTGTGGTGACTGTGCAAGTTAATGGTCGGTATGTCGAGGTATGAGTCGAGCAGAAGCTCTCCATGTGGGAGGAATTACCTTAAGCGTAGATTCGAGGAGCCGAGGCCTCGGTCCCACTGCCGAGCCAAATGACGGAATGGGGACAACCCGGGGTCCTACCCTACACAATGTTCCAACGATACTACTAGTAGTAATAACCGTGGCTGAAGGGCGTTTACTAGCTCGAATATCGCTTTTATTAGACTTGAATGTTCCGGGTTGACTGCATTATTGCCTTTGGAGAGATTATTGGGCAAATCTTGGACCATATTCTGTCTGTGTACTGCGAGACCACAATCATGAAGACTTATACGAAAGGTTTCACCAACAGTCAATAGATACTGTCGTTAGCAAACAGCGACCTTTTATTTTGTTTTATGTTATTTAGTTTCTTTTACGATAGAAATGACACCACTCCAATTTTGAGACTACCAGTACCTTATCGATCTCGGTTGTATCTCCGGGCTTTTGGAGTGAACAGGCTCACGAGGTGCATGTGGTGGTCAGCCATTCTTAGACCGGGCGGCCATGTGCTTCGCCGTTGAGGGTCCCCGTGGCCTGCATTTAGTACTACTACCTGCCAGCAATAACTTGAACCCACCATTTACAGCTTGAAATACAAGTACAAGTACAAGTCAGTACTGGTAGTAGTACCAGCAATAGCACCGGCTCACTAATACCATAAACAACAGTGAGAAAGAAGATGCACTTCGACAACCGATCTCACCATCTTCACACCGAACTCTCCATCACTCTACTCTTCACAACTGTGCTAACAACCGCTCCCCCATATCCTCGAGTCAAGAACTTAAACCATCCCCCATTCCCGCCTGCCCTGCAGCCAACCCGCATATAAACCCCTGTCGAAACCTGATCTCAAAGTCGCCACTCACACCGCGCGCGCGCGCCTCAACTTCACCAACTCAGAATTCACAACTCTTCACTCTCTGCACTTCTGCCTAAAGTTTTTGGCTTGTCGATATTCAACACATCTATATCAACTCCATTGCTTGCCCCCACTCCACGAACCCTTTTTTGCTTCTTTTGTTTCTTCAGCCGCCTTGACCAAGCGACTCGATTAAAGCAAAAAACAAAAGCTTTCGTCTTATCGTTCCGTCTTAAAGTCTGTCTGAGTTGAGTCTTCAGTTTGCTTACACTGCTAAGCGCTCACCCTCGTTATGGCCTCGAGCCGGCGCCAGCCTTCGTCCGTCTCGGGATCATGGCGTATGGTCGACGGAGAAAACGACAGCTTCGACACAACTCTCGCGCCATCCCTAGACGATGACCTCTCCCAACAACCCTCCAGCGGCCACGCTCAGTCCTCCTCTTCAGGCTTCCCATCTCAGCTATCTGCCTTATCTCAGGATAGCATTCGCGACTTTTCACGTCACCAAGATGACCCGGACAACATAATGCGCGAACCTTTTCGTCCTACCCTGCCTAGCGCTAGGGGTAGTCACGCTGGTAGTAACAGCACTGCGCGCACGCCGGATGTGGAACTCAAGATGCCCCGGCTCGACTTTGACAGCAGCTCTAGAAGGGGACCTCGAGATGCGGGAGAGGCCAAGCTGAGGAGGCGTCTTGGAGGGTCATCAGGGAACCGCAGGACTGGGCGGAGACGTTACGACGATGAGTACGACGGCCAAGACGAGCCTCCGCGCACGGTCAGGGACCATATCGCGGCTTCCCTCCCAGCAGCTCTACAAGACGTCCTCCTCTGGATCCTCGGCGTTATTGGACTCGCATTTCGCTACGCTCAGAAGCCCCTAGCTTTCCTCCTCGCCATCTACGTCTCCTTTGGCGCCATCATCATGGCTCAGAACATGGTCACGCGCTCTATTTACGTCTCCCTATCGCCTGTCTGTCGCTTACCAGGTGCTTCACTGCTCAACCTCCCCTTCTGCCCGGCACCTCCTCCCCCAGGAACAACAGGATCCGAGGATGCGGAGCCCTCCGTCTTCGAGTTTGACGACCTTATGAACGTCCAAGGCAAACTCGAGCAGGTTCTCGAGAAAAGCGCAGAGGGCGTCTCCCTACCTTACGAAATGAAGCGCTCCGAAACCACGATCCGGGACTTAAGGACACTCATCCGCTCCAGCGACGTCCGCTCCCGGGACGAGCTCGTCCACGAATTTGACAACTATATCGAAGTAGCCCGTCAATCTGCGTCCGACCTCCAACGCTTCAACACCCACTGCGGCTCCGCCGTAGACAGCGTCATATCTATCAACCGCTGGACCTCCCGCTACATCGACTCCCTGGACCTCGAATCTGATGACCAACACCATTCTTCCTCTTTACTCTCCCGCTGGTCCTCCTGGATCTTCACACCCTTCATGCCTACAGATCGACACTTCAACGAGCGCATGGTTCTCGATAAATACGTCGAGCACACAGCTCAAGTCTCCGACCGCATCACCACCCTTATCCTCGAAGCTCAAGCCGTTCTCGCCCTACTCACCCGTGCAGAGGACCACCTCTCCCTAATCCACGACCTTTCCTCCCGGGACTCCGCAGACGTAGCCTCCCGCCGCGACCAAGTCTTCTGGAACCTCTGGACCCTCGTCGGCGCCAACAATGCCCGTCTACACAATCTAGGCCAACAGCTTACCCTCCTTCGGCGTGTAGACGCCCAGCGCTCCGACGCTGTGCGGCAAGTCTCCGCGCTGGTCATGGAGTTGAAAGCCATACAGATCGGGTTAGAGGATCTACGGGATCGTGTTGCGGCTCCGGAGCTGCAGCGGGAGGTTTCGGCAAAGGCAGGTGGTGGGATACCACTAAGTGTGCATATTGAGACGATTGATCGCGGGGTGGAGAGGTTGGAGGAGGCGAGGAATCGGATCAGCGCGGCGGAGAATGATCGTGTGCGGGAGGCGTTGAATAAGGTGGGCGTGAAGGATGAGAAGCTCATTGAGTGATGAAAGAGTTCACAAACGTCTCATGTTATTTCTGGTTTTTGCGTTTTTGGCTCAAGTGGCACTTTGATTGAAGGAAGCGGATATATATATTATTACTAGTACTATTCAGATACTACAAGGGGCTCTCCTCGATTACACAGCGGGAGGCATCGGCGCATAACGGGAAAGATACCAAAGATTGGAAAGGGGCTGGGTCGAATTGAATATCACAGCACTACGGACAAGAGTAGTCTTATGAACCTAATAAACACAAAAATTTATCACATCGCCACAAGAACTCTCGTCACAAACTAGCCTCGTGAATATGTTTGATGAGTTACAATGACTTCGTATATCTGCATCCGAAGACTGCATAATCTTGCATTCGACGTAACTGGCACTTCATCAGCGGCCCTCTCACGGAGCCCCCCTGATGCCGCGTATGTATATAAGGTCAAATCGACCACCGTTGATACATGCCGAAAATCCAACCAAGTCTAGTTGCAAGACTATTTCCCCTCGATCCTATTTGTTCCGCCTTTTTCTCCACGCCCGAACGTCAAAAGATAACCGGCACCATTTCCGTCCTTGGCGTGTTTGTGTGTGTGTGTGTTTCTCAGGGGTATCGGGATGAAGAGAGCGCGTGTAAAACAAAACAACGAACAAAACAAGTGTCTAGACGATTGCCCCAACCCCCCTTCGACAGCGCCGTTTAACACCGTTTTTAACGTATTTCCAATCCCGGTGCCCTGGTGAAATAATAATAAAAAAGCGTAATAGGTTGACCACCTCCTCCAAACCCAAAAAGAAACGCCGTTACAATGCATGCCATGTATGTATGTTGTTAAATAAAGAACCGTGCCCGCTTTGGAAAAACAGCAGAACCGCCACCATTAAGGTCATGAGAATGCAGGAAAGATATGCCCGATTGCGCGTCGCCCTAGAATATTTGATTAACACAAGACAAGACAAAGGAAAGAGAAGACAATGCTTACATTTTGGACGTTGCCGATCCGGGTCGTCGAATGGGGCGTTCTTCGCAGCGATGGCTCGCATACGTTCTCGGGCAAATGACGACGGGCTCTTACGGCCTCCGCCCGGATCGGTCCGCATTTCGGCGTTCTCAGGCGCCGTAGGTAGTAGTTGCAGGGCTTTTGGTCGCTTCTTGCGGGGGCGCGATGTTCTCGCCGGTTTCGCTGGCTGCGGCTGCTCTGGTCCGTCTTGAGTACCAGAGTCGGATGCCTCCTCTGGGACCGTGGGAGTGCTCGATGGCTCGGTATTCTCGGTGCCTGTGGAGTTTACGGGCTCTTCGGTAACCTCCGGAACCGTCGCGGGTGGTTTAACGGGAGTCATGGGAACCTCGTTAGGTGTGGATGATAATGGCGCAAAGAGTCGTTTCCCCCAGAACTTGAACTTCGTGTCACCCAGTTCTACAGCTCCGTCTTCCAGATCGACCCTGCCTCGTAAACGCCGTAAAGCTCGTTCTCGACGGACCATGCCGTTGGTGATCTTGGGACTATATCCTCTCGGAAGCATGCAATGCTTGCACATGGGGCAAAGTGAGCTATTCTGCGTAAGAAACTCATCAATGCACTCCGGGTGGAAAATGTGCCCGCATGGCAGCTCCCGGATGACGGAAGAGCGATGCTCAAACCTAACGAGACATATATGGCAGTTAGGTTGGAAATTCGTCGCAGTCGTGTCGACTGATCCCGCCAGGCTGGATCTTTTACTTCTGATACTGCCCGGCGGTCTGATGTCCGATGCCACGCTCCGGGTGTCGTGGTGTCGACGGCGACTATTTCTAGATCGAGATGATCGGACAGATCTTGTCGAGGTAGGTGCACCTGTAGAGCTCGGGGTTCCTGGGGCACTCATCGTCTCGGGTTCGGCATTGTACGTGAACAAGCGGAATTCCTTGACATGTGAGGATGGCACAGCGATTCGCTTGATGCCGCTCGCTTCCAGATCCACCTCGCCAGTTTCCACTTTCTTCTGGAGTGTTCTCCGCCGTCGCCGCTGAATGAAATGCATCGCCAAGGATACCGCGCCCACGATCCCCAGCAAAGCTCCGATAACAATGAGGAAGAATGTCCAAAGTGCGATGGAGTTTGTGGGGTTCTTCATCTCTAGTTCTGTCATTATTCGGACATAGTCCTTTGGATTGGGCCCATATAGTTCGGTGATTTCGTCGCCGTGCGGAATTTCGCTGACGTTGCCGGAGTAAAGGCTCAACTGGTCCATCATCTGTTGCCCTTCCAATCCGGGAACGGCAAAGACGGGAAAGCGATTGACAGTTTTCCAAGCGCCATCGTCATCGAGACTCCAGACCGGGGAGTCGACATCTTGGGGTTTGTTGGTGGAGTTGTTGGGTTTGTAGAAGACGAATGCACGAATGGGGTCGAGACGCGCGGATGCGAGATAGGCTCTGGTACAGTCGATGCTGAACCAGGGAGCTAGAGCGATGAGGTTGTAGTTGGTAGGCGGGAGGTCATTTCGCCGGGTGACATTGGGTGGGATAAAGTCATATTGAAGGTTTTCGCAAGCTTTATGGCCGTCGATACTGGGAACATACAGCAAGCCTTGGATGGTGCCGTCTAACGTGTCGGCGTCTGTCGTGGTAAGAGTCGTTATGTTCGTACTGAAACGGTGCTCATATGCTATCTGGCTCTGATGGGGAGAGGAGAACCAAGGTTAGCATTCTTTAGTCTTATTGAGTGGTGGTGCTGCTATTCCAGGGAAGGGTAAACGAACCGATAGGGCGGTGATATTTCTGATGACTGTTGTCGGTACTGTGTTTGAACCGGCCCATACCGGGTTGCTGAAAAGAAGCCTAGGAATTCATCAGTATGAGCTCAAAAAGTAAAGCGTGTACAAGGTAATTGTCCGCTCCGACTGCTTCAGCCAAAACGCTGGTGGACGGTGATGCAGATTGTTGTGAGCAGGTGTATGTCTTGCGGGATGTCAAAGCCAACACGGAGGCAGACCAGTCAAGCCGAGCCCCAAGACAAAAAAAATATATATATGTATAATGAGACGGAAGAGGTGATAAGAATAATTCGTTACAACATACACGACATTTCGAATCTCGGTGAGCGCTATGAGACGTCAGTTTCCGGATGCCAAGACCGGGGTTAAAGGTGGCCCTGCTTGGCTTTTTTTACCCCCGGGGGCGCGCGTCACTCAAGATGAGAAACAACCACCCGGGTAGAAACATAGCCAAAGCAGGATCGGGAATTTGCAGCAAGGCGAAAACTTACACATGCTTCTAAAACATATTTGGTTGTGTAGCGACGGACATCATAGAACGGCACCGACAGCGCGACAGGAGCGGAGTCGGTCGATGCCAGTCGCGATAAGGAGAGGACAGCCGAGCGTATAAGTCCGGGAAACCTCGATCGTTTTCGTTTCAACCTCCCACTGCCGGATAGGCAGAAGCTGGGGGGAGAATGTTCTCAGTCGTCGCGTGTGCGTTTCGGGGGGAGGAGAAACTGATCACTGGTGGAATGCGGCGCGGGAAACGATGGCGGCGGAAGAGGCGTTGGAGAAGGCGCAGGTGGGAAAGCGTGGGAAAAGGATCCCCAGAACCACACAGAACCACAACCAAAAACCAAACGAACGACAATCGGCGAGCGGCTGGCGCACAAGTGTCTTCTGCCCGAAACAAGGAGACCGGGAAAGCGGCAATCGACGAAGGGGAACACAAGACAGGAACAAAAGCAAAAAAAAAAGCAAAAGTAATCTTGGTTATAGCGTCGGATTGGGGGGGAGAGCGTGTAACGGGTGCGATCGGCTGGCCAGTCAATCAGGTTTCGGTGCGAAGCGCTGGGCAATTTAACCGTCCAGTCGGGCCCTGTTCGTTTTAGCGATGGGCGTTGACGACGTTTTTCCTTCGAAACGGAATCGTAATCGGAGAAGCGACAGAGGGGGGAAAGGGAAGAAGGGCAAAGATGATGGAAGCTCGTCGAGAGAGTCGGGGGTCGAGGTTAGAGGAGGGGATGTGACAAATTGAAAGACAACGAGAGAGAGAGAGTGTGAGTGTGAGTGAAAGAAGCCCGAGCGAGTGCTGAATCGTACGGGGGCGGGACGGAATGCGGAATGGAGAATGGATGGAGAGAGCGTCGGATGGGAATGGAAGCTGAGTGGTGAGTCCAGCCGATGGGGAGAGAGAGAGAGAGCGAGAGAGAGCGTCAGGGAGAGATACCTTACCTTAGCAGCATTTACTACCACCAAGGCACCTGATAGAAGGAGCACTGTTGCTGGTATTAGGTACTCGTTTGTGCACCTGCTGCTACCTTAGTTGCTGTGCAGTGGGCCCGTCGGCTAGCATTAGAGACCTTAGGGGGGCTTCCAGACCTTCAGTGGGTGGTTTTAGTGGTGTGAACCTTCAGCCCTCCAGGGGCCGGGGTTCTACCAGAGACTCTAGCACGCCAGCACCTTGAGCCGAGCAGAGCAGACAATGAGATAAAAGAACTAAGACACTCGGAACCAATCTTCCGCCCACTTCGGGGGATTCGGCGTCTGTGACATTCTGTCACCCCCTTCCCCTCCCCTCCCTTACCTCCAGCTCCTGGACTGGACCAGTTGCTTGCTTGTTGCTCGTAGAATGCAAGGTAAGTAAGCGCAGGCCGCTATTCGTCCTGAAACGAGCCAACCAACGTGGGGACACACACACCACACCGAACCGATCTCCGCAACAATTGAAGGTAAAAAGGCTTGATTTGATAGCGTTATCCATTGCTGGTACGAGTACTCCGTAGTGGCCATAAGTAATGCGTCTTATGCATTGCTAATGCAGGCCATTAACAATGATTATCACTATCCCGAGTATAAACAACCATTCATAACCCTCCGTCGGCTAACGCCCAACCTCGTGGATCTGACATTGTGAAAGAACACCTCTACAAGTACACGATAGTAGAAGTCAGCACACACGAAAAAAAAAAAAAAAAAAGGCGCAAAAGAGAGATAGAACAGGCATTAGAAATATGACATAAATTCAAAGTTTATGCGTTTTTAGCACAAGCAAGGAACCATGGCAAACGCCATCCCTACCTTACCTTCAGGTGCCCTGCCTTATTTATTACTTATTCTTCCAGCGTCTTAACGTTGCCTATGTATGTACCTTAACTTAAGTAGCTGCACCATGATTCCCAATTTCTTCATACGGCCCCACGCGAACCCCTGACTCCTTGCAAGCGCGCACCTAAGGTAACTAACTGTAAGAGTATCACCCTTAGAAACCTGTACTTTGCACGGAGTAATACCAAGAACAGATAATAGATTAACACCTTACTACCTTATTAATAATACTAGTACTAAGATGCTGGACTTTTCCGCAAAACGGTCCAGGCGAATCTATTCCGACTTCATCGGCTCCAACCCTGGATTTTTTTGGAAGCGGGGTCCTGCTGTTTCTATTCTAGGCTCCAGCTATCCTGCAGTAGCCCATGCAACCCACAAACGCTGTACTCGCTGCGCATTTACATACCACATTAAACCCTTTAACTCTGGATTGGATTAAATGAAACGGGAAACGGGAAACGATAGCCTACGAGTAGGAATGCGAGCCGGTTATTGCTACCTCTGGACGCTGCGGGCAAGGGAACAGCAAGCATCAACAGTTGGCTCAGGTGGTAATATCGACTATTGATTTTCCATTACTACTTCAGTCACAATCTTTACTTAGTAAGGCAGTAAGTCTCTACAACGGCTGAACAATGCAGACATTACTGTTAGCATAGGATCGATGGGCAAAATCCAATTTCACGAGCCGCCCCATCAGCGTGAAGAATGCAGCGGGATCTCCTCAATTCTGCAAGATCGTCGAGAGGATCAAACAACAGTTAGCCGCCCTCCTTCCTATCCACGGAGTTGAAGGGTCCAGGACCCTTGAAACACACAAAAAAATTGATTTGACGTCCCTGGACCCTTCTACCTTGCTTAGACGTGATAGGGCTTCATTGAAAATGATAGGGGCGAGTTCAATCCTCGTATGCAGATGGCGGAATGCTGGGTTGTAAATGCCCAGCCGAACTAGGAGGCCTCTCGCCCGGCATAGATATGTGCATATTACACTCTGCTCGTACCACTGTTTTATCGAATCCCTTCCTGAATCGTGAGCCACCCTTTCTGAGGTTGGTCTAGGAGCGGAAAAAACGGCAATATCTCACGAGGGTGTCATAAATCTAAAAGAAAAAAATAAGCTTAATCACTGAGATAGATATAAGCCCTCCTTCCTGAAGATTTCCACCTCCAGATCATACGCAACGTAACGCAGCACACAGCTTATAGCATTGCTGGCCATTCCATTGTTTTATTATATAATTCTTTATAGCTATTATTCGATTCTCCATGTGTTTCATGCGGCACTGGTGTTTCGCTCGACCGTTTGATGCCCTACAACCGTTGGCTCCCTTCATCGTGCTTTCCACGCCCTATTGGTGCGGGACGGTTGATGATCTACAAGTAGCGACCCCTTCCTAGTTAGACACTGAGATCTCTGTCTGTGTCGTTGCAGCCGGGGGTCGGTCCGTCTGACTCTGATTCAGATGGAATCACCACCCAATCTATCGCCTAGATCTACTAGTAGTAGCTTAACACTACTCCTGTTGATAGTAAGAGTAAGCGTAGGAAAATGTCAAGCTGGCTGCATCCAAGCAGGGCTCTACACTCACCCAAAGCGCAAGGGACCACCCTCCTCCAACGCCCAGGCACGATCTCGAATATGGCCCACAAGCCACAAGCCACAAGCGCCATCCGCACCCAAGACAAGCCTGGGCACCTACCCAATCCAGCCATGTCCCTCGCTCTGCTAGGCTACTAGGCTGCCAACTACAAGATTCTAGACTGGCACTTCCCCATAATACCATTACATTACATTACTATTAGTACTACTACTGAAGCCATGGAAGTTATTAGTAAATCTTCGGCAATTGTATAAAGTTTGCGAGAATTTGGTGCATTTTTAGAAACGGGAATACGAACATCAGTTGGAGGAGGCCCGGCTTTTCTGCTGAACCAACCGTTTTGCCCAGTAGCACGCCACATGACGTCGCCGCGCGTGGGAAAAAAGCCGTTGGGCTTTGGTGCCTGAGGCATCAACTCTGGCGCTAGATAGGTAGGGGTTCGTTGTGGGTGAAGGAGCCACCACCACGCGTTGGTGCCGCGCTGGAGAGCACCATTCCTCGTGTAAGTGACACAGGTACAGACATCGGATGCCAGTTGTGCCTCAGTCTGAGACTTTCTCCGGCTACATAATTTCATCATTCCAATGGGATTTCGCTGCAAATTCAAATCTTTCTTCTCATTGCTCCCATCTTGCGTTATCATTCTCTCATTCAATCTTGTTTTACCTCACACATTGCCCTAAAACTCATCCCTTTTCTTCTTCCGTACTCCCTCACGCCAGTCGCTCTCCCAAATCCAATCCTCTAAGACATCCAGACGGGAAAATGCCATCTCAAGCGGGCTTCCCAGAGACACCTTCATAGTGATATCTAGTAGCGTCCATAGTCACCGCCGCCGCCTCCGTAACCACCACCATAGCCACCACTGTCACCGCGACGCTCATACTCGCTGTCACCGTAGCCTCCGCCTCCGGAGCCATAGCTTTGCTGACTGTAGCCGCCGCCGCTTCCGCCATAGCTCTGCTGGCCGTAACCACCACCGCCACCACCGTACTCGTCCCGGCCTCCGTAACCACCGCCGCCTCCGTATTCTTCTCGCCCTCCGTAACCGCCGCCGCCACCACCGTAACTCTGCTGGCTACCTCCATAGCTCTGTTGGCTGTAGCCACCACCTCCGCCGCTGTACTCACTGCGACCTCCGTATTCACCACCACCTCCGTAGCTCTGTTGGCCACCGCTATACTCACTTCGCCCTCCATAACCGCCGCCACTGCCGTAGCTCTCTTGGCTATGACCGCCGTAACCACCTCCGCTGCTGTACTCACTCCGACCTCCATAGCCGCCACTACCGCCGTAGTCATCTCCACGACCTCCTCCGTAGCTCTGCTGGCTGCTCCCATAGCTCTGTTGGCTGTGGCCGCCGTAGCCACCTCCGCTGCTATATTCGCTTCGGCCGCCGTAGCCTCCACTTCCACCGTAACCGCCGCCTCCGCCTCCTCCATGGCTGTACTTGCTCTTACCGTAGGCGAGATCCTCATCTGTGTCGGAACTGTCGTCCTTCTTCTTATGCTTCTTGTCCTTCTTGTCCTTCTTCTTCTTCTTTTCAGACTTGTCCGAGTCATTGGACTTTCTACGCTGGTGGTGACGCTTCTGCTTCTCATCGTCGGAATCATCCTTTCTCCTGCTGTGGCCGCCATAACCACCTTGACCGCCGTAGCCGCCACTGGCATAGCTGTCAGCCTCGCCTCGACCAGACGAAGATACGTACGAAGCCTCCTGACGGTAGCTGTGACCGCCGCTGTGGGACTCTTCGTGGCGGCGATACTCCGCTGATCCGCTGCCGTCGGGCCGTCGGTGCTCCTTGTAGTCAGCTTCGCCGTAGCGATCACCCTTGCGGCCCGACTCATGGTCATGACGGGAGTAGGAGCCATCGTCGTCCTTACGAGATTTGCTCTTCTTTTCCTTGTCATCTTCACCAAAGGCACCACTCAGGAGGGAGCCGGCAGCGCCAATGAGCCCGCCTAGACCTTCGTCCTTCTTGCCGCCGCCGCCGCCGCCGCCACTGCCTCCACCACCACCACCGCTGCCACCAGTGAACTCTCCAAATGCCTGTGAAGCACCAGAAATGATAGCACCAGCAGCAGCGCTAGCGATCTTGTCTTCCGTAGTCTCTGGGCCGCCATACAGCTTCTGCATCTTGAGTTTACCATTGCAGCCATGACCATGACCAGTGTCGTAAACCCCCTCCTTGTGGTTGTCTCCGTTCTGCACGCCCCGTCGAGACAACTTGCGGCGGTAGTCCTCACGCTGGTCGTCGCCCATCTCGCGCCACCACTCCTTCATAGATTGGTAGACCCGACGGCGGCCTTCGTGGGCGCCACCCTCGCCCATGTCACGCTGAGCCGGGTGATGCAGGACGCCATTGATGATGCAGTCGAGGGTCTGGTCGATATCGACCCTTGGGTTATCAATGGCCTCCATGAGCTGGGGGACAACCCAGTGGACCATCTTAGCAGCGCATTGACCGGCGACTTCGTTCAGAATCTACTTTCGTTAGCAAAGCTCGAGAACCATCTTGAATGATGGAGTTACTGACATTGGAGAAGTGATCCTTTGAAAGCATGGAGTGAGTCGGATCAGTAGACTGATCGTCGTGGAAAACGATGTGCTGCTCCTTCTCGGAAGAGTTGATAATCTCCTCCGAGCCAGTCATGAGCTCACCCTTGATGTTGCGGATGAGAGGAATGATGTAGGGGGCAATGATGGAGAAGACGAATCGAGAAAGCTCCTCCTCGAGCTGCTCAACAATCTTGGGGAGCACAGGGATTTTCTCGATGGCGGAGGTGATGGCCTGCATGACCTCGTCGTGGAACTCGATAGCGGGCATAACTTGCTTAAAGACACCCTGGACGTATTGAGTAAACTCCTCAGGCTCCCTGGGCGAAACCTTCATGTTCTGCATCTGAGAGGAATTGGCATTTTCCTGGAGCTCATCAAGCTTGTCACTTTCGTGCTTGCCGCCGAAGAAGCCATCGGGAATCTTGTCGAGGAGGTTGCGAAGGTTGCTGGTATCTTGGTTCTTACCCTCCTCCAAAGAGTTCTCAAGCTCGTCGATCTCGTTTTGGGTCATCTTGTCAGAGACTGGGATCATTGTTAGCATGGAAAATGGAAATGATGGCTGACTAGGTTCACTTGCCTTCACCAGTCACACTGTGAAGGAAATCAACACCTCCGAAAGTTCCACTGCGCGTGTTAGCAAGTACCGAATGATGGTGAAGGGGTGTATTATCTTACGTGACGATGGGATAGACTTCAGAGTCACCCTGGCTGGTTTGGAGCCGCATCATAGTGTTTTTACCGACGTGAGGGAAGACATCACGTTCGCCAATCTCAATGAGTGCGAGCTCGCAGTAGTTGCTGTGTGCGTAGAAATCTTGGGCAATTGTCAGTACCTTGAATATCCTGAGGGCAAAGAAAAAGACATCAGAGGCTACCAACCTTCCAAGCAGTGAAGACCGGTTCCGAGAAGTCGCAAAGACTCGTACAGATCCTCCTTACGGTTACTGTCGTTGTACTTGCGACCACGCTCGATACATCCGCCGAGAAGTCTCCTGAGCAGCTTCGCCGAAGTCATGATGCCCGCACGTTCGTTGGCAATGTAGTTCTTCATGCCGGTATCTGGGTCAATAGAGAGCTCCCTCTCCTCGTCGACCGGACCACGGAGTCGTCTATCATATTGACGTGCGTCAACGTTATCGGCGTAGTTCTTGGGGTTGTCAATGTGCTCCTCGGGACGGTAGCAGCCAAGTCGGTCGGCAGTGACCTCGAACTCTCCGGAACCGTAACCGAAGGTCATGAATCCGAGAACACACAGGAGGAGGCGGATTGCCTCAGCTGAGACAGACTTGACGGTACCGACGTCGATGGCTTGGGAATAGTCGCGAGCCCAGTTTCCGAAGTAGGTGCGCTTGACCATCATGCTGTTGAACTTTTTGCCGCCGTTGTAGGCCTTGGCCGCGACCAGGCTGAGCAGGATATCTTCAATGTCGCCATGACGCCCTGTGTGATTTTCGTGGTGAGCTTTCCTGGCCATGATTGTAATCAGGGGACCGTTTGGAGGATATCACTTACAGTTCTTGCCCTCGATCTTAGCAATCGAAGCAATGTTGCCGGCACCGAAGGCTGCAGCGGGCGTCACGGCCCAGAGGAAGATGAGAAAGAGAGCGAAGCGGAGCATCTTGGCGAGCTCAAAGTCTCGGGTTGGGATAATGGACTGCCGCAGCACGGAGGGGAAGTAGGCAATACGGCCTAGCTACTAGCTGTAAAGGGCAGCTTGAGGTGGGAGTCTAGAGTGTGTGGTCTTGAGATATGAGATAGTACTAGGTACTGGTATCAAATGAAGTGTCTTCCAGCGGAAGTTTCGAGGAGAAGGAGAAAGATTCCAAGAGGGGGAGGAGTGGATTCAGGGACAGTTTTGTTTGCCGGAGGCTTCTACTCGTACTGGCAGGAACTTGGAAGAGAAAAATGAGGGGCAAGCTGGGAGAGCTGGAACTAGCAAACAAGTGACGTCGAGCTCCCCACGGACGTGCAACATTGAAGCTGCTGATCACTGCTACCAGTTGCCGAATGAATTGCAGCATAAAACAATGGTACACGCGTACAGAGTACGAACCCAGGCTATGGATTGGATAATACACTACTACTAGTACTAAGTACGGGTAGTACTGTTGGCGCCGATGGGCCTCAAGAGCCCTGGAATTCATGGGATAGCGCGCAAGACCGGCTTCTCCCGTGGTCAGCTTAGCTTGTTCAGCTCTCACACGAGGTCAGTCGCCTGTAATCGGGAGAGGGGCAGTCGTCTATCAAACGCGTCTCAGACTTGCCCCTCCTCGTGCTACGAGTACTGCTACCTAGCCTGATGCCAATTAACTCTGCTAGCAGCTGCTAGTATACGGGGACGGGAATAGAATCAAGGAGTCAAGTTAAGCTTGACGACATTGAACTTGCACCACAGCCCCGAGGAGGCTGTCATTTCCGTCTACTCGGCAATTACGCGCCGTTGATGTACAAATATAGGTAAATGGAGGGTTGGAGGGGTAAACTGACCTGGACGCCTGCAGTCCAATCCAAGTCCAGTGAGAATGACGAGTCCTCTCAAGAGCAGCGAGCATAAACAGGGGTCCTGGTACGTGAAACGCAGCTTCGGTACGTACCCTCAGCTCCAAGATCGCGCGTGCCGGTGCAGTTCAGGCCCTGCGTCGCACCGTTGAAGGTTCCCGGGAGGGGCACGTCGATCTTCGTGTTCTCAGTATATGATGTATTCTCGCTTACAAGTGTGAGTCTAGACGCCCGTGCTGTTGAGGTCTCTATTATAGCAGCAAGTTGCAGCATTTGGCCTTGAGCTTGATACCACGGGGGCTGAAAGCGGTACTTGCCTCTGTGAACAGAGCTTGAGAGCTGCCCGAGTTTCGCGAACACGTCTTGAGATGGCATACTCAACTTACTGGTAATAATGGACATGTCCAAGATTGTCACACACTTGTACTTGTCTCAACGTGAACGTCAAACAGCGAAACATCAAAGTACTTCAGATCACAGCGATACCTTATATCTCACTTGCTGACTGGAAGCCCTTGTACTACTAGTATCTATCATATCTGTCGCGCTTTTGAGGTTAGGTAAGGGCCGACAGAAGCGCAGGCAAAACGACTACCCTAGAGACCATGTATTTAATTAAAGCCTTACGGCCGATTGAAGAGACGCGTTATGTCTTTCACGCGAAGAATCGCGTTTTCCAAGACTCTCTTGTACACGGAAATCTTGGCTTCGTGCACAGCTGAACTTTGTATTTTCTGTGGTTTGGAAACAATCACAGGATTCGGGATGATAATTGTCGAGCACGATACGAGGATTACATGGCACAGCGACCTGATGGATGGTGTTACGGCGGGGAGCCAGCGACGGCTAGGTTAGGCAGTGCCACTGTTTGGGTGGTTGGAGTGCTAATCCTGGGCCTAAAACTCCCCGCCGTGCTGAGATGTACACTTACCTAAGGGGTAAGGTAATCAACCTATAAGTGCAGCTTGCGAAACCAAGGCAGCTAGCTGTCTTAGGTAGCGCACAGCAAATCGAAGGCTGCCTGCCCTGGTACAGTCGATGTTGCGGCGACCGTATTGTTATGATACATATCGGCCATCTGTATCATTTCAAAGTTGCGATATCATCAAGGCGATAGTCTTGGATGCAGTACCATATCAGAATGAGTAGTAGTAGTAGTAGTAGTACTAGTAGTATTAACTGATCGCAGTACGGTGCGATTGAACTAGGGACAGCTTGATCTCAACTACGAGTGTCAGGACTTGGTAAATACATATTTTAGATGTCTACGAGTACTCGCGGTAGCACTTTGACGAGATGTTACTTGAATAAGACGACCGTAGAATACAGTGCCTATACTCGCGAACCAACCCGCCCGAGCCCAATACCGTAGTTGACCTTGAGGAGCTGCTAGCTGGTAATGCCGTGGTGGAATTACAGAAGAATTACAGGCGAGCCCTGAAGGCGCTGTAAAGTGCCTCGCTGAACAACAAAGATGCCCAGGATGTTGTGGGTGAGAGAAGAGGCAACTGAAGAGCCCTGGACTTCAGGCCTGATGGAATCGCTGAAGGTATACGCGCCTAAGAGGTACGGCAGACAGAGAGGGCCTCGAAACCAATGACTTTTCAAGGTCATTTCAGGCACAAGGCGTCCTGTATTGATGATGGCGAGCAGGCTGAGACGCCTGTTATTGTGGGGGGCCTGCTCACCGTGACCCGCGTCGTGCAAGGGGGGTCGCCTGTGATGCCGCCTACTGCGGGCTTAATAGAGGGAAGAAAATTTCTCACCGGTGGGAGCAGCTAAGGTAAGGTACTGTACTGTACGAGTAGAGTACAATGGAGGTAAGGCGTCCTGCCCACTGCCTCCTTGGCCCGGCTAGCCCAGCGCCTCACGGCCTGCAGTGGACAGGTCAGTAAACTGTAATAATAATTAGAGGAGGGGAGGGGAGGGGAGGGGAGGGGAAGGGAGAGAAGAGAAGGGAAGAAGACGACGACGACGACAGGGGCGCGGCCTGGGTTGCAGCTTGAGACAGGCGACACTGCAGGAGCCTGCCACATGACGAAGGACTTGTATTCCTTTACTTCAATAGGTACAGTACCTTAAGGTATTTCCGAGGCCAGTGTGAGGCGCTGGAGCGGGGTGGGCGACCTGGCCGGGCAGCACCAATTAGAGGCAGTGAATGGCCTGGAAATGGGTGCCAGTGGATGGAGGAGGAGGGAGGGGGCGCCTGTGGTGCTCTTGATGACCTCTTGCTGGTCTGCTGCCTCTTGCTGGGCTACCTACCTAAGGTACCTAACCTATCTTAGGCGCTGTCCTCCTCTGGCTGGACTAGGCTGGGTAAGTTGGACTGGGCTGGACTGCTGATTGCACCAGCGGCGCTCACAGTACAAAACCGCCCAGCCCCCGAATTTTTCCTCCCTCTTGCGACCCCCGCCCGCTCTTCTTTTCTTTCAGCACTCTTCGCTTCCTTTCTCTCCCCCCCCAAACCCCCAAACATCCTTCACCTCACTCAACTGAATCCACCACATCCGCTGGATCGTAGGCCATTCCCAGGGCACAGCAACTAAAGACAGCGGCCATCGACAAGGTCAGCGACAGCGATACTCGTGCAAAGAGACGCGCTGCAAAACAACAACCTAACTGAATCCCCCAATTCAATCTCACAATCCTCGCACTTCACCTCACCTCACCTTTACCTCGCGCTCTGTTACGAGCCACTTTCCCCCCCAGAAAAAAACCAACCAAAACTCCCATTTCCATCCGCTATTCACTCAGGGCATTCACCCTTGCTTCCCACCGCCCCAACTCCAGCGCGCCAACCCGCTACCAAAACAACTTGAACGGTTCTGTTTTCCAACGCGTCACAGCAGGATAACAACTACAACCACCTAAACACACTCTCTACTATTACGCCTGCTGGTCTTTTGTACCAACGCGCAACGCACCGCAACGCATCACCACCACTACCTTATCGCTATTACTAGCACCGCTGGTATATACTACAGCCTCAAGCACTAACAGCCCATCACAAACCCACGCGCTTGTCGCAAGCTACATTGCTCACCCTCACTCAGCATGCCGCGTCCCAGCAAGAAGGCAGCCGAAGACAAGAACAAGGTGCCTGCTCCTGTTGTTCCTGTCCCGCAGCCCATGATGCCTCACCACGTTATGGCCCCTCAGGGCATGCCCATGCAGCCTCACCAGCAGCAGCAGCAGCAGGTTCGCCCTCAGCAACACCAGCAACACCAACAACACCACCAGCAGCAGTATCAGCAGGTTCCTCCTCAGATGCAGATGCCTCATCAGCAGCAGCAGCAGCCTCCTATGCCTCAGCAAGGTGGCGCGCCTCCGAACCAGCCTCCGGGCCAGCCTGGCGGTCGCGTCGTGGATGGCGAGAGCTTCGTTACGGTGCGCGATAATGTACGTCTCAGTTTCATTTTTTTTTTCTATCTCTCTCTCTCTTGTCACTATTGTGTGCTCTTCCCTTAATCTCATCTTCTTTCACGCGTTTTCAAAACAATGGAAGCAATGGAGCGACAATGCATATGAGCGATTGAGCTCACTTCATCAATGACTTACACGGACGCGCCGCACGCAGCTTCGCTTGTATTGTTTACATGCGAGCTTGCCCCACGCGTTTTGACCCGCCCAAGCTCAAGCTCCGGCTCCGGCTCCGGCTCAAGCTTCAGTGGGTCGAGTCGACAAGGGTAGCAGCTATAGTAGCTCTGCTTTCTCTTGGCCTAGACCACCTCAACTCACTTACACGCTCACCTTGTCTTCTTCACGGTGCTTCACAATCCTCACAATGCAGTCGCTAATCTTCTACCTTACAGGCTATTGGCCGTCTGACCACCATCACCGAGCTTCTCCGCTCCTTCACTGCCGATTATATTCGTCAGACCAACTTGCTACTTGGTGAACCCACCGCCGAAGGCGCCCAGGGCGGCGATCTTCTCTCTAACTTCGAGGCCGCCGCTGCTCAGCTCATGGGCCACCCTCCTCCTGATATGGCTCCTCCCGTTGAGGAGAAGAAGGAGCGCAAGAAGCGCACTCACGATCCCAACGCTCCTAAGCGCCCTCTCACCCCTTACTTCCTTTACATGCAGCACGCTCGTTCCATCATTGGCAACGATCTTGGTCCCGAGGCCCCCAAGGGCGCTGTGCAGGAGGAAGGTCAGCGCCGCTGGGCGTCCATGAACCCCGATGAGAAGAGTGTAAGAAATTCTTAAATCCAAACCATGGTAACAGACTCACCCCTCTTGCGACCTGCTAACACTTCGATAGGGCTGGAACCACGCCTACCAGTACAACCTGCGCCTGTACAATGCCAAGGTCCACTCGTACAAGAGCGGCAACGTGGATGCCAAGAACATGTCCGATGAGGAGGCTCTGCGCTACGCCGATGCCAACGGCGTCCCCATGCCCAAACTCAAGGACGAGCAGCACGCCGCTCACGACGATCAGGATGCCATTGCCCAGCAGCTGCAGCAGGTCGCTCAGGCTCCTATCCCCAACCTCCATGAGGACGACGGCAAGACCCCCAAGAAGGGCGGCGGCCGCAAGCGCAAGACCGGCGAGCCTGCGCTCGATGATGCTTCCAAGGCCGCGGCGAACCCCAACCTCGCTAGCCCCGATAAGAAGCGCCGCCGGACTTCGGGTAAGCCCACCCAAGAGGCCGAGGAACCCAAGAAGTCGGGACGCAAGAAGACTAAGAGCTCTTAAGCCGTCCCATTCTGAGTTTTGATTCCTCCCATCATTACGACCACGCCGCCGCGCCACAACGACCACAACGCACGAGTCACGCTATTCTCATCCACCACCGTTCTTTCTCACTCTCTGCCCGAGCAGTTGAGCTTCGACAAGGCGCGCGCCGCCGCGACACTTTATTTCGCTGTGTATTTGGATCAGGTTGTGCTGCCATTCTTACTATTTTTGGGTGTTAGGGAGACGCGGTCGATCCTCCCTTACACACATCCCCTTCCGTCCTACAGAGTGTTGATTTTCCAGGTGTTCAAGGGTTGGTTTTTTGCTTTTTATTTCCCCCTCCTTTTTCATTTTCTCTCGTCTACCAGGGTTTTTGGAGGGCTATGGTCGGTTTTGTATGAGGTGAAAGGCGCGCGCGGAAGAAAGCGAAGAGGAAGTAGCAAAAAAGCCTAACGAAAGGATGGGCGGTAGAACAGGGTCAGTCAGTACGGAAAAGGTGTGATACCTTCGGGACGGGCTTTTGTCGTATAACTTTTTGCATCCTCCGGCTTACACCCCCTCGTCAATTAGCGACGGGGTGGTTCCTTGGAGCTTCGCTTTTCTTATTTTCATGAGAGCAATGACGACGTATTACATGCCAAACTTTATCTCCTGCCATTATTTGGTGAATGAAACGATCCAAATGCTTCCCAACCTTCAATCGATGAAAACAACGCAAATGCCTGTCCTTCGCTGATATAGTCACGACAAGGTCCTGTATCCTCTCATGAAAGAATGAAGAAATTAGTACACAAACCAAGCCTGCGAAAGCGGCAACGTCTCCGAAGGCTCCGCCTCACAAGCCACCCCATCCGCCTCCACGGTATAACTCTCCGGATCAACCCTCATCTTAGGCATGGTATCATTATACTTCATATCGCGCTTACTTACACCGCGACAGTTATGTACAGCTTCGACGCGTTTTTTGAGGCCGTAGCTGGCGATGGTGCCGGATTCGATGCTGGATGCCGAGACGAAGAGCACGCTGGAGCTGCGGACCATGGGGGCGAACATGGGGCGGGCGATGACGGGCTGGATGGTGGGGATGGAAGCGTTGGGGTCGCCCTGCGGAAAGAAAAGATGTTAATATTCCTTTTATATGAGTGATGGTGAATTGGACGTTTTACCATTTGAGAACAAGCGATGAAGCCGCTCTTGATCACTTGCGTAGGCTTCGTACCAAACCAAGCTGGATCCCAAATCACAAGATCCGCCAACTTACCAACCTCAACACTCCCAATAAGATGCCCAAACCCTTGTGCCAAGGCTGGGTTGACGGTATACTTGCTCACATACCGCTTCACCCTAAAGTTATCCGCTCCCGTACCTTCATCCTCCGGCAACGCCCCACGCTGCACTTTATTCTTGTGAGCCGTGTTCCACGTGCGGAGGATGACCTCGCCGCAGCGGCCCATGGCTTGAGAGTCGGAGCTCATCATGCTGATGGCGCCGAGGTCGTGGAGTACGTCTTCGGCGGCGATGGTTTCGGCGCGGATACGGCTTTCTGCGAATGCGACGTCTTCGGGGATGTTTTTGGAGAGATGGTGGCAGACCATGAGCATATCTAAATGCTCGTCGAGAGTATTGCGCGTGAAAGGGCGCGTAGGATTCGTGGACGACGGTAGGACATTAGGATGTTCAACGACAGAAATGATATCCGGCGCGTGGCCGCCACCAGCCCCTTCAGTGTGGTACGTATGAATAGTGCGATCCTTGAAAGCGCCGATAGTAGACTCGACGAAGCCCGATTCATTGAGAGTGTCCGTGTGAATGAGACATTGCACGTCTAGCTCGTCACACACGCTGAGGCAAGCATCAATGGCAGCTGGTGTTGCGCCCCAATCCTCGTGAATCTTGAGACCACATGCGCCAGCGTGAACCTGCTCTTGCAGAGCTTCGGGAGCGCTGTCGTTGCCTTTGCCGGTGATGCCAATGTTTAGAGGCATCTCATCGCTAGCTTGGCACATTAGTCGCATGTAGTTCTTTCCGGGGGTGCAAGTAGTGGCACTTGTTCCGGCGCTGGTACATCTATTAGTGAAGGTTCGTTCAAGATAGATTCTAGGGTTCATTGGCCCATTACCTTGGTCCTACACCACCTCCTAGCATGGTAGTGATACCGCTGGCGAGGGACTCGTTTGCCTGTTGTGGACAGATAAAGTGGATATGAGTATCAATCCCACCAGCCGTAACAATCTTGTTCTCGCCAGCAATCACATCGGTACAGCTCCCGACCTCCATGCCAGCAGTTACCCCGTCCATGACATCTGGGTTGCCTGCCTTACCAATGCCCACAATCATCCCATCCTTGACTCCGATATCAGCCTTGTAGATGCCGGTGTAATCAACAATCAGAGCATTCACAACGACCATGTCAAGAACCTCAGCGTCAGGTCGACCCGTAGCCTGACCCATGCCTTCACGCAGAGTCTTCCCGCCGCCGAATTTGCACTCATCTCCGTAAACCGTCATATCCTTCTCAACCCTGACGAAGAGATCTGTACTGCCAAGCCGGACAATGTCACCCACGCTGGGTCCAAACATGACAGCGTAGGATCTGCGATCCATTACATAAGGGTCAAGCATCGCTGCCTCAGCCGTCGGATCAGGCAAGTGGGCAAAACCAGCTTGCTGCAGCTTTGTCACAATGTCGTCGACACGCCAAAGCTCAACACCACCCGTGGCAAGGCTATTCCCTCCCCGTATAACTCGATGACCTCCGATCTCGACCAGCGTCACCGTCTTGGCATCTCCAGGCTCGAAGCGGACAGACGTGCCAGCAGGGATATCCAACCGGAAGCCATAGGCCTTAGCCCGATCAAACTCGAGGTGCGGGTTGGTCTCAATGAAGTGATAATGAGAACCAACCTGGATAGGACGGTCGCCTGTGCTCGTCACCTTGAGTTTTATCCTCTTGCGATTTGCGTTCAGCGCTATCACGTCGCCTTGCGTTGTGAGAGCACCTGGCTGCTTGGAGGACGCATAGTCCTCCGGCACGATCTGCGGGAAGACAGAGTCATCTGGGACAGGGAGGAAACTTCCATATAAGGCACGTCTTAAGTCTCCATGATCGCTGCTAATAGGATTGTGCACCGTGACGAGATACGTGCCGGTTGGAAACGTCCCTTCAACTTGAATCTCATGAAGGGTACTGCAGACTTCAGGGAGCACATGCCGGCGGCCCAGCATAGTAGCCCCAAGGGTCATCAAGTCGGCAACCGTATGGTTTCCATCGCGTATAAGCTCGTGAAGATTATTCGCAATGAGCGCCTAACTCATTGATGATATCAAGTCAGCTCGAGTCCCATTATTTTTCCATGTGGGCGCATAGCATTTCTGGGCCGTACCGTTGCTTCGGAGTGATTCAACCTCACTCCCCGAGCCAATCGCCTCTGGGCCAAGAACCCAATCTGAGATATAGCGAGCTTGTCGAGCTGTAATATAGGAGATGCTCTTACGTTAGCGAGTGCGCGATCAATGCGCTGGGGGCCAAAGGGAGCGCTGTGAGGTGGTGTTGGGGGACCGGGGTGCGGGCATTCCATTAGTCAACGAATCCAGTTATACGTGTACGTACCTCTCGGGGAACGAGATGCATGATTCGCGTCGTTTAACCTCTTGAAAGTCGTGTATACTATCGTGTAGGAGGTTTTGAGAGATAGTAGGAGGTTTGAAATCGTACTAGAAATCACTATGAAGTTGCCGCTTGCTATCCGATGGAAGGGACATCTATTTGATAAACCCCGCCATCAAAATATGCATGCAGTAAGATAAGACGGCAACCATTGCCGATACACTTTAAATCGTCCAATTAAGTGCCAGCATATATCACCTGTCCTCGACCTAGGATACAACATTCCTTCTCTCAACTACCTATTTTAGATGAGATCACGAGTCTTTCGAGGGGAGCAAGGGTTCGTCCTATGTCTTCTATTTCAGAACTTCTCGGACAACAGCCGATGAGGCCTCATTCACGAACCACGGCCGTGGAAAGCTACCTGGCTGATTTACAATGAGCAGCTTTCTCTGCCCCTAACACCGAAGCACACCTTTCAACCCCAGCCAAAACGCCTATATATCCCGGTAACGCCGAAACTGCCCATGGTTGTTTCTGTTCTTGAAAGCATGATACTACTCGTCCTCGACTTCCTCGTCCCACTGCGCCTTTTCCCTCTTCATTAGATCCCCCATCTCGTGTCCTTTGAAAATGGAGCTATCAGGATCCGACTGCCTTGGCACCTTACCCAGCATCTCATCCGTGAATATACCACCAATAGTTCGAATCCACTTCTTACGACGTTCCATAAGGGTCTTGGTCAAGTCTCCAATACCCGGACGGGCCGTGCCGGCAGCACCTCCACCCACAAAGTGGCTGCCACCCCCCGCGCCGCCGGGACGTTTCGTCTTCTTGCTCTTGCCCATCGTACGTGTACGCTTAGTATATGCCGCTTGGACCTGATTGTCAAGATCCTCCAAAATCGTGTTGTATTCCTGGTGAGCCATCCGTTCCTTAACGATCTCGGTCAACTTGTTTTTGCGCGCGCCATTGATGAGCATTTGCTCCTTAAGACGCCCTTGCAGGAACCGCAGCCTGCCTGCGATCTCGTCATCGAAGGCTCCATCGTAGTCGCCTTCAGCACCTTCTTGAGGGGTGAACCCCAGGTATCGCAGCTCCTGCTTGAGCCGTTCGTCAACCTGATTGTAGTCGAGCTTGGGGTAGGTGGCCTTCTTCCAAGCTTCCGAAGATGAGTCGTTCATATAGGTAGCCGGTGGTAGAGGGCTTGACCTTCCATCCGCGTTTCCATTCTGTTGTTCCTCGCTGATACCATCGCCGTTCATTGAAACATCGCCATTAGTCAAACCATTAGTGGTTGGCTTGTCTTCGGGCTGTACTCGGTGCTCTGGCCTCAAAGCCTGGAGTAATCTGGAAGCTAGAGGCCCAATCGACAGACCATCAGATTCAGCAACAGTGTCGTTCATGTTCTCGATAGTCCCACGTGGCATATTCGAGGGAAGTTTATCGGGCTGCTGCGGCGCGTCAAGAGACATGGCGCCGTCCTCCTCAGCCCAAACTTCTGTATAGTGCCTCTTGCCCCGCTTGGGCATCACGAAAGGGCTGACGCGGTCTCCGCGCTCACGCAAGAAACTGAGATCTTCTTCGGAGAAGGGACGGAAATAAGGCTCAACGTAGGATGAGAAAGTCGTAAAGTTGATCTGACTGTTCGGTTTGGCGCTGCTGTAATCGTGGTCTGGTGGATCGCCCGCAATCATGTCACCCAGATCGCTTGGGGGATAGACGGCGACGGAGAAGATGGCCTTCTTTTCTTCTTCGGACATTCCTGGCTTGACGTCTAGGATTTCGTATATAGTGGGATCGGGGAATGTTGAGGGGTCTTCCCCAAAGGTCTGTTGCTGCGGCATCTCACGACGTGGGGGAGCAGCTTCGTCGTCCGAGCTTGACTCTTCCTCCTCCTCGTTTTCCTCTTTCTTAGTCTTTTCGTCGACTTCCATGGCTGAAGGTGATCCTGCAGCTACAGGTGATAATGAAGAGCTGGCCGAGTCGCGGGACCGCTTGCGCTTCTCTCTGTTTGGTGATGATCGCGCTGATGGCATTTGAGTCAGTATTCAAGTTTTTTTTTAAGATGATGTGGGCGAGGGTGACTCGATGAGCCATCGGAACAAACAAATGCAGGACATTGCATGCTGGGCGGGGAGCTTAATTCGCAACAACTCAATTTTGACTTACCGTGGCTACCTGCATCAGGCGGGGCCAGTGAATCTGTTCCCTTCTTCCTTTTATGCTTAGGCCGCTTGCCTTCATCTTCAGCCCCGTAATCATCAGGCCGCTTCTTGCGCTCTTCGGCAAGGAACCGCATGCCTCGATCGTAGAAACTAGAGCGCTTCTCCATGACCCCAACCAAGTCCTTGAGTTTGGAGAGCATCGCATCAATGCTGCGGTAGTCGGGCACGGCGGCGTTGGAGGCGCCGGGATCGATAAGGTCGTCATATGAGATCTCATTCTGGTATCGTATCACGCGCGTGTTGAGAAAGTCTGGATCGTAAGGCTCCTGTTGGGGGAGACTAGTTGTAGGCGCGGGCGTCGAGGTACGGCTCTGCTTTTGAATAGCAGAGCCGCCCTTTTTGCTGGTGCCCTTCTGGCTGGATCCAGACGGCATGGCGACGGCGCGTCAATTCTGCGATGAGATTAGAGACGCATGAGGCAGTGCGCGATAAAGTTAAGAGTTTGTTGATGGTTGAAGATGGTAAGGCTGATGGGGTTGTGGTCGCGAATCACTGAACAGCCATACCTGTAGCTGATGCGACAGGGGTCCGGTGTCGCGATTGGCTTCTGGGGTTGGCCCAATGACGCCAGTCGCAAGCCACCGCATTAACACTTTGTCCGCGCCCGGCCACACTTCCTCTGGGCAGTACAGTGATACAGTACTCGTTGTACTTGTAGTACTTTGTTACGGCACAGCTCAGCAGCGTGGTGGTCTGCTACTTTTCTAGAGTTCTTGAATAAATCCAATTTCAACTCCTGTGTTCGTTTCTTCGGCCAATCATTCTCATAACCGAGTAATAATAATTCATGTTGGCTTTTCTGAGGTCACTGCATTCGCCAGCCAGTAGTATTGCGCTGATGGCTCTCGATCACTACTACTACCCCTATACTCTTGTTTCCGCTGCCCGAGTCCTCGTCTCCGTCTTGCGTGTCGGAGTTGATCTTCAAGGCTTAAAAAGACTAAAAGTTTGTTGGCGCTGAGAGTGCGCTTCTTTCATCACGGCAAATTACCTTGGTAGAGTTCTCTTCACGCTCCAAGCATGTGGTTCCAGCATGTGCCGTTTCTTTAACATCCCATTGGTGCTAAGCTGCCATTGCCTCTAAGGTGGGAAGGTGGAGCAACTCCCGACGACGAACTGGACCCGGCGACGTCAAGTCCATACAAACTCCTGTGAGACCCTGCATGTCCATCCTTATCCTTTACCTTATCCACGCGAGAACACGGTGACAGCAGACAGCACTCAAGCAGCTGCTTTAGTCCCTCAGTTATCTAATGACAGATGGATTGCTGTTGATGGGCTAGGCCCAGCCTAGACCTATGCCCACTTCTCCACGGACTCAATTCAAGTCCCACAATCTCCCATGGCCGCTCGTGCGACCCTGACCCGGAGCACGCCCGACCTCGTGCCTCGCTCATTGGTTCAAGTCCAGGTCAATCAAGCTTGAGCATGGGGATCTTAGGCTCGTTATGATGGTGATCGGGTAACTTCAGTGGGCCTTTGGCCCTCTGCTCCAATGTTAACATGATAGCCGGTACCACTGTTGCCTCCTGTACACCAACAGTTGGCGTAACAGACGGATTGCATGGAGGCCATGGGCTCTTGAGAACACAACCGAATAGCAGGCTCGAGTAAGTCGCACAATGACTGTGGGAAAAAAGCACGCGGGATATAATGTGCCCACGTCTCCCGTAATGGTGCCTCTGGCTTCTCTTCCTCTTCATTGACTTGATTCTCAAACGGCTCTGAGCATTCAACACAGCTCTGAGTTCACTCAAAGATTCATCTCGTATTCCCTCGCATACAATGAGAGAGTACCATGGCTTCTCTTGTAAGTCGTTTATACTCACCCATCAAGGGCCCGCCAGTTGTGTTAACCTGTTGCAGGGTGGTAACCTATTGTCCTCGCCTTTTGGCACGGACATTAACCCTCTCTATGCTGGCTTAGCTATCGCCGTTGTTGGTGGCCTTTGTGTCACCAAAATTAGCCCAAGTCTCGGCAACGCATCTGGCGAAGGACCCAGCCTCCTGAAGTCTTTCTTCCTTTTCTTCTATTCCTCCTTCCTCAAGCCTCATCAAGGCGATGCCAAAGGCACCCAGCAGGATGCACTTGAGAGCTTCTACAAGAAGCAGGCAGGAGCCTATGATGCTACGCGCAAGGTGCTTCTTCGTGGTCGCGAAGACATGCTGTCCCTTGTGTCCGCACAGTTGAAGTCAAAGTCGGGTTCTGCCAGCAAGGCTGGCAAGAAACGCGTCTGGGTCGATGTAAGCAACCGTTCGCTGAGGTTTCCAAGCCTCGAATCTACTTTTCTGACTCTTCCCTAGATCGGCGGTGGTACTGGCTGGAACATTGAGGCCATGTCCGAATTCGTCGACGTGCCAAACTTCTTCTCCAGCGTCTACCTCGTTGACTTCTCTCCTTCTCTGTGCGAGGTTGCGCGAAAGCGCTTCGAAAGGCTCGGATGGAGCAATGTGACCGTTGTCTGTGAAGATGCTCGCAAGTTTCGTCTCGAGGACTATGAAACGGGAGCTGCCCTAACAAAGAGCCCGCTGCGCTCTCCTGTGCTGAGCTATTTCAACCAGCAACGTCCTGAGCATGGGGGCGCTGACCTGCTCACCATGTCGTACAGCCTTTCCATGATTGTGAGACCCAAGACCCACCGAACGTTGATAAATCTTCCCATAACTTTGACTGACTAACGACAAATGATTAGCCCGACTACTACTCTGTGGTTGACTCGATGGGATCTCTGCTGGCGCCCAACGGAATTGTTGGGGTAGTCGACTTCTACGTCCAGAATCAAGTTGATTTCTCATTCAGAAACTACACTGGTGGTCTGGTCGACCGCCATATCAACTTCCTGGCAAGGAGTTTCTGGCGTGCCTGGTTTGACCTTGACCGCGTAGGTCTCGAGCCCAGCCGTCGTGACTACTTGGAATACAAATACGGCACTGTGCTCAATGTAAATGCTCGCAATCGCGCATTGGGATCCATTCCCTACTACATCTGGGTTGGCTGCCACAAGAAGCCATTCTCAGCATCCAGTCTGCCTCACGAGATTGTCGAGCGCATCGACGCTCTGGCTACGGAGTCCCCCTATCTCTACCCTGCCAATCAAGGTGACGCTCTCTCTCGGGCAATCGAGAGATCTGCCCCAGAAATCCGGTCCAAAGCCTTCCTCACTGCGGTTTCGAACCTGTCGGCCAACCTTCCTCTCCCATCTTTCTTCTACCAGAACCACCACTGGCGGATTTACTACGACGACCAGCTCCAGAAGCACAAGCAATTCAACGATGAGTACATCTACGCCTTCACCTGGGAGGACACTCGCGTTGATGAGCACCTGCTTAAGCTTGGACCTGACGACAAGGTCATCGCCATCACCTCAGCAGGCGATAATATCCTGTCATATCTTCTCCGGAGTCCTGCGCGCGTTCATGCTGTTGATCTCAACCCAACTCAGAATCATCTTCTCGAACTCAAAGCAGCTGCTTATACGGCCTTGCCGTATGAGGACTTCTGGAAGATCTTCGGAGATGGAAAGCATGCTGAGTTCCGCGACATTCTCATTTCTAAGCTGTCCCCCCATCTGTCAAGCCGTGCTTTCCAATACTGGCTCAAGAACGTCCATGTGTTCCAGAACTCTAGTGGCTACGGCTTGTACGATACTGGAGGCTCTCGTCATGCCATCCGCGTCTTCCGTTGGATTGCTCGTCTATTCGGTCTGCGGGCAGCGGTCGAGAAGATGCTTGACGCTCCTACTCTGAATGAGCAGCGAGAAATTTGGCGAAACAAGATTCGCCCTGCTCTCCTGTCGAAGCTTGTCTGCAATCTTGTTGTATCCCAAGAGAGCTTCCTCTGGGCTGCCCTTGGTGTACCGAAGAACCAGCTTGCTATGATTGAAGCAGACCATGCTGAATCAGACATCGTCAAGGGGCCTAGCCCCTCAGCAAAGAACACGCGGTCCCACGCCATCTGGCACTACATGGTCAACACTCTTGACCCTATGGCAGAGGAAACACATATTGCTGCTGATAATCCTTACTACTACGTATGCCTGTCTGGCAGGTTCTCCCGCAAATGTCATCCCGATTACCTGAGCCCTCGCGCCCATGCCAAACTTTCTCGCGCTGGTGCTCTCGACGGACTTCGCATCCACACCGATGAATTCGAAGAAGTGATCTCGCGCATTATGCCTGGAACACTTACTGTGGCCGTCATCATGGATAGCATGGACTGGTTTGACAATGGGTCTCAAGCTGCCGCTGCGCAGATCACCAAGCTGAATCGCGCCCTGAAAATGGGCGGTCGTGTGCTTCTTCGATCATCCGCCCTGACGCCATGGTATACAGAGGTTTTTAAAGCATACGGTTTCACGGCCAAGCGTCATGGGGGCCGCATTGACGGTGCTTGTATCGATCGTGTCAACATGTACGCGAGCTGCTGGATTTGCACCAAGGTCGAGAACCTGCCGCCTCCCACACCGGAGATGGAACGTACTCTAGGCGGCTCGGAAATCACGAGCCTAACAATCTAAAGCAGTATGAAAACGGGAATGCAAGTGCACTGTTCAACACAGTGGGCTGAGGCCAGTCACCAAGCGCGCGCCAACCTACCAAGGATGGTCGTGACAGCGAAGGAGATAGGAATAAATTCAGGAATTACGCTACCATGGAAAGTCATATACTATCTAAAGGCAAAACCCGGCATCAAATATTGTGTCCACCCAATAAACTCCAAAATTAAAAACAGCCAATCCTCACAATTTAAATCTTAGGTGCCTCCTTCGCAAATCCCTGCTGCGCTGTCATACTGGTCATTAACAAGTCAAAGTTCATCTTCTTTTCGCCTTCCTCCAGGGAAGCTAACACGGCCGCCTTGCCACGCTCGTACACGTCTTGATCATATTTCGCCATAAGCTCAGGTCGGTTTGCACCGTCGCGGATCCGTACAAGAGTGTCAACGAGATGTAAGGAATCTTCCACGCAGTGGTTTAAGCCTTGTCCGCGGACTTGAATAATTGTCAGTGACCAATTTGACTACTGAAAGAAGAGTGCCACGACTTACAGGGCAATATTGCATGTGCGGCGTCTCCGGCAAGCGTTAACCGCCCTCCGGCATTGTCCCATGGCTCTGGTACCCAGTATCTCAGCTGGTCGATGTGACAATCGCTGCCTTCAGGTATCCATTCTGCCGCTGAGCCGTATGGTTCGCAAAAGCCGTTGCTTTTTTCTTTGAATTTTTCTAGAGCAGTCTCGCCTTGTAGAGACCGTTGTAGAGTGTCGTGCCATAGTCTGAGGTACGTGAACTCCCAGCTATCAGGATCATTGTCCGTACCTGCATTTTGGACTTTGACTCTGTCAGTGAGCATTTCTTGAAAGGGTGCATCGGTGCTTACCTGCAAGGGCACACATTCCTTGCGGCCCATAGCCCATGTGCCACACTGGATGAGCTTCGCGGGCATACATGGCCTTGACGGGGTTGTCGAAAGTGAATGAAGCTAATGAGATAACCCATGGAGTTATCTTTGCCTTCGCTTTCTCTTGCCCGACGAGATGTTTCCGAACGACTGAGTTGGGCCCGTCTGCGCCAATAACCATATCGGCCTCATGTTCAGAACCGTCTTGAAAGTACAACCGCACGCCCTCCTTTTCGCCTTCATCTACCTGCGACAACTTCTTATCAAACCTGATGTCGAGATTACGTGTGAGGACTTTTCGGAACTTTTGGCGGGACATCAGACGAGCCCCGGTGGAAGGTATGTAAAACATAGTCTCCCCTGTGATCCCATTGAAACATGGCATAGAGGGAGGATGGTCCTCGCCGTAGAAAGGGTCACAAAAGGCTTCGGAGAAGTGGTCCAGAACATCCTGCTTCAGTATTTTGGGCAACACCTCCAGTCCCCAATGGAGCATCAATGTCCAGTCTCGACCGCGAGTGTCAACCGACGATTCTCTTTCGAAGACTACTGCGGGTATGTCATTCTAAAAGGGGCAATTAGTGGGTGTTGCTGAGTTCTTGCAAGGTTGATCTGCCGTACCTTTCGAAGTCCCTGAGCAATCAGGAGCCCAGCTAAGCCGGACCCAACAATGGCTACTCGAGGAGTATTGGTATTGTTGTTGATCATTATGATGGGAAACTACTATCCATCTTACATGGAGGGAGAAGGTGAGAGTAGAGGAGTGTACAAGGAAACTTAGCATTAGATGCGATCCCGGAGCGCGTATCTATATATCTAGATCTATTGTGGGTTAATACCCTCGTTCCTTGTGCTACGGGGAAGCCGGCTGAACGCCTTTTTAGTACTGGTACGTCGTATGTCAAGCTATTCGTCCCATTGTCACTTGGTGTGAGGCTGACCGCTCCGGGGCTAACCTCTGACCTACCCCCATAAGACGCTGTAAGCTCGCACTATCGTAGTCTTAACTCTCCAGCCTCGCTAAGAAAGCACAGATCGACCAACGCACAAAGAACCGGCGCCAAAAGTTTAATTCACACCCCCGGATTTCGATGTGGTGCCCGCAACCGCCGGGCTTGCGCCAGCCATGTAAGCGGTAGCGGTAGCGGTGGCGACGTGAACAATGAATTAGATCATGACGAAGGACCATACACCGCGACTGGGACGCCCCGGTGGTTCCTTGGCACCCGGTGTACTCCTTCGTCGGATGCTCGTCTCACCCTATCTCGTTTCACCTTGCCTCTTACCCCAGCACTTATCGTGTTGGTGATAATTACGGTTGGGGGACGTTATTGGATGTTCAGGAGAAAACTGGGTCGTCTGGCCGATGTCTATCCCCGAATCCCCAGCTCGATGTACAGGTAGCATTTCAAAGGATCCGGATACATACGCGGAATTTCACGTGACGGGATCGAGACTCCTTTGCCACTGGACTCTTTTGTTTACATATTCACTAATACTAGTAGAGTATCCAGGGTGTCTTAGATTGATAATTGTGATATTATTCGGCAGTGTGGCCAACATGTGTGTGCTGTCGGGATTCACCCACATCTCCCATGTCCATCCACAACTCCCGCCGCTAGGTGAGCAACCCTTGACCAGGGTCTCATGATGATCAAAAGCAAAGACTGAGCTGAGCTCACTAAATACCGTAAGTATGTACATTTGCCTTGAAAATAGTGAAACTGGTCCACAGCCGTCATCCTGACAAGCCACTGGGCATTGATCCGCTGGCCCGGTATACCTCCGTGCTTATACATTTATTACCTGCAGACTATTTGCCCAGTTTGGCCATGTTTCTGTATGTATGTATGATACATAATTAGACCGCCAACCGGGGTTTTTGACAGCCAAGCTTGTTCTATTCCGAACCCGGAGGACGGGACCAGGGCTAGAAACAGCCGGCTACTTGGCTCCGAGAGTGGCAGGGCAGCCTTCGCACGATATAGTAATAATGAATAATATCGACATTAGTGATCAAATACCTGAATTGAATCTTACAATAGGTTTCAACTGGGGATAGGGTGGCGGCTATGGCGCATCTGTTAGGTGGGAAGTTTTGAATACGGAGCTTTTTCAAAACTTTCGATATGAGACAAGGCTTGCCAATCAATGGGAAGCTTCATTCATTCATGCATGCAACGTGATGCAGGAGGGCGGGCTGACCAATTGATCTGTCAATCGTATAGCCACGGGTGTCTAAGCTTACTTTCAAGACTCAATGTGGCGCATCACATTAAGCCAAGCCAAGATCCGGATCCGAGCAACGAAAGAGATCCGAGCTCTGGATGGTCAAGTTCGGATGAGTGAGCTGATGCGTTGGTGATGAATTCATCACGCCCCGTCGTCACAAATGACCACTTTGACGAGGTGATGGGTGTTTTATTGCCTCTTCTCTCACACGCGCCGCATCGCAAAGACGAAACTGGTAGTCGGGTGGGGGGTGATCGATGATGTGCCAATGGCGAGACGCTTTTTTAATCTTTGTCCTGATCATTGTATCTATACACTCAACTCCCAGAGGCGCTATCCGCCCAATTGGCGAGCAGAATAGGCCCGTTACTGCGCCTTTACAGCCCTCCTCCTCAATCCCGGAGCCCCCATGCGAGCCTTGCTTTTGTTGATATCACTCTACTGCTTCTTGGCAGTCCAAATGCGCTTGATCGCCTCGGTAACACCAACATCATTGGTCTCAAACTCGTACAAGCCAACACCCACCGTCAGAGTCGCCAGGTTCAGTGCCCACCAGAAGAACTTGCGCAGCTTCGGCCACCCGTGGGTGGGGATGTAGTCGATGATCACGCTCTGGAAGCCAATGTGCGAGTGGATGAGAACGGTGCCGCAGAGGATGGCATCCATAGTCGGGTTGAGGGAGCCGGAGGCGAAGGGCGCGATGGACAGCGGCACCAGGCCGGCGGCGATGAGGCGCTCGAATGTCCAGTGGTAGGAGCCGTGGGCGGCGTTGGGCTCAGGGACGGGAGCAGGGTCGTTGACTAGAGTAAGTTGTTAGTTCGGATATCCTGCACGAATCTCGCATGAGGCTGTAGATCATCGCATCGTACCTCCACCCTTGATCTTCTCTATAAAGAAAAACATTCGTTAGCACATGTACACATCAAATAATCCACAAGGCTAATTTCAAACGTACGAGGTCCCGGCGGCAGAATAGCAGAGCGTCGGCTGGAGTTGTGGAAAGCCGCGACCTGAGCAGGGCGAGCAAACGCACTGCGCGACGCGAGCGCAGACTGCCGCAGCAGTGTCGGTCGCATAAGCGAAGCCATCGTAGTTGACGATCGAATCCGCAGGTAGGAGGCGAAAGCTAGCCTCTTCGTCGAAAAAGGATGGGATTCGGGGGCCTTGGGACTCTTTTCGACGAAATCACGGGAAATAATCGATCGAGGTTTCAAATGACGGCGACGACGCTTCGCTCGACACAACGCATTGCCGAGGGACTGGAGTTACCGCGCTCGTGATTGGCTGGTGCCATTCCGAACGGCCCTCGTGCTGCCGACGGGCCCGGCGCGGAATAACAGACGTCCGTGGCAGCTGTAGGGTAGCTCTCTGATTGGTTGACTTTTTGAGATGGGATTGGACCCTGGACATGCGCTTGGGAAATTTCTTGGAGCTGTCTCCAACGACGCGATTCCAATCCACCATCGACTTTCTTCAGTTAGCGACAATTTCTCGACGATAGTTGCGTTGATCCACCTGTTCTGCGCATGACACGAATCTCTCTGGAAGGCTCCTGATTGTTGGAATCAAATTTTTTGGGCCAACATGGCCCCCCGACTTCAGATCGCAACTTGGAGCAGTTTTGCGCGTCGCCAATGCGCTCTCTGCTCTGCTCGACCGGTCCCCTGGCATGCTGGGGGTAGCAACAGTATCAGGGGTGTCGCTACATCTCACATTGAGAAAAAGGAGGACGGAGAGAGGCGTTGGGAAGAAAGGTCCATAAAGATCCAGAATGGAGAACTCCCGCATACGTGGGACATTCTGTCCGAGCGAGGTTATATCAAAGATGTTGCTGGGTAAGCTGAACTAGGCAATTGTTTGCCAGAATGATGCTGATGCGATAATTACAGGAACCCGGACACGATCAGGGAAATAATGCGCATCAAGCGCATAGGTGGCTACGTTGGCATTGACCCAACAGCTCCGTCCATGCATTTGGGCCATCTGCTTCCCTTCATGGCGCTTTTCTGGATGTGGTTCCACGGCCACCCGGCCGTCCTACTTCTGGGAGGCTCTACCGCACGTATTGGCGACCCGACAGACCGACTACAAAGCCGAGAGATTATGTCCAACGCCGACATCAGCAAGAACATCACCAAAATCCACTACCAGCTGACTCGGCTATGGACCAACGTGATTGCGCTGAGGGAGAAGTACGGATATAAGGAGGATTGGGCGGCAAAGCGTTCATTGCTTAACAACAACATGTGGCTGGGAAGCTTGACATTATACGATTTCAGCAAAAGGCTTGCCAGGCACACGCGCTTGGGACCGATGCTTAGCCGCGACACGTAAGTCACAAGTACAGTCTAGAATGATATCAAGTATTTAGGGCTAACGTATACCAGCGTCAAGCGCAAGATGACCGAGGGTGATGGGATGTCTCTTGGAGAATTCATGTACCCGTTGCTTCAAGGATGGGACTTTTGGCAGCTTTACGAGAAGCAGGGAGTTCAGATGCAGATCGGAGGGTCTGACCAGTACGGAAACATTGTGTCCGGCATTGATGTTCTGAAAACCGTTCGTAACTCAGAGGAGGCCCCGCATTTCCGCAAGGGCGATGGGTGGACAGAAGAGCCTTTCGGCTTCACGGTGCCTTTGTTGACCGACTCGAGTGGGACCAAGTTTGGCAAGAGCGCCGGTAATGCCATGTGGCTGGATGAGTTCATGACCTCGCCGTTTGAACTATACGGCTACTTCATGCGCCGCCCCGACGAGGAGCTAGAGAAGTTGCTGAAGCTGTTCACCTTCATGCCGCTGCAGCAAATCGAGAGCATCATGACGGAGCACCGCAACGACCCCTCCAAGCGAGTTGCCAACCACCATCTTGCGTTTGAGGTTCTGTCCTTGGTCTACGGTTCTCAGCGAGCTCTACAGGAGGCGCAGCAGCACGAGTTCCGCTTCGGCGGGCAACTTCCCAAGATCCTCAAAGAACCCGATCCCTCTACCGGAATCCTGACCCCCAACACCGCCCCTCGATCCGACATCCAACTACCTCGCTCCGTCGTTGACCTCTCCCCCGCAAAGCTTCTTTTCGCCTGTGGACTCGCTAGCTCCACCAGCGATGCCCACCGCTTGGTATCCAAGCAAGGCGCGTACGTCGCAGCCCAGCCCGGCAAGGAGACCGGTCTCGTTCCAGGAAACCTGGACTGGACGCCTATGAAGCTATGGTTCCCCGGCGAGTCTTCTAAATTTGTCATTGACGATAAGATCCTCATCCTCCGTAAGGGGAAGCACAACGTGCGCATCATCGAGCTCGTATCCGACAAGGAGTGGAAGGAAAGCGGGAAAGTGTATCCTGGAGAGCCGTACACAGGTGTGACCCGCCGCGTGATTAGCAAGCTGAGCAAGGAGGCTGCCGAGCGGGGCGAAGATGTGTCCGAGAAAGAGATTCGCAGACAGCTCAAGCAGCAGGTCATGGCGGAGAGTGAGCATGTGGCGAACAACCCCGACATTGAGATACCCTCCAAGTCGGCGGTGCGCGAGATGAAGAGGAGCAAGCGCAACTCTGACCAGGAGTCATAGACGGGTTCGTGGAAGTTGGATCCTGAACTTTCCACTCTGTATTATCACTGTAAGAACATCTGTTACATGTCTATATATTGTACCATGGAAGCATCAACCCATAGACAACGCGTATAATAGTAAATCGCATATACTTCTGAGAGATCTCTTCCTTACGCCCTTCCTTTTTCACTTATCCATCAACGATAGAACAGAGCCAGGTCGCCTTTAGGGACCGGCAGCGTCTTGAGCCTCTCCATGATCTCATCATCTGTGAGATCCTGCTCTGTAATGATCTGATCGAAATGATGACACCCGTCGGTATACTTCTGGAGCGGATCACCGCCCGCATGGGGACGGCTCTGCCCCGTAGCTAAGGAGGCTAGATATTGCTTTGAGACGACGTACTTGTGCACGCGATAGAGACAGCCTTTGATCAGGCCGAACTGCACAAAGCGTCTAACGTCGACGTACCGTAAGACCTCAAAGCCGGATTCATGATGCGCCCACAACCATTCAAGAACCGTCCGACCCGGTACGAAGGACGTCATAAGGCGAACGAGATGCCAGTTCGTAGGCCTGCGTCCAGCGTGGGATACATAGCTCGCGCACTCATCCACCATACCATCAACGTTGCGGACAAAGTCGTGGATTCCCGGGCGAGGCGCATAGCAGGCGCCGAAGAAGAACATGTCAAGGAGGAGGATGGTGTCGTAGTAGAGTAAGTGCCGAAGGGCAGTCTTGGCGAGGTCGAGGGATACGGAGGCGGCGTGAGCGATGCGGCGGACGTCGGAAACGCCGTCGATGTGGGAGATGACCTTTTGCAGGGTGAGGTCCCAGGTTGGGTCGACAATGTCGGCGAACTTGGTTTTGGAGACGGGAACGTGCCAGCCCTTGACTACCGGCGGGCGGGAATGCTGGGGGAAGAGCTTCATGTTGATGGTATTGGCTTCGTCTGCGAATCAAGTCAGATGGGGGGACCAACGTGTTTGACGAGCATGTCAGGTAACCTACCGACGGGAATCATGCATTCACCGTAGTTGTTAAGATCCTCCTTGACAATCTCAAGCAAACTCTCAATCGGCCTCCTCCCCGACAACTCCCCATCTTCAGCCTCCGGCCTTCCCTCACTCTGACTCAAATACTCATTCTGCTTCTCCATCTCACTAAACGTAGTAGCCAGACGTCTTACGACGCGCTCATAAGGGACCTGGTCGCTGTCGGCGTCGACGAGCAGGCCAAAGTTGAAGATGAACTCATTGCGCATGTACTTGGCGTGGGGGATGAGGACGGGATAGCCAAGGATGGAGTACTTGCCGTCAGGGGAGTTGATGGTTACATAACGGTTGCAGAAGGCCTGGCGGGGGATGATGTACTCTTGGAGGACGTCAAAGTCGATGAGTGGTGAGCGGGCGGATGGGTTGGTGTCGCCGATGGTGGCGGTGATGACGCCGGGAGGGGATTGGGCGACGATATTGGGGCCTGAAGGTTGCTTAGTATGGGTTGTATGAGAGGTTCTGGGATAATGTATGTGGAAAAGTGCCGGATGCTGACCTTCTTGAGGGAAGAACCTCGCGTAGAAGATGCCTTGGATCATGATGTCTGAATGAAGCTGGGCTGGCGGCTAGGACCACGCCAACAGCGTTCGTACCACTCGAAAATTAAATACTCATTTCATCTCGCAAGAGAGCTTGTCGCGCTCATGGGACTTCCAAAAAAAAAGAAAGGATCTTGCCGCCTGTATTCTTATGATAGATTATGGGATTCAATGAGTGAAAGGGTGTTGATCTGTGTCTTGAGTCTAAGTTATATTTAGGGCGATTGGTTGAATTCATGTGGGGGATCGATTGTACGTATACAGAGCTTCACCCCACCGATTACTACCCTGCACTACTACCACCACGACTAACTAACATGATGTCTAACAGCCATACGCACACCCTCACGTCACAACTTTTGAGAATCTAGCAACAGATTGAGGGAGTTCTCTAATCCAACCAGTAACTAAGTAGTTCACTATTAAACCAGACGAATTTCCTGCCTAGGCGCCGATGTAAACTCCGATCTCTTCCCCTGAATCATGGCTATACCTACCCGACGATATGTGTCTCCCTCTGCTGGTACGAGCATGAGGAAAGTTTGCCATAGTCGGGGAAAAGCTTCATCCTCAAATGTCTGGACTGAGCGCATGAGCAGACACGTAAACTCGTTATCCTCACGTATGTTTTCGAGATCAAACTGCCCAGAGCACCGCCATGGCATAGGTCTATCAAACTGCGGCAGCTCGCCCTCGAGGTTTATATGTGGAGGGTCGAAATCCACGGTGCGAGGGTCGACGTGTAGCTTGAGTTTCCGTACCGGACCTTCGAGGACTAAGGTTGTCGCCTCAAGGTCGGAGACTAGGGGTGTGCCGGACCAGGTGGCACTGGCCTCGACGACCTTAACGCAATCTTCTACTGTTTGCTTAGGGCCACTTACAGCCGAGGCACCGTAATCAAAGTTGACGTGCGTTGCCCGCGAAAGCCATGTCCAAGAAGGTAAGCCCGGCACTCTGCGGGACGGCTCGACGGTGTCCCCTGCTCTTATCCATAATAGATCAGTGATCATGGACTCCTTCCACGACGCCAATATGTGTTCGTAATGGTTCCGATGGTTAAACTGGTGGACAATTCCTACCAAGGCACTCAGTCTGTCCTTTTCATAGGTAAACTTCCTTCTGGAGTAATCTCTCATCCATTTGCACCATAATTTGTGCATGTCCGGCCAACTCATATTCTCAGGCACTGAGTACTTTGGAATTCTCTCATACGCCTCACCGCCGAAATCGAGCCCGGATTCGAGTTTGTAGTTACGTCGGCACTTCCAGTGCATGTCGGGACGTAAGCAAAGAGCCTCACGGTGGGAAAGCAGCTGTTCCTGCAACGTCCAGCCTCTAGTACTGAGGCGGGTTTGGTGTACGTGGCGCCGTATGTCGCCACGGTAGGCGCGGACCAGCATCGGATCCTGAGTCTGCGGCAGAGAGACTGAGAGCTGACTGTATTGTGCGCCTTTGGGGTCGAGTATACAAGCGTCATTGTCCACGAAACAGCCTTCTGTACTGTTCTTGGCGTCCATGGCGGAGAGTGTGATGGCGCTGCAAGAATAAATGTGTTTCATCATCTCGGCTTCTTCGCGCCAGTCCTCGAGGTCGTCCTGGACAATGCAAAGACTGTCGATCCAGATGTATGGAATACCGAGTTCTCTTGTGACATAGATGGCTTCCCGAAAGGTTCGAGGAAGGGAACCGCTGGGTATACTTTTCAGGTGTGAGTCCACGTTCTTGCTGGTAGTAGTCAACGGGAGAATGTCTCCCCAGCACCAACTCAGAGTTGCATATGTGGCATTCTTCTTGAGGCCTTGCCTTGTATTGATTAGACGCGGGTCATCACCCTCATCACCGACCTCTACAAGTCGCTTCGGATACACCTGATGAGATGGTGCGCATTCAGGGTGATTAGCGGCACAGTCGTTGTACCAGGACTTGATAGTAGCGCACTTCTCTTTTACGAAGGCCTCCTTTCCTCTCCATAGTGAGGTTTCTCCGAGCCCGCCTATATGAATGGCAGGCAAGGTTAGTAATTGGTCTAAATTTGAACAATGCGATGGCCTACGTACTACCGGGAGGGCAAGTTAATATTGATATCTCGTACATGGCCACATAAGCCGGCTTCCGCAAGGCGACGAGTCCATAGAGAATGTTCCAGGACGCGCCGGAGTCGAAGGCTCCAGTATTTGCGACCTCGAAGGCAATTTGAAGCCCAGCATAGCTGCTCTCGTCCAGATCGGGGAAGCGGGCATGTATGTCTTCAAGTGACCAGTATTTCTGGATCACATCACATAGTTTGCAAGTTTTAGCGGATTCGAGGAGCGCCTCAACATGAGGATGATGCGGTATACGGCGTCGTGGGGGATCAGTTTTGATGGGGAACAACGGCGAGCAGTATTGGCAGAGATGATCCATGGTAGTGATGATATTGAATCATTTCGGATGGTTATCACTGAAAAACGTTTCGTAGAAAATGGGCGCTCTTTAAGTCAATCGTGCTAGGACATGATGGAGTCATGCTGTATTATGGGCTGACTAGCGAGGCGGAGGACCTCGCTGTCAGGCAGATTTGCCAGGCTCATGTCGCAGGTTGCATTTCAAGCTATTAATAAACCAAGGAAGCAAGACTTGGCCGTCCAAAAGGTTTGTTCTTACAAGCGGAAGCCCATTATACACAGAGGATAAGGGGAAGAAGATAGCTTAAGAAAACAAGCTGTATCTGTATCATATGTAGGAGTATCCGTAGAGTTGATGGATCTAAGTAGTACTAATCGCAGCCATAGTGTGTGTTAGTTAGTGTTACCTGACTTTACCTCATCCTTATCGGTGAAGCCATTCTCGGTTAGCGGGGCCCAGTTCCGTCACGGTGCTCCCCAGCGGCAGCGGCGCGGCAGAAACTCGTGGATGCCAGTAGAATGAGGCAACCCGGGCCACTAATCAAGGATACCAACCACTAACCCAGCCGCTCAGGCCGCTGTAGCTCCAGCTGTAGGCTGCCCCACGCGATTACATACTGCTACCTATTACTTGATCTGACGATGACAATGAACCCCACGCCCGCCCGCCCGCCCGCCTAACTGAAGAAACTCAGCCTCTCGGAAACCTTTACCAGCATTTACTTACTTCCAACCTTTCTATTACTCCAATACCACGTTTTGATCTCTTGTTCCTTCTCTGGCCCTCGTTGCCTTCCACACGACTCGTTTCTTCCTACCTCGCTTCCAACCAAACAATTTCTACCTCCAACCTCACTCGCGACTCCTCTTCTGATCCTGCTTTTGCCTCCGTCTCCGTTTGATCCTCGACATCATTCACATTCCATCTTATCTTCCTCTCCAATCCCACACCCCGCATCTTGATCGCTTCCTCCAACGCTTCTCGAGACATGGCCGACAACGCCGAGGCGAGCGGCGATGCTCAAATCACCTTCAAGGTGAAGACCTCTGGCGACGGCAACCACACCATCACCATGTCCGAAGCCGCCACCGTCCTCGACCTCAAGAACAAGCTGTCCGGCGAGGAATTCGAGAATGTCCCTGTCGACCGCCAGCGCCTTATCTACTCCGGCCGCGTCCTCAAGAACGACGACACTCTTGGATCCTACAAGATTAAGCAGAACAATACTATTCACATGGTCAAGAGCGCCGCCAGCAATCCCAGCCAGACGGCTTCTACTTCAACCCCGACCCCTCAGGCTGTGCCCAGCAACATGGCCTCTGGCACCGCCAACAACCCTCTGGCTGGCCTCACCGGTGCGCGCTACGCTGGACATCAGATCAATCTACCTGGTATGGACATGTTTGGTCCTGATGGAGGCGTGAGTTCTTCCTGCTCTAAAAAATGTATTTCTCCGTGAAGCCCGTGACTGACGCATGACGCAGATGGGTCCACCTATGGACGAAGAGCGTATGCAGCGCATGATGGAGGACCCCAATGTCCAGCAGACGATGAACGAAGCGCTCAACAACCCCGATTTCGTCAACATGCTGATCCAATCGAACCCAATGCTCCGCAACATCCCCAATGCTCGAGAGATAGTTTCCTCACCCTTTATGCGACAGATGATGTCCAACCCCGCCATGATCAGTCAGGCTATGCGCATGCAGCGTAACATGCGCGGTGGCAACTCGGCTTTCCCGGCGCCCGGAGCGACTGATACCACACCCTCCGATGCTCCGTCCACCAACGAGGCCGGTAGCGGCGGCGGCGCTAACCAGGGACAAAACCAGGACAACCCCTTCGCGAACCCCTTCATGTCGGGGTTCAATCCCATGGCTGGCGCCGGGGGCATGGGTGGCCAAGATCCAGAGCAGATGGCTCAGCAACTGCAGGCAATGATGGGAGCTCTGGGCGGCGCGCAAGGCCAAAATGCTCCTGCTACGGCGGGAGCGGGCACCGGTGACGCTGCTACGGGAGAGGGCCAGACTGGACAGGGGGATTCACAACAACAAAACCAGCCTCCAGCAAACCCGTTTGCTGCTCTATTTGGTCCTCCTGGTGGCGCAGGTGCGGGCGCAGGCGGTGCGCAGAGTGGACAAGGTGACTTTGCTTCACAGATCCAACAAATGGGACAGCTCATGCAGATGATGGGAGGTCCTCAGGCCCAAGGAGGTGGTCAGTCGGCACCGCCAGACAACCGGCCACCGGAGGAAAGATACGAAGATCAGCTGCGACAGCTCAACGATATGGGGTTCTTTGACTTTGACCGCAATGTCTCAGCGCTACGGCGGAGCGGAGGAAGCGTGCAGGGAGCCGTGGAATATCTTCTAAGTGCTACAGACTGAGGTGTTGGACGCACGGGACGCGTGGACTTATGACATGAGGACTCGGTGTAATACATGCTGAGCAATGAATGTTATGGCTCTGATTGAGGATGGTAGATACCAAGGGATCCATGGGTGGATAGAAGCCACGCTCAGAGCTTGGTGAGATCAGTCGCCTGCCTTGAAGCGTATAGGCATTGAAGCAAATGATTACAATTCAGCGTTTTACCCATCTGCTCCAGAGTATAGAAGATCGACCGGCCCCAGACTATGATTGCCCTATAGCCAGCCTACGATGTGATGAGTTCAGAAAAACCTGCTCTCAGAAGAATTAGAGCACTTGATGCATGAGTTGCCAAATTATGTAGAATTTCAGCATGATCAGCGAGTCATACTGCTTAAGGTAGTAGTATTCCGAGTAATAATACGCTCGCCTGCGGAATCCTGATCCCGGTCGGCGGAGGATCGGCGCGGCCTCAACCGCCTCGGACGTTCCCAGTAGCACCAATTGAACCCCAAAGATACCTCGGCTCAACTCCTACTGGAGGGACGTGCTGGTAAGCGCATTGCCACAACAACCTATCCTCAAGCTCTCAATGCTATGAAACACTTCTTTCAACAGACACCATCTCAATAGTGGTTGAACATATCGCTATTTCACTTTATTTGATTTGAGATCTTTGTTATTTACGTTTACCGGCAATTCCAGCTCATCCGCCAATATGCGTGGCATTCAGGTTAGCGAATACGTCAAGGTGAGTTGAACCCTATGAACGGAGCAGCTATTGCTATTTCAACAACAACAACTCTTCGTATCTTACGACCTGGGGCGTAATTGACTGAGACTTGAACTATCATAGAGCCCCAAGGAGCTCAAGGTCACCGACCTGCCCGACCCTACGCCCAAAGACAATGAATACCTCATCCAAGTCCACGCCGCTGCCACCAACTTCTTCGACATCCTCCAAGTCCAAGGCAAATACCAGCACCAACCTCGTAAAGCCCCTCTATTCTCTCTCTCTCGTGGAAACCGTTATCGAATACTAATGGATTAAAATCCACCAGCCTTCCCATGGATCGCCGGCATGGAATTCGCCGGCACCGTCATCGCCACCCCCCGCAACAACGCTGCTAAACCCAAGTTCCCCATCGGCGCCCGCGTCTTTGGCGCAAACCAAGGCGCTTTCGCCACCAAAGTCTGCGCAAGCGAGCTTTCACTGCTGCCTTGCCCTGAGGGATGGTCCTACCAGGAGGCCGCGGGTTTGTTCGTTACCGCGCCTACGAGTTATGGTGCGCTGGTGACGAGGGCGGGGGTTAAGGCTGGGGATGTTGTGCTTGTGCATGCTGCTGCTGGGGGTGTGGGCTTAGCTGCTGTTCAGGGTATGTATCCATCCATGGTTTCCTTTGTCATCTTGAAAAAGAAAAGTGGAAGAGAGAAGAATGAAGAGAGAGAGAGAGAGTCTAACATAAGAATGAAAAACAGTCGCCAAGGCCTTCGGCGCAACCGTCATCGCCACGGCTTCAACAGACCACAAACTCTCCATCGCCAAACGCTTCGGCGCCGACCACGTCCTCTCCTACAACGACGCCTCGTGGCCGCAAAAAGTCAAAGCTCTCACCCCTAAATCCCGCGGCGTAGACATTGTCTACGACCCCGTCGGCCTCGTCGACGCTTCCACCAAATGCACGGCCTGGAACGGCCGGATCCTTGTCGTGGGCTTCGCGGCGGGGAGCATCGAGAAGGTGCCTACTAACAAGTTCTTGTTGAAGAACATTTCGCTGGTGGGGATTCATTGGGGTGCGTATGCTAAGAATGAGCCGAGGACGGTGCCGGTGGTGTGGAATGGGATTATGGATCTTGTGAAGCAGGGGAAGCTTAAGGGCACGGAGTACTCGGATGTTGAGTATGTAGGACTGGAGAGTGTGAAGGATGCGCTCGTGGCGTTGGGGAGTAGGGGGACTTGGGGTAAAGTGGTTGTCAAGATTCCCCAGGAGGGTGGTAGCAAGCTATAAGTGTTTTTGTTTTCATGATTTCAAGAGATCAAGCAGGACGGAATCAAAGAAAGGCGGTAGTACTATTCGCTAAGAAGATGAAAGGAAATCTATTTACCTCATGACCTCGTTCCTCTGCTAGTTTTAATTAATACCTGCTATGTCTGTCATTGCATCGTGCTGGCCACCTGTCTGAACTTATCCATGACATCCTTGTCAACGTTGACAGCCCACTGTTCCTCAAACGCTTGCTCCCCTCCTACGCGGCCAACAAGGTCCTGCAGCCGCTCCCTCACAAAACCATACGCATGAACCGTATGTATAGGATCTTTCTGCATCATCTCCCGCTCTGCATCCGACTTTGGGGTATCATATTCACTCTTCTCCAGCTCTCCATAAATCAAGCAGTCCCTGGCACCCGCTTCACCCTCTTGAAGTTCTATAATGACCGTCGTCCACAAGCTGAAGTAGTCCTGAAGCTTGCCCAGCACAAGTTCCTGCATCGGCGAAGGGAGCTCAAGTAGACGTGTTAGGCCTAAGAGATAGAGCTTTTGCCGCTCAAGGTGATCCATGTCATGTGCATATTGGAACCACCTTTCAGAAAGCCAGCCCCAAACCTCATTGATGGCTCCAAATTGTCCGAGCATCTGCACAAAGACGCTTGGCTCAGCCAGGGCTAGTCGAGCTAGCATGGCAAGATAATCGCCCTCCGTAATGACGTTTAGCTTGCTGATCTTGCGATTGGGGCCTGTCGTTTGCTGTGCTTGCCAAGCATCGTGAAGATCGGCCATGATCTTGTTCATGAACCCTGTCTCGACCATGTCCCTCATAATAAGAGAGATGCCATCAGAGCCGCCGAGATCCACTGCCGCCCGTATAAAATACTCAATGCATGCCGTGGCTCTGCGCACCTGCTCCCTACTCTTTGAATCTAAAACACCTAGCAATGCTACCAATGTTGGTCGACGAAGTCTATCTTCAAGCATGGCACTTGGACCCAGGAGTATATACGACTCCACGGCGTCCAACGCTTCTCCGGCGGTGATGGACGAGTATTCCAACAGAGGTAGAGCCATCTCAGCAAGACCGAGAACCTCCGCCGAAAGTGGCGCGGTACTTTGCATGAGGATTGCATTCCAAAGCTCCAGTGACTCGTCGATAAGATGTAAATGCAAGTCTGAGCCAGGTCTCACTGCCTCTGAAATCAGAGGAATCATCAAATGTTGGTATCTCTGTGAAGAAGTGCCCATGCTCATAACAAGGGCAGAAAAGATGGAGATGACAGCCTGTTTAATCATATACTCCTCCGTTCCAGAGCCATCCCAAACTGCTGGCAGGTTGGACATGAGCTGGTCACCAAACTGGGACACCTGTTCCTCCATTCGCGTGACGATGATCCGGATCGACTCCAAGATAGCCAGTTTCGTCTCGTCAACGTCGACATTCTGAATGAGCGTAATCAGCTGATCCAACACGTCTGATGTGTATGGCAAGAATGCTTCAACACTAAAATCAAGCTCATCGGCAACCCATCTTAGTTGTCTTGCTGCGGTGATTCGCACCACTAGATCATTCGTCTCGTCGTTCGGGTCCAGAAAATGTCTGAATATCTGGTAGACTACAGGCCTACTCTCGTCTGCTAGCTTCACGGGAGCCCACGCACTGAGCAAAATACCGATGCGTCGGCGAAGCACCTTATATAGTTCCCCAGTCTGCTGAGCGTCTTGGGAGATGGTAGAAGCTAAAAAGGCATCGAAGTTGAAAACATTGAGAACGTGGGCGGCGGACAAGCCCATTGCTGTATATACTGCCTCCTTCGTAGCTATATCGGCCTGCGGACTCTGTGCCGTTTCGAAGTAAGATAATAAGGGCGATGTTAGGAGATCCTTGAAGTTGGTGAGCAGATCCAGGAAGAGCTTCTCAGCGCAAGGCCGAACTTGCCACTCATATGCGTCTCCTTCGCTCTGTTGCTCCTTTTCCCACTCTTCCGGATCCTCGTCCCATGCATCAAGGTCAGCCTTGCGGAAGACAAAGAGGTAGGTAATGATGCAGTTAACGATTTGGACCACCAGATCTGGCTTGAATAATTCTGTTTTGATCAATGTCCTTGCCTCCTCTTGTTCAGCTTTTGTCTGAGGTGTGCGGTACTTGAATGTCTGGACTGGTTGGAAGGCAATGCGAACACAAGCTCTAAGCAAAAGCAGACCTTTAACAGCTAGCTTCTCCGGCAGGGGACCTTCTATCTTGGCTTTTGCGCTTCCAGACCCGGAGTTCTGTCGAATACCTCCGGAATTGGCAAACACCTCTGCAAATTTCGAAACCAGATCCCAATACGCATGGACAAGGGCAAGTGTATTTGGAAGTACAGCAAAGCTAGCTGCATGTTGCTCCGCCATGTGGATATGGAGCTTGGTAAACTGCAGCAGGTGGCCACCAGCAACCTTTTGAAAGTGCTCGGGAAGGCTGGAATCCTCATTGACGAAACCGAGTAGCTGCCCGAACTGGTTCTGCGACATGGCCCAGAATTTGGCTACCGTCTCATCACTGTGAGGCCGCTCGTATCCAACCACGACAAGACGTCTGAGGATCTTGAGGGCTACTAAGCTGATAGACAGCGACCGGTATGCCTCTTGGTCATCCCCTTGGCGGCTCGTGATAAAGTTGATGCCCAGTTCCGATCGTTCTGAGTATATCTCCGTAAGAACGTGCACAATTTCCGGCGTAACAGATTGCAAAGCAGTCTGCGACTTCCTCAACCTCGCCGTACCAAGCTCCTTCACCACTTGAAGCAGAATCTGCAGCGCTCCGTATAAATGCTGCTGGTTCCCATGCCTAGAAGAGCGTAGCATCTCAATAATCTGTGCAAGCGCGTCGGGCCAGTCGGCTGGGTAATCGATACGAATGATCTTAGCGACGACGAAGGCATTGTGCTCGGCTAATCGCTCCTCGGCCTCGTCGATCGTACCTTCAAACAGGCGCGTCCGGATCATGCTCTTCTCATCGGGCTTAATGCCGTTCTTGTGGGCGTAAAGACGCCAGTACTTGTCGATGCCGTTCTTGAGCTGGATAACGGCTTGAAAGCGCGGCTCGAGGGGTAGAGTCTTGTCGAGGTACACAGCCTACACAGAAGGAATCAGATCAGAAGTTCAATTACATATTCAAACATTCACAGAAGAGACAGCTCAAAAGGAGTGGATGTGTGAGAGTGTGAGACGGGGTGCGACGTTGGCTTACCTGCAACGAGCTGTAGTAGCCCGGATACGTCTCCCAGGCGGTGAGCTGTTGCTCGGCAGCCTGCCGCTGAGCATAGTCATGAGATGTCGTGGCCAATTCGAGGGCCTTTCGGAGATCTTGAAAGCTCAGCGGGTTGGCACCGCCCGATACTTCGATCGAGAAGCTCATGGCTGCTGGCGGTAGCCGTCCTGCGGCCGCAGAGGCAGGGACTTTTGTGCTGTAATGCTAGAGACGAACGAGCCTTCGACTCAGATATACATTTCGATAAGAGGAAGCGGTGAACAGGAAGACTTTTGCTATGCCTTGTGGATGCACTGGCCCGCAGCTGTGGTTGTGGTTTGTGGTTGACAAAGACTCGGTTGGATGACTGAAGTTGAACCCTTGGCGGGGTCGATTTGTTTGGTGGAGTGATGCAGTGCCTGCACTCGTACAGTGGCGGGGTACCAAATGGAGAGATAATACGAGACATTCATTTGTGTCAGCGTCCTCCCAGTTTTCTCACAATTCACTAGTCTAGATGAACAAGAAGTAATTTACTTGTACTGGTGGATTTCAGTATTTGATGAGTTATTCCAAGGCTTAGCTAATTGCTTTTACGAAATGACAGGCGTCAATCTGGGAAATGTCCCGAAACAAATCACAACTACTATACTACCATGGCCACCATGAAACTAAAAACCCATAACCTTGTTACCATATTTAAGAACATCGGCCTCGCCCTTATCCTTTGCTGAGTCCACATCAAATGGGGCAAATCCGAAAGCTCGCAAAGCCTGACGGCCAGCCAACTCCATAACCGTGGCAGCGTCCGGCCTACCGACATGTTCGCTCTCTCCGATACCCCCTGGAAAGTCAGGGGCTGGAATGCCTTGCAGGAAGTTCTCGCGCTGTCGGACAAGATAGTCCAGGTTGGATTCGGTCGTAGGGCAAGCGGGAATGTACATGACGCTCGAGTCGGATTTGCCTTGGTGTACGCTATCCACAGCGTGGATGGTATCGCAGTGCCAGGCTACGTAGTCTCCGGGAGCAATCCGTGGAACGTGAACCATGGTGTGAGGGAGGTCCAGATGGGGATGCCATTTGTCATTGAGCTCTTGCCCATGACCCGGCCATGCGCCTTGGATATCTGATGAATTCTCGTCTGCCCACTCCCAGTTGTCAGGGTCAAGAAACTGCGCCGAGTACTCTGCAGACTCCCGAGGCTGAATAGGCGTGCTTTTAGGGCTGAAAAAGGGGCGGAGTAGGTAGTAGGAAGTGGAGAGCGATAGCAATGGGTTCACCAGCAAGGTACCCTCTCGCGGCCCTGTGTGGGACATTGACAGCCAACCCTGGAACATACGGAACATGGAACAGGCGCCTGCGCCTTGGTAGAGGTCTTGTGAAGCGTTCAGACGAGTGCTCAGCTCCCATGGATCAAACTCCTCCCATTTGCCCTCAAAGACTTTATCGTAAACGTGGCCCTTCCCGTACCCATCCTGCTCCCAGCGTTCTACGCTGCCACCATCTACATGGGGGCCGAGAGCAAAACCTGCATCTCCGGGTTGACGGATACGCACCCGATCGGCGTATGTCAAGGGTTGCCTGGTCGAGCACCGAGCGTGCGAGTCGGAAGAGTGGTAGTAGGACATGAGAAACTGCTGAACTTTCATCATGTTTTCATGTAGCCGCCCTGCAAGTTGCGGCCTCGACCAGTATAATTCGAACACTGCTGGTTTGTCGGCAGGAAAAGCTACATAAATGAGTATTCATCTGTGTTGATTGATGGTTGAAGTGCGCTTACCTTTGGTGGACGGATTTGCAGCTACATATCTCTCTGTCTCTTCTTTGAGGCCGCGAGCCTCCTTCTCTGGTATGACTTGGCGGATGACAGCGACACCACGTTTTCGGAGAGCATCATTGAATACCGCCGGCGACTTATCAAGGTCGGAGAAGTTGATTTGGGGGATACACGCTGATCCTTGGGACTTGACTAGTTGTGTCTCGTCTCGCAACCGGGACAATAAACGGTTCCAACTCGAGTGCAAGGCTGCTCTGTCCCGGACTAGGCCGCGTTTTACAGCAGCGAATCTTTGCGGGAGCTTTTCACTCTCATCACTACCAGATAGTGACCTGAAGACGGAGGAAATGTCTCCTTCATCTCTTGAAGTTGTTTGCTTTGATGAAGCAAAGCATCGCTGCTGGACTGGAAAGAATGCGAGGGTTGCTCGTCCCCTTGCAACCGAAGCTCCACTGCTTTTCAACATCGTTCTCTACAATTTAATGTAGCGATGAATTATGGCAAAAGATGTGCAATCTTTACTTAATGATTAAACATTGAAGAAATCAAGCTTTTGATGTCATTTCTCAGGATGTTTAAATAGCGACTGCGTTCGACAATTGAGAAGATGAAGGCAGTTCCTGTTCAACGCTTATAATCCGGGAATCCGATTGAGAAAGCTATCGATCGGACTTCTGTAAAAGGCAAATGACGTTGCCACTGATGGGCTGAAGTCAAGTATTGAGGCGGCGGCATTCCTCAGTAGAGTTAGCAGCAGTCCATATTCTGGGTCGCTACCCCACTCTTCAATGTGTATAAGTCGTCGCGTTTGTCTGGATTTGGAAAAACCCGACGACGCCGGATTCTACCTGCACTCTTCATTGAAGTTGGCAAACGGGCACAAATGTGATTAGAGTACCATTCTCGTGCATTTGAAGGAAGGTTTTTGCATTGATTCCTTTAGCCGTCTAGAAACTGTCCCCACCAGTCTTGTAGCGATAATGGATTTGTAGGATCCAGATTCGCGGAAAAGACTTGATCAATGCGGGCCAAATCCAAGCTTGGGTCGAAATCATCGAAGATGGCGGCATCGCCGACCAAATCATCAAAGAAAGAAGGCGCCTCAATAGGCATTGTAGAGTCGTTCAACTCATTCTGATCGGCTGGATCGAAGTTTGGAACCAGTGTCCTGTCCGTTGAATCCTCAAAAATTTCACCTCGGAGTGGTGAAGCAGAAACGGGAGTTGACGAAGTCTGCGTGGTGTGCGCAGTGCTGTGAGAACCGGAAGGCATTTGACTCATCCTTTTGGCACGTCTGGCCTTGTCCCAGTCGGCAGCAATCCGTTCCATCTCCTGTACCGTATTGGTAGCGAGTCGAGCAATAACACGTGCCGAGGAGAACGCTTTGCCCATCTCCTCTAAAACTTCGCAGCTTCTGTTGAAGAGGGAATATGCCATCTTGCGATGATATGGAAGTACGCTGTTACGCAGCGTCTGGTACGCGACGGACGTTGCCAAAGACACTGCGTACGGTATTGGAGGCCAGAATGTAAGTGATGCATTGAAATCCCCCGCAGTCATCGCAATGATATTCTGAGCCGCGAAAAGCTGAAGCTCGGAGCTCGGAGCCTTTCGATCTTGCTGCGAAGGGCGATTTCGCAATATCACGACGGCAAGATAGAGCACTTCCAAGGTCGCTAGGATTGACATTAGTAACAACATAACAAGCGACCCTTTCATACCTGGATCAGGGTGTAATATAGGCTAAAAACACGTACCAAGTAAAGAACCTCCTATGTGAGACGCCCCCGTTTCTTGCACGAGGTTTTCAAACGTTGCATGTTCCGCCGCGGAAGATGCAGGCGCAGTAGCATGCGGCCTGTACTGACTTATAACGCCATCCAAAACTTGCGTTATCCGAATCAAGAGCCTGAAGGGTGGTTCCTGCTCAGAAAGGCTTGCGAGCATTTTATCATCGATATCTTGCTGGTGCATGAGGACCGGGCGTCCATTCGTAGCAGCATTCAAGCGATCGATAACCCAGATACATCCAAATAGCCTCTTTGACTTCGCCATGAGCTTTTTATCTTCTGGCCAACCGAGATGGACACCAAGAGTGTGTGCGTGATGCACTGCTTGCGAAACATATGAAGAGGAGACCTCACTGCAGTTAGCTTCATCGGCGTAGAAACCCATCAAAGCACAAATTTGCAGGAGAACAACTTTGTTCTCAATGAAGCTCATATCCAGTGATTGCTTTACTGCAGCAGCAAGCTGGGACCGAAATTCAACTGGGCTCAGTAGCTTCTCGACATGGGGCAATTGCAAATAATCTCGCGCCTTCGGGTCTGGCGCGGCTGCAAGACAAACGCATTGTTTGAGCGCCACCATCTCTTGAGCCTCATAGCTATCAATCACCTCTCCTTGTAAGATGGGAAAAATAGGGTTTAGTTTTGAGAAATAAATCTTCATCAAGTTTGCAAGCTCGGAAGCAGGGGGTAGAATCGACAAGCACTCATGACGAAGGCGGGGTGCCATTGAAGTCAAGCCTGTCAGTCCAATGTTTCTTTTCGAGGCAGTATAATGAGCGCTAACATCAGCTGCGGTCGTCTGCCTCTCATCCGAGAGGTGATGACGGACTTCTGACCGCTGACCAAGCCAAACACCAATCTCGCCTCGCCTTGAACTGATCGGCGTCGCTGAACTGCGACGCTGGCCAGTTAGGAACGAGGCTTCGGGACTCAAGTCTCCCACAAAGCGAAGATAAGGGTCCTTCGATGGTGATTGAGGAGCTCCATTAGATGGCTCTTGAACCTGTATCTCAACAGATTCGGTATCTGGAGGTACCTGTTGGCTTGTAGGTGGCCGCCCTGCGACCTGTCTTGGCGAGAGCGCGGTTGACACCGCCGGCTCGATATGTGAGCAACGTTTCTACCTCTATGTTAGTACACTGAGTCAATCGTCAGTATTTGGGACTTACATGTCGTTTCTTGCATGTATCGCAGGGTTTGGGAGCTTGCTTCCGCTTGGTGCCGATGCCGCCTATATTATCTGGGACGAATTTGAACATCGTCACAGGCTTAGCTCTTTGAATTACAATTTCGTCAACTCAAATCATAAGAAAAAAATACTACGAAAAGATTGATAGTAGAACCCTTTTTTCTCCATTGTTTCGGCATTGTATAATGTCGCGGATTTCTGTGATGGACAGACAAGCTAAGAATGGTGTAAGGAAAAGCAATGAATGGTTGCTCAATTGAGGTTGAGTGCCAAGCACTCAACTGGCACTAAACCCTAAAGGGTAAGCAGCTTTCCGCTGAGTCGCGTCGCGGAAATCCAGATGCTGCCGTCTACTTTCAAATCTTCAACTTTTTCAACGACAGTGTTGCCAACCATGATACGGCCACGGGCAGCCCGCACAGCTGTGCCTGCACTACCAAGAGGCCAATGGATATGTCCAGCCTGCACAACCCGCCGTCAATATTCACAGAGCCCAAAATCGAAGCCGAACCAAGCCGAACAACCAGACCATCGCAAGCTAGGCGTGCAGCAAGAGCTGTTCATGACATCGATCTATAGTCCTGGATCACCGATGTTTCTACCTAATGGCGCTCGAGTGTTCAATAGACTTGTCGACTTCCTGCGCAAGCAGTATGTGCGCTATGGATTCGAGGAGGTGATCACACCGACCATCTACAAAAAGTCCTTATGGGCTAAATCTGGACATCTCGAAAATTATAAGGATGACATGTACTCGGTTACGGGGTATGCAAAGTCAGATCAACCTGCAAATAGCGGCTGTTGCGGGCAAGAGGGCAAAAATGTAGACCCGAAGCAGGACGAGGAGGAGGGCGAGTACGGGCTGAAGCCGATGAACTGCCCGGGCCATTGTCTAATATTCGCCTCTAAGCAGCACAGCTACCGGGACCTCCCAGTGCGATACGCCGACTTCAGTCCTCTCCACCGCAATGAAATATCGGGCGCGTTATCAGGCCTGACAAGAGTGCGTCGATTCCACCAAGACGATGGGCACATCTTTTGCCGGCCTTCTCAGGTGGAAGAAGAGATCAAAAAGACTCTTGACTTTGTGAAGGTGGTGTACACGGCTTTGCGACTCGGCGTAGGGTACCGCCTAGCACTTTCTACCCGGCCGAAAGACCACTTCATTGGAGCTGTGGAGGAGTGGGATCGAGCTGAAGCGTCTTTGAAACGCGCGCTGGAGAAGTCCGGCATGGAGTGGAGTATCAACGAGGGCGACGGAGCTTTCTACGGACCTAAGATTGATATTGTGCTCAAGGACTCTGATGGAAAAGAGCACCAGACGGCTACGGTACAGCTGGATTTCCAGCTGCCCAAGCGCTTTGAGCTGGAGTACCAAGCCCCGGCTCCCGAGTACGAGATGCGTGGAGAGACTACAAACGATCCCGAACTGCTGGCTGAGTATGGACCTGTGCGCCCCGTCATGATTCATCGAGCCGTGCTCGGCTCCGTGGAGCGTCTGATGGCTATATTAATAGAGAGCTATAACGGGAAGTGGCCGTTCTGGCTTAACCCCAAACAAGCCATCATACTGACAGTAAACACATCTGAGCCTGTCGTTAGATGGGCAGAACAGGTGCGTAATGTGCTCGTGGGTAACGACAGCAAAGCATATGATGACCTTGAGGCGGGAATACTGCCCTCGCCTGAGCACGTTTTGCGACCAACGGGCCTCTCGGTGGATGTAGACAGTAGCCCTCGGTCACTAGGTGCGAAAATACGAGAAGCCAAGACAAACGGCTACAGTCAAGTGCTGGTTGTGGGCGAGAAGGACGTAGAAAGTGGGCAAGTTACTCTGGGCAAAGAGAGTATGACACCAGAAACGCTGCGTGGCAAGATGGAGAACATGGTATACACGTTCCAATAAATAGAGAGCTTCGGTCTTGTTTAAAGACTGGGTATTCGAATACATACTCGAACCATGGCTATTTCATACTGGGAATGCTTCCTAACAGGTCGTCTCTCGTACCTTGTGCACTATCATCTGTTCCATTCCAGGGGCGTGTGTCGCTAGCGCACGAGTGCGCCAGCCGGCAGATGATACTCCTTCGTGAGGTGCATCGCCGTCATAAGCGAGCTGAGCATCTGCATATAAAGTGACGATAAAGCCCATTCCCCGCGGCGTGGGGTTTTGATTAATCAACTTTCTTCTCATAAAAGATACTTTCAACTTTGCCCGGGATTTGCATTCTGTTGGCGATACAACGGCCTAATACACCATCAGATGAGTTTGAACAAGAACAAGGCAAAGTCCTCGGCGCGGGAGATACGAAAGAGGCTGCTCTACTTACCTTTTCAGCTCTTCATCCACCTGACCCCCGGACTGCTCAATCTTGTCCACAATCTCTCTTCGCTCCTCGATTTTGCCACGCATGTACTCGACGGTGCGCTTCAATACAAGACCCTCGGATCGTCCCTGGCCTTCTATCCCAGGCACGAGCTCTGTTAAGCGGTCAAAGCCTTCTCTGATAGCCTGCCGGCGCTTTTGTTCTATGATGGTGTGAGCACTGAGGTTCTTTATCTTCTGTGTAGTCTGCCTACAGGGCGGCGAATGTACCTGAGGCAATGTGATTCTGTTTCTTCTCCTCTTCCGTTAGACGCGGCTTGTCGTCGGCGCCGGCTGCCCCATCTGCCGGTGGTGAAGACATGACGACGGTCACCGAAGGCTTGCTGGTTCTAGAATCGAAATGCTGAAGCAACGAGCCGCTGCGATCATTCGAAATTGATAGTGATCAAACGGGTATTGGTATTGGCAAGATAGTATCCTGGTAGGTATATTATCTGTACCTTAGCCGCTTAAGTACGATGCGCCGGGCCGACGACTTTCACGGGTCAAGCCGGAGTTGTTGATGATGAAATGCCCAGAAACATGTGGGTGTGGATAAGATGTAACCTCCGGCGCCGTTGGGCTGTAACTCGGCTTGTCACTTGTAAGCAGGAACCAGACGGCCGTGGAGCAGGAGCGAAAGCAAGGGTTGTCAAGGATGCGACCCCGGATCTCACGTTGAGTGCATAGAGTGGACCATGTGTTGCTTCTATGGCGGGCGCTAATAAGTTCTTGTCCTCATGCTTGTGCCTGAGCTTGTGCTTGTGAGCCGCGGCACTGGGGTTGGTCCGGCGGCGCGTGGCGTTGACAGTTGTGTCAGCCTAGGCACACTTGACAAAGTTGCGTACGGAGTATTAGTGGCTTCTTAGACGACACAGGAAACCATGCTCAAGTGGGAAAGGAAAGTCAGATCATGAGCTAAGTCATACCGTAGACATTTCTTCCATCAGCAGTTACATGATTACTTAAGGCACAAGAAGATAAGGTTAAGGTAATCAATCAATCCCTTTATCTTATCGTGTATCGTCGAAGAATGAATTTAAAGTTCACTCCGGGGACCTGCCGGTTTCAAGTCTGGACGTGCCTGGCGCTTGCCTCTAGGCGAGTCTATTCTTGAACGTCGTCATCGTTCGCTAGCACCCAGACAACAAGGTTCATGTTACAAATAGAAATGGTCGCCCGTGATGACGGAGATGATTTTTATTGTGTCTGCTATTGATGGCACAGAAGTAGAGAACTGATTCTGGATGCGATGCGCGACTTGTGCTTTGCCCACGTTAACGCGTGCTAGAAAGGCATGGATCAATTATTATTATCATACTGTATTTATCGGCGTAAACTTCTCAGTCAGACAGACAAGCGCTTACAACGCGATTTCTCCCACAGCATCTTCAACATTCCTTCACTGACATCTAATCATCTACGCTTTAAACAAATTGCCTAAAATGCACATCTTGCGATCATTAACCCAATCTTCACCACCAAAGATACCGCCGTCCTCTATAAACTTGTTCCACAGAGTAGCGCAGCCAAAGAGAGCAGCCATCGCCGTCGGCAGGTGGCAGCGCAGACATGAGTGTACAAAGTCACAACCAACACCATCATGTCAGAAACAAGCCACTCCGACAACGTCGGTCGGCTTTTGGTCTTCAAAACCTGTCTGGGGTAGGGCCATGGTGAATACCTTACGCTGTCTTGTGGGCTGCTCCATCGGCGACTATTCCGCCATGTGGTACCTCCAGGCTTTTCAACCAGAACTCGGAATAAGCACTATCATGGGCATATCTAGTTTGTCTTCCTGAGCTACATACTTTCATACAAAATTTGCAACGTGCATTGGACAACGGCTAACGAGATTACTCATCAAGTGGCTAGTGGGATTACAACGTCTTTACTACTCGAGACGACCCTTCTGCGGCTTGGTCGCGATCGCTTACCTTGGCCAACTGCAGCCAAGACGGCAGCTGGGATGAGCATGATATCGATGCTCGCCATGGAGTTGGCGCAGAACACGGTGGACTACTATCTTACCGGCGGGATTGTGCAATTCGATGCGCCTTCTTTTTGGGCAGCCTGGGCCGTTTCCATGCTGGCAGGCTATCTTGCGCCACTGCCATACAATTATCACCGGTTGAAGAAGTACGGCAAGGCGTGTCACTGAACGCTGCATGTCGATTCCCATGTATAATTATTACTACTAGTAGTAACTGGCAAAATTCTCCTCTACCTGATTTGATAGTGGGCTGTACAATATACTCATCTACATATTAGTCTTATTTTTGCCTTTCTTTTTTAACCTGATAGCCTAGCATGTGTCGTTACATCATAAACGTTGACGCCGAGAACGGTCTCTTTCCTTCAGTATTTGAGTATATTGTCCGTACTACTAGTAGTACTCAAGCTTATTCATTTTTGAGATAGGCTGAGCATCTGCACAGCATATGGCATCATCGGGCCTCGAACACACAAACTTTCATAGAAACCCCGTTCACGCGACCGATCAAAAAAGGCAATTATCGGTAGGTAGGAAAAACGGTCAAACATGTCACATTGAAATCATGAGTGTTTATTGCTTAGGTGGAGCCTGGAGGAGCCATTTGTGCCAAAAGCAGAAATGGAAGAGTGAGACCCGCGTAGAGAAAGGACGCTAAATGAATTGCCACACGACGCACAAATCTCGCAACCTGCAACCTCCACCATGCCTTCCCCCTTTTCCTCCACTCACTTGTTTTGCTTGCCGTTATAGACTACACATCGTTGCGCTAGTTGTGCCTTCAAAATGGATCACGTTTCTGATATTTGTAATGTATTTTTAGGAGCGAGCCTTGTCTCGCGACCAAACCAGAACGTTCTGACCTCATGTGTTCCGGCGTATTACCCTCATCAAGGCATTACTTAAGTGTCACTCGTCCCCTACCTTGGAAAAAAGTGATACTATTCACCAGTACTAGTAGCATTCACTGCTCGTAGCTGAAGCAGTAACAGTCTCTTCATACTACTTCGTCCATCACCTCAGATCATCATCCAACGGTCGCAAAGCCCGAACCGTGGACATGGATCACGCCCAGACTCATTCGTCTCAAGAGACGACGCTCCCGTTGTCCACTACGTTTCTCATACCTAGCATTCACTGCTCTACCTGCGCCTCCTTCATCGAGAAGCTCATCCACAGTATCCGTCCAGAGGCTGAGGTAGAAACTTCCATCGTCAACCACAGCGTCACAATACGACACGGACAAGATGCTAGCGTACGACGGATGACTCGTGTTCTCGGCGATGCCGGCTACGAAGTACACACCGTTGCCACAGATCCTGAGGCTCAAATCACGACCAGCCATCCTTCGGACCAAACTGCTCCCGCTGATGATGACTTCATTCTGGGGGGCTGGGTCAGCCATGCGGCCAGGCCATGGAATCTGGCTGGTCGACGTCGTCAAAAGAAGGCCAGGCAGCGCCACATGGACAATTGCAAAGAATGTCACCGGAAAAATAGCTCACAACAGCATGAGCAACAGGAGGAAATTGGTTCTGGTGACTATCTGGGAGGTGACTCGAAGCAGCCGGCTGTGGTGGTCGATTCCAGCTCTGTGGAACCAAAGCCCCTTCAAGCGACAGTGACCATCGACGGCATGAGCTGCAGCTCGTGTGTGGGCAAGATCACCGAGTCTTTATTGGAACAAACCTGGATAGAAGCAGCAGATATCTCTCTCCTTACACGAACAGCAATGATACGTTTCTATGGACTGGAGAGGAAGCAAGAGATCGTGGAGCTCATCGAAAGTGCCGGCTACGACGCCACCATCGAGCAGGTGAAGGAACTTGATACAGCTTCCAAGCAGCAATCTCGTGATGCCGCCTCCAACGTCTGGCGTGCTGAGCTTTCCATTGTTGGTATGAGCTGCAGCTCTTGCGTTGGCAAGATCAATCAAACCGTCGAGAACCTTCCTTGGGTACACACTGTCGATGTCAATCTCCTCAGCAGCAGTGCTACGGTTGTCTTCGAGGACAAGACTCATTTGGGCGAGTTACTTGTTGTTATTGAAGACCTGGGATACGAAGCAAAACTCAGTGATCTTGTGAGTGTTGGCGAGGCAAAAGATGGCGATACTCGCCGCACCGTTCAGGTCCAGATCAACGAAATGTACTGCGAGCACTGCCCCGATCGAGTCGTCGCTGCGTTGCAACAGCTCCCTCAACCTGTCGAGATTCACGAGATACCGTCTCTTAAGAGTTCAATCATGACCGTTTCCTATATACCACAAGCGCCCACCTTCACCATCCGCACGGTTCTTGATGCCATCAAAGCAGCAGATCCCGCCCTACACCCTATCATCTACCATCCACCCACCATTGAAGATCGCGCGAGAGAGATGCACGCTCGCAATCGGCGACGACTACTCTACCGTCTGATTCTAGCTATTGCTGCTGCTATCCCTGGACTTATTATTGGGATTGTGTTCATGACACTGGTTCCCAACCAAAACCCGACCAGACAGTATCTCATGGAACGGAGAGGCGGAGTACCACGCGCCGAGTGGGCGCTTCTCGCAATAGCAACACCAGTCTATTTCTTCGGGGCCGATATCTTCCACCGTCGTATGATCAAAGAAGTCTTCGCCATGTGGAAGCCTGGCAGCCCTGTACCCCTTCTAAAGCGATTCTATCGCTTCGGAAGCATGGACATGCTAGTATCATTCGCTACTACCATTGCCTACTTTGGCTCCATTGCTGAACTCATTATTGCGGCGAGCAATTACGATCCTGAGATGGATCACAACATGCCGACGAAGATGCCATACTTTGATGCCGTTATCTTTCTTACTATGTTCCTTCTTGCTGGTCGCATGATTGAGGCATACAGTAAGGCCAAGACTGGGGAAGCCGTGACCAAGCTCGGCAGTCTCCGACCCAAAGAAGCATTGCTCGTCTTGCCCTCCGAGGACAAGGAGGCTGGAAGCCAGGCGGCTAGCGTTCCCATAGACCACCTCGAATCTGGTGACTCTGTAATTGTGGTGCACGGGGGCTCGCCGCCGTGGGACGGAATTCTGCTAGACAAAGAGGCCGAGTTTGCAGAAGCCAGCCTCACGGGCGAGTCACGACCAGTCATGAAAGTCACCGGCGATGAGATCTACTCTGGAACGGTAAACAAGGGAGGCCCCATTACCATGCGAATCCATGGCGCTGCGGGAGAATCACTCCTTGACAAAATCATCCGGGTCGTCAGAGAGGGCCAGTCCAAGCGCGCCCCTATCGAGCGCGTGGCCGATACCATCACTGGCTACTTTGTCCCTATTGTCGTTCTTATCGCTATAGTTACTTGGATCACCTGGCTTGGATTGGGTCTCACTGGGAAGCTTCCCCCAGACTACATGGATAACCAAGTTGGAGGCTGGCCTTTCTGGTCTCTTCAGTTCGCCATTGCTATCTTTGTCATTGCTTGCCCTTGTGGAATTGGCCTCGCTGCGCCGACAGCTCTGTTCGTTGGTGGTGGTCTGGCAGCTAAGCACGGGATCCTCGCCAAGGGAGGAGGCGAAGCATTCCAGGAGGCAAGCGGGATCGATGTGGTGGTCTTTGACAAGACAGGGACGCTCACTGAGGGCGGCGAGCTGAAGATCACGGATCACTTGGTTGTCGAAGACAGCACAAAGCAATGGGAGCAAGATTTCCTGCTAACGTGCCTCGGAGAGATCGAGCGCAACAGCAGCCATCCAATTGGAAAAGCCATCGTGGACTTTTGTGAGAGCCGAGACCTCAAGGGCTTGAAGCCAGATACCGTTCAGGAGATACCCGGGAAAGGCATGAAGGCTACCTTTTCTGCCACCGAGACTGGTACAGCCGTTGAAATGATTGTGGGTAATGAAGCCCTGATGACGGATCATGATGTTGCTTTCGATGACTACGCTATCTCCACGTTAGACTCCTGGAAAGAGCAAGCCAAGTCTGTGGTGCTGGTAGCTACGAGGGAGACAAGTTCCAGTGAGAATACCTGGGTCCCCACCGCCCTCTTCGCAACATCGGATCCCATTCGCGCAGAGTCTCGCTCCGTAATCGAGACGCTTCGATCGCAAGGTGTCGACGTGTGGATGATCTCAGGGGACAACCCCAAGACAGCCCATGCCGTGGGTGGCATGGTATCCATCCCGCCGGAGAACATTATCGCTGGCGTTCTCCCTGAGCAAAAAGCCAACAAGGTCAAATATCTCCAAGGCAGCCAGGAGAAGCGACAAAGAAGTGCGTTCTCTGTTGGCGGGAGGAACAAGGCCAAGCAGCAACGGGCTATTGTGGCCATGGTTGGCGACGGCGTCAACGACTCGCCCGCGCTGACAGCCGCGGATGTCGGCATCGCCATCGGGGCCGGCTCCGACGTGGCTATCTCGGCGGCTGAGTTTGTACTTATCAAGTCGGACCTGAATGCCCTTTTGACGCTGGTAGCGCTGAGTCGGGCTGTCTTCCGCCGGGTTATCTTCAACTTTGGCTGGGCGAGCGTTTACAATCTAGTTGCGCTACCTATCGCCGCTGGTGTCTTGTATCCGATCAAGCGTGGTGATTCTCATACTCGTTTAGATCCCGTGTGGGCTAGTTTGGCTATGGCCCTGAGCAGTGTCAGCGTCATTTGCAGCAGTTTGCTTCTCAAGACAAACTTGCCTATCGTGGGCTTTCGAAAGAAGATGCAAAATTAGGAGGTGAAGGTCTTCATCATGGTAAATCGACTGCATGGACTGTTGAGGGAAGCTTGCAAGATCAGATGAGATCGAAAAATGGCTGGTTTCCTAGTTATGTATTATTATTTCCTGACAGCACGAATGGTGGAAATCAACGTTGCTTCAACGCGGTTGAGTAGTGTTAATCAAAATCCCAATATAACTTAAGCTAAGTATCTTCTTGCCTTGGTCGGCCATCCATCTCCCAAAACTCCAAATGGTGATCTTCGCCATTGTCTGTGAACGGGAAATCAGGTAAGGGTGATAATAAGTCCAGCGCCCAAACATCCTCATCACCCATTAGGGCTGAGGGCAGAGAATCTTCACCCTGCGGCATAGAGACACTCTCTGTTCCGTTCTCTGTCACTAAGTCGTCGAATATCGGAGGGTCCGATATGATTCTGGGAATAGTAGAAGATGGAGTATTTGAAGGTTGTGAATCTTCTTCGTTGGGTGGCGGTAATGAGAAGCCCTGCTTTTCATCTTGTGGTTCGTGGCATCCGCCGGATCCTTCTGGTTTTAGACCGTACGGGCTAGAGTCTGTCGTGTCCATCCGAGCCCTATCGCCCATCAACGACGGGGACATAGACGACGGAGAATTGCTGTTGCTGTTGGGTGGTTTCTGAGCTGGAGCGCAGATACACGCTTCACCAGAACAACAACGGCATCGATCTAGATTAAAACACGAAACTGTCAGTTTCCTCTCCATATCCAATAGCTTTGTGGGACAGAGAAGCCTTCTTACTTGTTCCCGGACCGTTCGATCCCGCTCTACTGTTCCCTTTTGAAGCCGTGGCGCATTTGCACATGGTATGAACGGACCGGGACTGTCGCAAGGAGCGGCAGTGCTGGCATTGTGAGACTGGGCGGCCTTTGACGCCGACAAGCCGCAATGGGCGATCTAGTTGGAAGTGTTTGTCATGGGACTGCGCTTCTTAGCTTGGCTTTGAGGACAACGAGAACTAACCTGTATGTTGGCACCGGGTCGCGCGATGGCCGCGGATGCAAGTGTCGCAGGCAAGCTTGTCCCCGTCGATAATCATGTCGTCGTCGTTGCCATCAAAGTGTTGATAAGATGGGATCGTGAATGATATGCTTAGTTCAGGAAGCTTATGTAGCAAAGTTAATATTTGTACGTGACGTAAAAGAACGGCCAAGCTCGTTCTAGTACCTAATGATTGGCCTCATGACTTGTCGGCGCACAAATTGCGCAACGCAATGCAAGACCGCCACTGTTGCATCAATAGGGATTGTGTCAACGGACTTCCGAAAAGATGTCCGAGCAACGGATTTTATATGAACATGGACATTAAGGGAACTCGTAAATGATCTTTATGTTTAACTTCCAGGGTATAGTGAACTGTACGCTCTGCCTATTGCGGTCTCGCTTTTACACTAAGACATTGCCTATTCCGGAAGTTTAAGCTTTGAGCAGATAAGAGTCTGATGATCCTTGGTGGCATACTCAATCCTACAGTTGGCTAACCTTTTCCTTGAATCGAACTCTCGTCGGGTTTGCTTTCGAAAGAAAGAAGAATCGTCGGAGTGAGCTGATTAGACGTCTGCGAAATTGCTCTGGCAGACAAAGGCTGATGATCAGGGCTACAGAAATCAGCATCGCAATCGAAGATTTGTTCGCGTGCTGGTTTTGCAACGAAATGATATGTGCAGTGCGGTTGGATCTCTCGTAATGTAGTATGGCCATTGTTGACAGCTGCGCTCCATGTAAAGACCGTTCATGCTAAAGTTCAAGTTCCATAACGCCCCTTTAGTTTTCCATACCTCTTCTTAACTTTTACGTGCTTGCTTTAGTTTAGTAGTCTTCAGGCCCTTCTTCCTCCGCATATTCCTCCTCATCTTGTCGGAAGATGACCTTCTCTGCCATAGTGAGTGTTCGCCGCACAGGCAAGCCCACCACGTTATCCACGCTACCCTCGATTCTCTCCACAAGCAGCATGCCACCTACTCCTTGAATTCCGTAACCGCCAGCTTTGTCCGCGCCCTCGCGTGTCTTAACATAAGCCTCAATGACATCATCCGGAAGCCCATTGTCCTCCTCCCAGAAGAACACCTTGGTCTCCTCTGTGTGCGTGTTAATCTCATATCCCGGATGCCGAGCATCCTCCCGCGGGGCAATCACCGTCACAGATGTTAGAACTTTGTGGATTCTTGTGTCACGCATGGCCTTCAGCATGCGAATGTGGTCTGCTTCGTTGCGCGGCTTCTCGAGGATTCGGCCGTCACGAGTGACAATAACGGTGTCGGCGGCAATAACGAGGTCTGGATCCGGGATAGACTCGACGTGCGTCTCGGCGAGTGTGCTGTATACATCGAGGGCCTTCTGGCGGGCTGTCGCCGCGACGTATTCGTGGGGACCGTGGGTCGTCTTGTCTAGATCCTCGGGCTTTGTAGAGGGCATGATCTCGAGGTTTTTGAGGCCCATCTGTGTGATGAATTAATCTTCTGTGGCGAGACTTGTCCCAATCATGACTCACCTGCTGCAACAATGCCTTCCTTCTGGGCGAAGCTGAGGCCAGGATCACTCGCTTGGAGTTCAAATATTTGAGGATGGGAATATCGAGGGGCAACGGTCCCCGCCGGACTGGTGCGCTCTGGCGGATGGGAAGCGTGGCCGTCTTTTCATTTTCTGGCGAGTCGGTATATCTCTTTTCGTCTGCCATGGTGGTGGGAGTTGGTGGTTTGACGTGGATGAAGAAAAAGGAAGAATGTCAGACATCTCCAATTGTAGTAGCACTACCTAGGTATAGTAGACTAGGGCAGATCTTGGAGCTCTGGTCCCTCCAGCTTCTCCATCGCTCTTGCCTCAAGCTTGGTCTTGGCTTGGAGGGGCGGCATGCCCCGCTACTGTCGCCCAAGGGTTCAATAATGCTAGTACTTGTAGTACTCAATGCGCTGTGGAGAATTTGGTCCGAAACGGCAGAATAAGTTGTCAATTGTATTATACAAAGGCAAAAAAAAAAAAAAAAAAAAAAATTAGAAGAGCAAGAATCAACACTGAATACATTGTAAATAAGCTAATCCCTTATTTGAATATTATGACATATTGCCATTTACAATGATGCCAGCCGCTGCCCATTGCCCCTGCCTTCTGTACCGTTGACGAGAGGCAGGAAGTGTTCCTGATATGGTTTAGCGCCAAAGGTAGTGCCACCAACCAATACCGTGCCTTGCCGTCCAGCTCGCCTGAGAAAAGCCAGCATCGAAAGCGGACGCGAACTCTCGCTACTTTGCAGCATTGCGAACCGAAGCCCTCCTCACCACCATCACCACAACGGCCCAAACGCTTTGGCTCTGAGTCACTGTACAGCTTGTTCGCATTATCTCGACGCAAGTTTATCTGAGCTTGTTGATTCCATTTTTTCTGGTGCTTTGCCAACCACAACCCATTGTGCAGAATCCCGAGCGCGCAACCACGCGTCGGAGACGGCAATCAGCTCATCTAGATTACCCCAACGACCGGCTTGGACCCACGATAGCGCCGAGCCATTGCGACAGCTTCCCTAGACCACTGGACATTGCGGTTGATGAGGGTCTTCATGTCTCATCGCTAGCAGGAATTTCAAGATGGACAGCAAGCGGAAGGTGAATGGCACTGCGACGCCAGATACCGACGATCGCGCAGCTAAGCGTCGCAAATTAGCAGTGAGTCCGCCCACGTGCCGAACCCCATTTCCATACTGCCATTGCTGCCTTGTCCTTAGTGTGATGCCAACAAGCTCATCCCTGATGGCATGCGCTTCTTTCAGCGACCGCACTTCATACACATTTTCGCACGCAGTGGCTGACCTGAGCAGGAGTCCTACGACCTTTCGAAAGGAGAAACGAGCGCATCGACCACGGCCTATGGACTGAGCTTGGTCGACCAGATCCGACGTACCTCAGATAAGAGGTAGGTTCTTCTTCTACGTTTGATTTTCGTTCACAGGCTAATAAGAGTAGCGGTCGACGGGTGGCTGGATACTTCGAGACGCTCCCTCCTAAGGAGGGCAATGCCGACTACTACAAGCGCACGCGCATGCCCATCTCTCTAGAGCTCATCGAGAACCAGCTAAAGAATGGCGAGTTTAAGAATCTGTCGCAGCTGGAAGGCTACCTCAAGCGAATGATTGCCAATGCGAAGGAATACTATCCCCGCTCATCGTCCACCTTTGACGATGCGGAGCGCGTCCGCAAGGCCGTCAGTAATTACATGACCAAGACCAACCCAGCGTACCAGAACGGCAACTATCAGGCGGTCCCGACGCCTTTGCCAGATGAGGTCGAAGGGGAAGGAGGCGATGCAGATGCAGATGCAGATGCGGATGGCGACGAAGAAGCTGCAGGTGATGAAGAGGAAGAAGCCGAGGACGAGGAGGAGAAGACGTTGTCGCGCAAACGGTCCATCATCCTCAAGCGGAGGGCGCCTAGCCGATCTGCGCGCAACTCTCTATCCACTCCTCAATCAACACCGCGCAAGGCGGCCTCGACTCGCCCAGATCATGAGTACGAGAACGTTCCCTACAAGGGTCTAAGTTTTCAACAGGCGCAAGAGAAGATTGTTGAGGAAATGTTGCGTCATGAGGAGCCCGAGTATGTCTCTACTTTTGGGGAAGCCGCGAGCGCGATTGCTGACATGATGCAGTTATGACAGTGCCTACTTCGAGCCCTTCGTCAACCTACCTCCCCGGGCGTTGAAAGACTATTACAAGATGATCGAAGACCCTATATCGTTGAAAAAGCTACAGAAATTGGTCAAGGGTATCCAGGGCCGCAATGATGCCACAGGAGTGAGCGAGTACAAGTCATGGTCCTCTTTTGAGGAGAAGAGCAAGTTGCTGTGGGAGAATGCGTATTTCTTCAACGAGGAGGACAGTGAGATTTATGCTTTGGCACAAGAGCTTGAGGTAAGGCATTTTGAATAACTTTGGACCACGAGCAGACACGCTCACATTCAGCAGAAATTCTTCTACGACCAGTTTAAGAAAGCCAAGGCTGTCGTATCGGAGCCAGCGCAGCCCAAGATTAAGCTCAAGGTCGGCCAGCAGAATGAGCAGCCTTCATCAGCCAAGAAGATCACCATCCATGTCGGCAGCGGACGGGGCGGCTCTACCGACTCGCCAGCGACGCAGGCCACCCCAGCTGGAAGCACGCCCGCGCCAGCTCAGGAGGTCAACGGGAATACGAGTGCCTCTCTTGCGCCTGTTGACAAAGCTCGCAGCGTGTCAGCCTCAGCGCCATCTCCGAGTCCCTCAATACCTCCCCCCGTAAAGGCCGAGGAATCGCGCATGTCGCCAGCTGTTCGCCCGCCGAGTACAGCCTCGGGCCAAGCGACACCCAGCGTACCACAGGCGCCTTACCCAGCAGCCCAGGCGCAGCCACAGTTCCAGCCCATCCCGAGCACCCCTATGGACCCCAAACGCTTGAGAGGTCCGGGGAAAGGTAATTTGAATGAGCCAAGACTTTTCGAATAAAGCTAACAAACGCCCAGGCATCAAAGATGCTCTCATTTCAAGAATGCGCCTCGACTTTCACAAACATACTCAGGTGGACTCATCAACTGTCAATGTGTTCCCTGACGAGAAAGAGCTTTCACAATCTGCTACGGTCAATTTACCTGCAGACTACAGCCGGGTGACGATTGTCACTACGATTCCAGACTTCCTTGACGACCGCCAGTACAGCCTCTGGACGCTCATCGACAGACAGCCCCTTAAAATGAGCCCACAGCCTCTTCCCGGCCAAACACACCAAGACCGGGTGTTTGAGGCCTACCTCCATCCGGGTGTCCACATGTTGGAATCTCATCTCATCGCCGCTATCCCACGCGAAGAGCGTGTACCAGGAGGCCCGGAGACGGAGCTTGAAATCTTCACAATCTTCATCAATGTGACGCGGAACTAGTCGTCTGCTGATCTTGATGCTGGTTATGAAGCGACAACGATGATGCCGCCGCCGCCGCCTCCGCAGTGGCCATTGAATGCGGAGGCTTTGGGGAGACAAGCCATTAGGGGCGCTTGGCAAAGCCGGCAGCAGCTAAGCCCAACTGCGGTTTACAGTAATGGCTATAGCCCTCCTAACGGTTCTTGTAATGGCAATGGATTTGTCAACGGTCATGTCTATAGCCATGGCTATAGTCCAAACGGCCACGGGTATGGCAACGGCAGTGGCAACGGCGACGGCAACGGCAACGGGTATGGTTTTGGCCAGGTCAACGGACAAGGTCAACCTCATGGGTATGGCCAGGCCAATGGAAATGGCCAAATCAATGGATATACTCAAATTAATGGGTATAGCCAAGTCAACGGGTCTGGCTATACCAACGGTAATGGGAATGGCTACGGATTCTACAATTGCTAGACTACTATAGAGTAGTATGTCGAAAAGGCTCGCGGGTATAGGAGGAAATCGTTACAGGTCTGGCGTCGTGGAGCTATAAGGGAGCAGTGTAAAATATTTATACCACAATGAATTGCTGCCATATTGCCAGTACAGGCATTACAATCTACTCACTAAAAGTCGACTGGGACTGGGACAAAGATAAAAGGGTGTAGGAAATACGTTGAGTTAAGTTAGTTCACGCTTAAGCAGCCCAGATGCGGTGCGGCCCGACGGTTACTTGCCCAAATATATATATATATATATATATATATATATATATACATACGGGCCAACATGGGCTAACTATTCGCCAAATATCAAGTCAGACATGCATAAGGAAGCAATAACACACAGCCAGGCACGTTGAGACATGATGCTTCATGCAGTTTTAAGCCAAAATGGTAAAGTTGTAGTTTTATAGTGGTCAGTGGGCATGCATTTCCCCCACTCCAAACTGTCCGCTGGCGCCAATCGGCCCCTGCAGGGTCCTGCGACTCGCTCCGTCATAGTACAACATAATTACTAGTAGTAGCCTTCTGATTTTCCTCGGTCTTCTAACTTGTCCCGCCCTTCCTATTCGACTTCCGACACACACACATGACCGAGCGCGCGTGTGCTGCGCGATTACAAGGACTACGACGCTGATACACAGGGGAAAAGGGAGGGGCGCATAAGTTTTGGGCATTTCCTAATCCTCAACGGGAGCTGTTTATTTCTCTTCGACATACGAATGAATGAGTATATTTAGATCGACTGTTGGATAGCTTCAGCCACGGATAGCTCGCATACGAACGAAAGAGCGACTTCTTGGGAATAAGATCTACCGTACGGCCGAGTACACGCGAATACACGAGAAGAAAGGAAAAAGGGCAAATGCAGAGGGGAAACACGGCAGTGAGCAGGTCCTCGGAACCTTGACAAGAGCTAGGAAGAGCAAAAGCATGCCGAGCTTCTTCCAGTTCACGCAGGGCACAGAGTCGCGCGTCCGTCCCAACAGCGACTCCTCCCCTTTGCTAGGCCGCTTCCGCGCCGTGCCTGTTGCGCAGCAGCACCAACAACACCGTATCAGACGGCAGCGCAGTCAACTTGGGTTATTGACAAATGGGCGAGGGAGTGTACATGTGGGATACGGGTCGCTAATTGTTGGAGACGAAGGGGATGAGGAGGACAGTGATGATGGGAGTGACGATGGGAGCGGGGGCGAGGCTGTGTGGGCGAGGAGGTGGCAGAGGTGGGTAATGGATGTTTGGGTGCATCCCCGGCAGCTGGCTGTCAAGAGGATCGTGGAGAAGTGGTATGGTCGGTATGGGCTGTTGATACTACTGCCTGCTCTGCTGGTACGTTGCGGTTATTCAAACAAGAGAAGTGAGGGCATACATGAGACTGAAAACTGACTTGACGCGCAGACTATCGGATGGTGTGCTATCCCCTTTCCGCAATATCCCTTACCCGAGAACGAAGGCGAGGACGACAATGTGGACATGCCTGTAGAGAAGACTCCCGGTCACGGAAGGGCGAGAGTCCAGGTCAGCTTCTGGTTCTTCGTCTTTGTCTACTATGGTTTCTACAACCTTACGGCCTTGACCTGGATCACTAAGGTCTTCAACCTCTACAGCTTAAATTGGTAAGCCAATACCATTCTCTGTGTCTACATTTCATGAAGAGGGAGCTTTGCTTACCATGACTGTATCAGGTGGCCTCAGTCTTTAGGCTTTCCCATCACAATCACGCTCATCGCAATAGTCTCCGTCACAGTCCCTATCCCTATCTACTACATCGACGCAACACGCTTTCTAACCGTCCACAACACATCCTGGATCTCATGGACCTTCATCATCATGGCCTTACCCGTCGCCATCGCACTCCTAATCCTGAGGAATAACGAGCGTCACTTGGGTCTGCGAAACACCCTCTCCGAAACCCAGCGCATCTTCACCTCTTCCTGGTGGACCAATGAGCCCGATACTTTCTCCCGACGTGATCGGCGACGAGCCCCCGTCGACGATGACATGTTTTCCGATATCCAAGGAACTACTACAACACAAACGGGCTTCATACAACGGCCTCGAGCTAGCACAGCTCCCAGGAAGCCTTTCTTCCCCGCAAGTTTTGTCCGGTTTATCTGGTTCTGCGTCGCCCTGTTCATTGGTCTCATGGCGTATGTGCTCGGTGAGGCCTACGCCGAGATCTATCTCCGTACCTTGCCACACAACAGTTTGGAGACGGTTGTGTATGTGTATGGCTGGGTTGTCACCGTGCATCTCCTCGACGCCCTGACTGGATGGGTTCTTGGCATTCGTGAGGGCGAGAGGGTTGGGAGCTACCCCCTGAACTGGGTGTTCAAGCTGTAAGTGTGAAAACAAATCTAATGGGCTGGTGTTTACACCGAAGACTTGAAGAGTGAGAATGAAACTGACAGAAATACACGCCAGCTACTTTATGCTAACCTATCAAACCTACGTCCGAGCCCTATACGCCCGCCTCCGCTCCCCCAAACAATTCGTCATTCTACAAGTCCTCTCCTCCACACGCCTCGTCGTCATCACACCCATAATGATGACCCAACTCTTCCACAAAATCCTCTCCATCCTTGGCCTCACAACCCTCAGCTACGGCACCTACCAAAAGCTCCAAACACGCAACGTCTTCATCCGCTACCTCGCCGAGAACTCCTCCATGCTCGCCTTCCTCGGCAGCATCCTCGTCCTGCACTTTGGCGCCAACAAGCATGTCTACCCGTATTTCGCGTTTGATAACGACAATGAGGACTACGATTTCGGCATGACCTTCTGGGCTTCTGGAGTGACTTGGGCGTGTGAGCTGATGGCGAACCTGGTGGTCAATGGTCTGATACGCTTCTTTTTCAAGGTCAATGTCGGCCTAGAAGGACGAATGGACCTTGCCGTCTGGCCCGAGCTGTTTCCGACGTGTGTGGTTGTGACGCTTCACGTATTGCAGAATATGCTATTTTCTATTATTCGTTTGCGATTCCGTGCCTAGAGCACAGCGAAGCATTGGAGTTCAAAGCCAGCATAGAACCTCCTTCCTTTACGTTTCTCGGTTCTTGTCCATGAGTCTATGAGTCCTTCCGAAGTCGTTGTTATGCCTTGTTTGATACAGCCTTGTTGATAAAGCATTAATAGCCGTTGGTCACTCTTCTGAGTTTACGATTAGCATTTAGATACCCCTCTTTCGCGTTAGAATAATTTCCACAATTTCCATCAGCATTGTTTATACAAACTCTTTCGTAATGAGCTGACACTGCTCCTATACAGTCCTTCGACGGGCTCCAAATACCTGTCTCGGCACTCCGAGCCGATGTGATACGCATCCTTCATGCACCCGAGTCAGTGTTTTATTCCGAAATATAGACCCTGTGGGGAAGTTCTCAAAGAATAGGCTGGGGCAGTTGAGCTGTCAAGAGACAACAACGCGTCTGCAGGGCTTGCATATAGTTGGGCAGGCAAACTGGATGGCTGGATGGCTGCTGTGGAACATGACAAAGATCCTCACAACTTTTGCTTGTTGCCTCGCTATGAGATTGACACCGGTGAGACTGCATGGCTGCCGGCGAGCCGTGTCGTCCTACAGATTGTATAATGGTCTCGCGCAGCGTAGTCATTGGAGAGGTTGCATCCCCCCCGGTGGCGGGAAGTGCGGGACAGGCATCCTCGCGACTGGCAGAACATTACTCAGTGGCTGTGAATGTGTATGGTCTCCAACTGTCCAGTGGCCACCTCTCAAAGCACAAGTTGGTATCAACAATCGATTGTGTTCGCTGGTTGGCAATCTGAGAACATTGTTCTAATGCAAGCCTGCCACCAAGACGGTGACATTTTGTGGAGTTGCACACCAGAAAATAAACAGCGGTGAGAAGTCCAGTGTGGTTGAGCATTACAATAGCCTTTACCTTGTGAAACGACTAGTCAGTGTCACAAAAAAGCTTGAGGCCTCAAATACTACAATGTGGAGGTGATGTGGGACACGAACGACAACATGCTTGATGCACCAAGGACAGTACAACGATATACGCGCGGCTTCCTTGCCTCTCTGTCGAAGTTTAGGTATTTCTCTCGCTCGTATAGGCAGGCGACCACCGTTGGATCACAACATTCCGTACACGAATCAGGCTGCTCCTAAGGCTCACGACAGCCTTTGTGAAATAGCTTATATTGTTGCCGTCGGCGGAATATTGTGTAAAGACACTCCCCATTGAATGTAATTGGTCGAGAAGGAAAGTGAGTCTAGATCGTTTAGCATCATCGTGGGGTTGATCCTTACTGTCGAGGCGTCTCTCTACGATCAGTTGTCCATACATCCTCTCGGCGCATGGGAATATGGATCATGTGTGAGCCATTCGCACAATCCTACAAACATCGCACCGGGAACGGCCCTCTGCGGCGACTAAGACGGGAACTAAAATGTAGTGTTCTCACTGACTACTACTGCCCACAGGACGGCATAACCTCTCCGGACTGGGTGTGACCTTCTCAGAAGTCACAAAAATCCACCCCGAGCCAAGGTCGCGCTGTCTTCCAGTCTCGCATTTTCGGGGCTGATGGTGGGGCCGGCGTGGGAGCTCACAGCCTTATCAGAGGCTCGATTGCTTACACGAGATAGAGGGTGTGAATTCTGGTATAGTAATGGATGGAGAAAGCGGATGGGATGGGATGGGGGCACCGTAGCGTTGCGTGTGGCGCCTCTGACTGATTGCTTCCCCCAACATCCAAGGCCCTCCTTAGGCACCGCTGCTTGAAGATTCTCGGCAAGCTCGACGAGAATTCGTTGTTGTTGAAGACTTGAGGAAAAGAATAGTAGTCATGGCAGCTTGTAAAGAAGCCACAGGATCGGCGAGAAATTATCTCAGCTGGGTAATATGGAAGAAGCCTGTGAAGAAGCCGCATGGAAGATATGTGTCCTTGTCCTCGGCGTTTTTGAGGATCGCATCCTTGATAGCGTGCAAAGTAGCTCGCGTATCATTGCCCCTGTCAATCGAAGGCCTCCACACCATCCCAGCTGGCTCCGCAGGCTCCAAATGCTCTGACATTGGACAAGGAAGCTCCAAACACTCTTTCGGATGCAGACTTTGTTCGGATGTACTCATAGCCAATGCCAGCAAACGTGCTGCCTGTGGGCACTTGGTGTCTTGCATACGATATTGAAGCCATGTATCTGAGTGCGACGGCCAGGCAGCGGATGGTGCGTCGGCGACCAAAAAGCAACGGGACGCGAATATTTGTCCGCCAACAATCGTGTAGTCTCTCTATCCAACACCTAAGCAGACATAAGGTACAGATGGGTACTTGAAGAGGCGAGTCCGAAGTAAGGCCAGATGGCGTTGGGATTCGTCGGGTATAGCTACGGCTACGCACCACGCCATATGCTGTGCAGTATACGCCTTCTGCTCAACTTTGTACGCGTATGTTGTCCAAGGCCCCATCCGTGTTTGGAGCATAAGATGCTACTACTAGTAGTAGTATTTGCTCTAATGCGCCGCAGACTACCGAGAAGGTGTCAGCCATAGAGGTCAGTATGGGGAAGCAAGAGGCAACGTGCTGCCGCCTTCCCGCATGTACGCAAGCCATGATTACTCGTGCTGGTGCTGTACGTGCTCAGGCCGGGCTTGGACAATCGCAATCGCTTTCCGGGGTGAGTCAACCAGTACTACTTGTATAGTCAACCCAACGGGCTCGCGGCGAATGCCTGGTACCGGGGTCCATGGATAAAAGTGAAGGCGACTGTGCTGATGGTGTCTGGGCGATTGGTGGTGGGGTTATCTGCTCGTACTAGGACCTAGCAAGCTGTGGCTTCTGTAGCCAGCGAATCTCGTTTGTTGATCCCACCTGCGGCGTCCAAGAGTTGCGATTTGTTATTTGCTCATTCTGGGTCGGATATCCGCCTTCGTGGCGTGAAAATTCTGTCGTTGCTTCAGCTTTTGCGCGACGGCTAAGGTGCGAGTACTTAAGAATCATGCGCGTCTGCATGGGAAAGAGTCATTGTGCATCTCACCGCTAAGCAAGCACCCATGTCGAAACGACTTGTTCAGCGTTTGGCCCGCGTCTGTCCCGCAGCCGATCGGCATGTTTGTATGGAGATATGAGACTCGGAAAGTCAGCGAGGGGTTCCATTTTCCAGAATGATTTTACTGCCGAGTCAGTCGCTAAGATCATGCTACTAATACATGTACCTTGAGGTTGTCCATGTTATTACTAGCACTTAGTAGTAGGTACTTATCATGAAGCTGTATCTATTTCCTAGCACCCGTAACTTCAGGTTGAAGGAGAAGACCGTGCCTGCCTAACATTAATGGTAGGTACTTGCCAATATCGGTAGTGCCGAAACAAAAAGGCAAGGCCAGGTGAAAGTTGAGAAGGTACGGTACGAGGTACTCAGGCTGTAAGTCAATCAAGGTACCTGCTAATTAGAACCTGACTTGACTTGACTCGACTTAACCTGGCCTGGCCTGACTGAACTTGGGCAAATCTCCATGTTGCGCCCAAGAACGAGCCTCCACGGCTCCTTCCTTACCTTAGGTAGTAATGCCCGGGATGGAAACCGGGCCGGTGGCATGCGACTTCCCTTTTCACGGGGCATTTATCAGTTGTGCCTTCCATTCACTACATCTTGGGGAACCACTACGCCTAAGGTAGTAATAGTGGTAGTAAGTATGGTGCCTATCTGTGGTGAATTTCACGTTCTTATTGTACGAACAGAAGTTAATTCAAAACATTCAAATGAATACTATTATGCCCAGGCACGTTACTAATACTACTACTACTACTACTACTAGGTAGTAAGTGGCATGTTATTAAGGTACAAAAGGTGCTCGTAATGGATAGCGGCTCGGGCAAGTCGAGAGTCCCGGGAAGCTCCTGCCGTTGCTTTGCGCCCAATCACGGCCACCGGGCCGCAAGTGTAAGCACCGAGAACGACCCAAAGCTCGAACAAAAGTCAGGCAGGCAGGCAAGCAGGCTCCCATTGTTTGATGAAGGTAGGGTCTGGTCTGGTCTCCTCTCAGAAGAAACAACTTGAACTTCAAGTTAGTTGAACTGAATGTACTGCTCGTACACGTATACACGTATACACGTACACACGTACAACGCACAGAGCGGAACTACTAAGGTGTGAAGACGATGGCGAGCCAGCGGCGCACAGCACACCATCTGCCCTCGGGCTCCAACAGAAAAGGCACGGACACGGCCAGAAGCAAATCAAACCAGCTTCACGGCAGTCCCCATTTCACCATTTTGGTAAGGGATGGCTTTCCACTACTAAAATAGACCCTAGGTATTTTAGCACTAAGGCACGAATGAGTGCTGGGTTGGCGCCACTACGAGGAACAAGTAGCAGTAAGGCAGGAAGTAGTCGACATCAACTTAGTACGCAACCTGCCACGGCCGAACCACCAGCGCGCTTGTATCTCGTTTAGTCGCAGTACTTTTTTTTTATTTTTTGGCCCTTGTTTTACTAGCCGTAGTACTGTACAGTAGTAATAATGTTTTTTTTTTTCTGGAACTCGACTCGGCAGGCACCTGCCCAACCTGCGCTGCAACCTGTCTGCCTCTACCCTGTCGCTCCTTCTCCTGCACTCCCCGTTTGTCCTTGGTCCTTGCCTCCAATCCAATCCAATCCAAGCTCAGAGTCTTCCGATTCCTCTCACCCGCTCTTGCCTTACTCACTCCATCTTTCTCCTTTCTATTTCCTCTTCTATTTTTCTTCTTTCCTTTTTCCTCTCCCCTCCCCCTCCTTCGTCCAAACTCCTTTCTCCCCTCCCTTCTCACAATGACAACGCAGGACGACACGCATCCTGCCTCAACGAACCCCTCCACTATCACCAACGATCCCTCGACCGTCACCAAGGCGCAACAAGATGCCTCGGGACGACAGCCCTCCGCCGCCTCCTCCGCCGCCGCCCAACTCGCCGGTGCAAAGGTAGAGCTGCGCAAGGTCTTGCGATCGTTCCCCGACTTCCCTATACCCGGCATCGATTTCGTCGATATTATGCCCCTCTTCGCCAACCCGGCAGCCCACGCTACCCTTGTCTCAGCCCTTGAACTCCAGATTGCCGAGGCTTTCCCTGGCGATCGGCCCGACGTCATCGTTGGCCTTGATGCTCGAGGTTTTCTTTTCGGCCCGGGTCTGGCTTTGAAGCTCGGTGTCGGCTTCGCCGCTGTGCGCAAGAAGGGGAAGCTCCCTGGTCCTTGTGTGACTGCCGAGTACGTCAAAGAGTACGGCAAGGATTTGTTCCAGATGCAGGAAGACGCCGTTCAGGAAGGCCAGAAGGTCCTGATTGTGGATGACATTATTGCGACCGGTAAGACATAATCATCATAGCCCCGCGGACGTCCCTGTTGACTTGGGTATACTAACTAATGACCCATTTGCAGGCGGTTCTGCCAAAGCTGCTGCCGAACTTGTCCAGCAACGAAAAGGCCAAGTTATGGGCTACCTCTTTATTCTAGAGATTCCTGGTCTCAACGGCCGCGATAAGCTTGAAGGCGCCCCTGCGTCGATTCTCATCGAAGATGCCTAAATCGATGCGCGACTCGGACTCGTACCAACATACCAACAAGTACATTGAAACCGCGATGCGACCAGCGATAAAAACATACACATTTCACGAATAGACTGCGCAAAGGCACAACAGCCTTCCTCCGACTAGAAACACGACACAGCTCTATACGACAGATCCCTTTGCACCATTTCAGGCGTTTCCAGGATTGATTTGATATAAAAGTGGATTTTTTGAGGGAATTTCTCTTGCCTTTCTTACATTTGAACTATAGACGGGGAGTGCTGGGAAGTTTTGGGTGGCTTAATTTTTTTTTTTTTTTTTTTTTCCTTCTTTTTTCTCTTCCCTTTCTCCGCACTATTTTCTCTATACCAATTGCGTGCTACCGATAATGGGAAATTTGGCCCGCTCACTGCGAACAATCCAAGACCGGCATGGCTTACTTTGACGATAGCACAACCATCTGGGATAGCTGCAATACCTGATCTATTTTTTTTCCTAACCAGACCTGTACTTATACACATATGCTTTGCTTTTTTATAGACCAACGCTAGATGCTCACCTACAGTTAAACTCATCCACCTTGTATCGCTATGCATTTTCATTATTCCTAAATCGTCAACCCGAACACAAGCACCCGAACCAAAACCAAACATACAGCGATCATAGGACGACGGCATTCTCAATGGCCATCCCCTGACTCTGAACCTGATATTTCCTCCGCATGCCCATAGCCGCAGCTTCGCTTATGAGATCGTAGTCTCCAGATGCAGCGCCCATAAGCACCACCGGAATGCCAGGCAAACGCTTGACGCCCTTTGGAGTCAATTGCTCAGTGTCCAGAAGGGGTCGGATGTCGCCTCCCTCACTGCTGTTCTCGTCAACCTCATCCACTATCACGACCAGCTGAACAGAAGTCGAGGACGGCGGGAAGGATGGGATGTTGTCCAATTTAGCAGAAAAGGAGCATTTACCGCGGCGCATGACAATAACATGGTGGTCGCGGGGCGCTGTGTCCGGGAGCAGGTCGTCGCAAGCATAGCCAGCTTGATAAATAGTTTTCCAGGGGTAGTTGGCGATTGGGCGTAAGCGGTTGTAGCCGGGGCCGTTGGTAAGGGGTGTATCGGTGATGGGAGGTACGGGAAAGGCCCCGGGGCCAACTGGGGTGTAAGCAAGCCAGGAGTAGACCAGAGGGCCGGAGCCGTCGTAGTCTGAAGCTTCGGGGGTATCAGTATGAGAAGGCTCGAACACGGAGGATACGGCTCGGAGCAAGGACTTCAAGAGTGACTTTGAGGGCATCGGTTGAGCTGGTTCCGGAACGGTGCTAGGGGATATTTCGGGTATCTCGATGCTTTCCTCCGCAAGAGGCATGCTTGCGTTTCCTTGCTCCGGTGGCGGGGCGTCAACTATCAGCTCAATATCGACTGAATCCATGCGCCTGAGGGTAGTGAAGGCCTCATCTCTCATATGTCTGACGTGCTCGGCGTGGAAAAAGACGGACTCATGTTGGCCAAGCTCCGTGGAGCCAACATGGGTAATTCTCCACACGTACTCTCCAGGTCTGACCTCGCTCTCTTTCTTCTCTAGCTGCAACCTAAGTCCTTCCAGATTCTGTATGATGGGCCCGAGACGGTCTTGCCAGGATACAGAGTTGCCGAATCGGGACATAACAGAACTGACGGCGTCCTTTGCAGGGAACTCAATCCATGTAATCAGACGATGTGGTGGAGCTGTGCAGTTCCCATCGCTTGGGAGGAGCTCGGGAGGGAGCGTCCAAGGAAACAAGGTGTGGTTTGATAACGGCCGCCACTTTGTTACTTGGCCTTTCTTCTTGTCGTTGACTTGAACCGGTTCCAATGGTCCATGAAGGTTAGGGGTGTTATATAGGTCGGTGAAGCGAGATACGCTGAACAGATCAAGACGGGAGGCGGTGGCTGACTGGGAGAAGCTCTCCGGTACTTGCGGGACGGGACACGAGTTGGTGAATGTCTCGTCGTAGTATGTATAACTGGACACGCTCCGCGATGCTACCGGCTCCCTCCCCTTTTGGGTTTTCTGACCTCTTCGTTTCGGAATAATGAGCGGATGGCCTTCTGTGGAGAAGACAAAGGGGGCATCAAGCTTGTTGAGCTGATGCTCAGGATCAAACAGCAAATACATGTACTTGGCTGTCTCTCCAAGAAAGAAACTCTCCATGCGATCCTGCTTCTCTCCCGTGCGGACGTCCTGAAGTCCAGCCCAGCCGCAGGGGGCGTAGCAACGCCATTTGATATCCCGAAGAACCATCTCGCCCACATACAGATACCAGGGATCTTTTGTTGCGCGGTATATATAGTACGTTGACTCGATAAACTCAGGGCGACCGGGCCACCAGCCGATCCCTGAGTCAATATCATTACCCCTGAATGACCATCTCTCAGGTATAGCAGAGTAGCGAGTCCAAAGAGCAGTATATACAAGATTTGCTTCAATGGCTTCATCGACTTCGCCTGCAAGCGCGAGTAAACCAGGGTAAAAGGCGCCGAGACTGTCGATCCACATGGTGTACGGCTGTCCCGAGACTCTGTGGCTGTTGGAGTAGTAAGGGTAGGCGTTGCGATCTGTGTACAGGTGTCGCTTCACAGAAGCGTGAGCTTGATGCCAAGTTTCCAAGAATGCATCCGATGAATGCAGGTCAATGGGGAGCGGCTCGTGGATAGAATTGGGATCTAGCCAGTCCGCATTACGTCCCCCCTGAGCAATCGAAATGTTGGGCGCGTCACTGCCAGAGAGCAGGATGTGGCTCTTCAGGGCATACTCGAAGAAGCTATCCATGCCTGCGCCAATTCCCGCATGCGGGCCGATCCAGGACCCCCTCTCAGCATCGATGCCGTTCCCGATGAGACCAAGAGAGCTCCTGCGACCCCAGACCTCCCAGAAGGCCCTTTTGGCAGCCTGTTCGAATCGAGGATCCCCTGACAAGCGGCTCAGAACAGTGAATTCAAGTGTCAAGCTTCCAGCGCCGGCGCTGCATGTTTCCGTGATCTCCCGATTGCCTTTGGTGTCCAAGTGGTCTTCTAACGGCTCGTCTTCCAGCGAAGCATGGAGTGGTGACTTTGTATAGAAAGGTATACCATGACGAAGGTTGACTCTGGGGTACGGAATCCCCGTAGGCGTGTAGAAAGCCGGTAACAAGCGCTTGCCAAGATCTAACGCCAGACGCAACAGCTGCCCATCATATTTGAAACCGTTCGGCCAGCGAATAGGGGCTAATTCGAGAGGGTCGTGGCCCGGCGGCAGGTCAACCGGTCGGGGCTGGTAGCCAGCAATGGGAAGCTCGCCGACAGCAAACAAGTGTGCACTTAGAAGCCCTCCCAAGCCCCGGATGACCGTTTCGAACACTTGAACTTTGCTGTCCAGATCGAACCCGAACGATCGGATACCTTGTCCTGTGTCGGCCTCTCTTCCATCTCCGTAGAATTTAACGAAATCGGCTACACCATCTTGAAAATCGCTTAGGGCTTGCGGGCCAACTTTTGCCTCCGTCTCGGGGCTGCCGGCGAGGATTGCCAGGGTGGACAGGCTGTCGATTAGGGTCAGGGAGTAGTTGCCCAGGGCGTCGTTCAGCCCGATTCGAGTCGGATCATCGCGATCTCTCGTCAGCGGTGCGCAAGTCAATGGCCGAAGCTTCAACAATTAATGTCAGTGATCACAAGTCCTCTTCCTTCGTTTTTCTAGTTTTCCGCATACCTCATCTTCCGGGAAAGCGTGCTTCATGTAGTTGTTCCATCCATGGTAGAACATATCGACCGTCTCTTGACGCAGGCGCGCCATATGGTCGGCGCGCATGGCGAGGGCCGCCCATGGCAAAAGAGCGCACAGCAGCAAGAGCGCGGGGCGCAACATGAACATGCTGAGGCCCGGCCTGGCTCAGGGCGAACGAGGGCTGAGAATGGTGACCGTGGAGCAAGGGCGCTCGGTGTGCCCTAAGACCGTCATTGGGAGGCCTTCATGGAACTTTCGGTGCGCAGACGGCCTCGCCTTGGGTTCTGAAGTTGTTGATCCCTCCGTGGTGTGTTTACGATCGACGAACGGCCACGAAAGGTGCTTATAAACGTTAAAAGGACAGTGTTTGTGTGTGGTGTCATGCCGACGAGACGGTAGGATTTGGAGGATCGATAAAAGCATGCGCCACATATATCATCATCGTGTGGCGCTAACTTTGGCTGTATCGGGGTGAGCTACCCTGCACTTAAAAGATTACGACTTAGTGTTGATGATCAGGAGTATCCAGACCTAGGGAAAGCTTACCAATGGAGAAGCATATTTTGAGACCGTATGTATAGGAATCGACTGGGATATGCATATATTAAGCAAAGATACTTCAAAACTCACAGGATATGGATGACAGCTATAGCATTTTTCGCAAGGCTGAAGGCCGAAGTAAATTTAGCAAAGTTACTTCGGCCAAAGTTGTGTAACCTCGAAACTGCACCTAGTACGAACGAAAACAGAGATTTAACAAGGATCACTTAGCATCAGAGCTGTTATAATTGTCTAGGAAATGTCACGCCTGTTACATGGGCGGAGGTTCGACAATTGCGGCATCACCGAACATCTCGGCGCCGCAAGCCCGGAGCTCCGGGGCGGGGCCGTTGCCAACCTCCGGTATAGTGGAAAAGCTGTCAACTGCTGGCCTGTAGAAAGTTGAGACTTCATCTGAAATTTCACGAATATTTCCATACGGTGTAGATAACATCTCATACACGCTACAAGGACAAATGATCGACACTTCTTGGAAGCAGGACTCTTCTCCTGTCCCTCTCCCATACCCGATCATGATTTTTTTTCTGGGTTGACTCGTTGGAAAACACGAGCTCTGCAGCGCAGCGAACACTCATGCGAATTTTAAAACCTGGAAAGTATTTCTGATAATCTATATACAGTCTGAGGTCTTGTTTTGAGAATCTACAGAAGGCAAAGGGCATACAAGTGAAAGAGTCGCACAACAGACAAAGAATGTGTGACGATGTTGCAGATCAAAATGCTGAACGAGTACTTTACTGTACAACCTATCACTGCTTTAAGGTATTTTTCTTCATATGTAAGGCTATGCTCAAAATTATGGTAATTATCTCTCCTATGATAGCAAGCGAAAAACGCGAATACGCGTTGCCATCTGCTGGACTTATCTTCCTTACCTCCATTAACTCGGCGTATAAGTGATCGGAAGCAACATGCCGCTTACAGATTGAATATACAACGTGACTCAAGTCTAAGCCGCTCAGAGCTCACGCCGCATGCGGCAGTCGACACTTAGTCAACTGGTGTAACTCTTCACGTTCCCGTGGGAAGGATTTAGTACGACACCAAAGGTAGCACGGCAGATCATCACGTTTGACCTCCCCTCTCATCCCCTTACAAAGAAACAAGCTCATGCGAATAATACGACGATCATGCAAGTGAATTGCAACTTTGGAATCAATCCCTACATGCGATCTTGCGGATAAAGATGTATGTATGTGTACTTCCATACCTTTTTTACACCCCACAGCCCTACAATCGCTGAATGATGAAACTTACGGCACAGCAAGGCACCCATCACACATCCCGAGTGTCACGATCGGCAGATCGAAATTGGAAAGAAAAAAGTGAAAAAGAGTACGAAAACGAAAGAGTTAATATATAGATGTTTGTTGGTAAGCAAATGCCACGTTTAGTTTCACGTAGAGGGTAATTATAAAAGTCGCATTGGGGGCTGCAAGCTGAAGGATCAGTCTGTGCAAACCAACGTGATTCTCTGCATGTAACGGTTTGTATAAGCGAAGCCAGGGCTGAGATCGATTCTCACGTGGGAAAGTGACGCAAGGAATCGGAGGGTAGATCTAGCTCTGGCATTGCCACATGGTTGGCAGCTCTTGTGATGTTAGATATGCCCGTTGGGCTTATGGGAGCTGTAGGAAGCAGGGTTGTATCTGATCTACACCACGTTTTCTACCGTCAGGATGATTCCCTCACTTCACGCCCCCCTCAATTGATCTTGTTACAAAGGTAGTAAAAGCATACGTCGGCGACAAGAAGCGCCAAGCCATGAAAAGCAAGGTTTCGATTAAGCGAGGTTAGGTAGTGAATGTGTGTCATGAACAGGTCCTTTGTCATCCCCACGTTATTCCCCGTTGCGTGACATTCTGAATTACGTCGTTGGGGTCTGTCATATTTCACATTAGAGCTTCGAGGATTCCCATTCCCTCAGAATCATGATTCAGAACTGATGTGTACATATTGACTAGAAAGATTGAATAAGTCTAATCATATAAACTAGATGATATAAACTAGTGCTCAATTTTTAAGAGATTGCTCTCCAGTTAGCTATGTTACCAAGTAAAAACGACGCTCCCCCCAACAAAGGAATGTAGACATCCAGTGAAATCATCGCTCTGCAAAGTACATGATGCGCCCATGCCAGCTATGCGTCTTTGTATGCTCCAGACCAACCCTATCCCACACCAAATTAGGAAAAAGAACTTCGGTCTTTACTTTGCGCCGCGGGCGTAGTGCTGACCCTGCATGCGGTTGGCATGATGCTGCCGCGCCACATGCTCAGGCAAAAGGCCAGGCTCCATCTTGACCTGCATTTGCATGTTCATCATATCTGAGCCAAGGTCTTGATTAGTGTTCCAGCCATGGCGACTGCCAACCTGCCTCATGATCTCATCCTCGTTGGTGGGATGATGAGAGCCGATGATAGTCATGTCATCCTGCATGATCGAGCTCCCGTCGCCACGCCCGGCCCCCTTCTTGCGATTTACCTTCCGTCGCCTTCGAACTCCAACGTCCTGATAATTCTCCATGTAGAAACCCTCCTCTAGCTTGAGGTCATTGGCTACCTTGATTTCGATATCCCCGTCGTTGAGCTGCATGTTACGAGAGCCGCCCAATTCGAGGAATTTTTGCAAGAGGAGCTTGTAGCGGTCTTTCTCAATCTCGATGAAAGCTTTTCGTAAGATGTTCTCCTAAGTTTGACACGACCAATTAGTTTTGTGACGATAATACCATAGTGTGTAAAGACGTGTGACTTACATCTTCTGGAAGCCAATCGTAGTACTTAGATCGGGCCCGTGCGAACTTCATCTGCAGTGCCTCCTTGCCAGGTTGTTTGTGGAACTTGTTTTCAAAGTCTGCCTGAATGTTCAACCACATGTCGTGCCCCTTTTGGTGGCGATGGCGCCATCGGGACTCTAAAATCAATCGCTCCTCCGCTGGGCAATTTTCCTTGAGGCGTGGGGGATCCTCCATCCCTAGACAGTTCTTGTGCTCGTCTGAGGGTTCTTCTGCAAAGGGAGAAGCAACGGACTGACTCTTGCGCCCCGTGGTCTTGGTCTTGCGTACTCTGGAGGTTGCCACGCGACGGCGAGAGCCATTTGTAACGACTGCCCCGTCCTGGCTGCTGCCCGGATTGGGTTGCTGGCCCAAAAGATGCCCTCCCGGCATTTGCTGGCGATCCATGGGGCGATCAGTCTCCATTGGCATGGGGGTTTCTTCTCTGCATATCATCCCGTCGACTGTGCTCATGGGCCCTACATTCATGTAATAAGACGTGCCTGACTGGTGGAGTCCATGTTCAGGACTTTGAGACACACCGTACACGCCGGTATAAGCATGTTCGGGCGGCCCAGGCGTAGGACGGCGGTCGTCTGTAAGGTAGGTAGCAGATGATAGGAAATCTGAAGCTTCTGCAACGGCAGATGGATTCGGCATGCTGGATGTTGAATGGGCCGAATGCCCATCCATGGAGAAGGTGGGTGGCCATTGATACATCTTTGGCTGCGATGGTGGCGTGCCCTCTTGATGGTGAGGAGCTGCCGAAGGCGTTGAATAGCGACTGCCAGGGAACTTGTGATTGAGCTGGAGAGGTGGTGACCCAGAACCGGACACCGGTGTAAGAAGGGCTGAATCTGCACTTGCTGGAAAGTTGAAGGATGATACCTGTATGCCAAGGGTCAGTAACAATGGAAACTGCAATTAGATTCTGGGAGAAACACGAGTAGCACTGACTGCTGAGTATGGCGTGGTGAGCTCTGGATAGTCTGAAGTTGCTGCGGCAGATACACGGATATCGTGAGTCATGGCGGGATGACCCGGAGAGCTGAGCAACTGAGGAAGCTTGCTGTTTTGCGATAAGAAGGATGGATCTCCCATAATTTGGGAAGACAAAGAGGTCTAGCCGAAGTTGACGGATTTGCTGGGAAGCTGATTGGATTTATATGAGTGCGATTGACGTTCTCGGCCGAGTGTGCTTTTAAGTAGATAGTATAGAGTGCCTAGAGAATATGGAAGATTTGCTCGGTAGTGGGATTAGATGATATCTTTCAAGATTGTTGTGATCAGGCGTCGCCGACCAAGAGCCCAAGTCTTGGGACGAGTCAGCCTACACTTGGTCGCGACCGCGGCTGGGAGAATGGGAACAATGGGGAGATGAGAGAGACAGGGAGACGAGTTGAAGAAGACAGCCTTGCGGGGATGTAGATGCAGACGGCCAGGCCTCTTTGTATGAGATCGTTGGGCCGTTGAATGTCTGGATGGAACGTGCTTGGCACAGGCCTGAAGCATGCCATATGAACATGGGGGAAACGAGGTGGGAAGAGGTCGAAGTAGAGGTGTAGATCATCCGGGCTCTCTTGCCGTAGGGGACGTGTACGGAGATGTGGATGGATGGATGGATGGATGGATGGACTATGGATGCTGGTACATTGGGGCGGTAGTAGGGCAGCAGATACCATCAAACCGTTACCGCTACCTTCTAGGGCCCTGCCATCGAGGGCAGACCAAAAGATACTAAGTAGGACTTGTAGATGGGCTTGTGTGAGTGCTACCTTAGTCAGGACTATTAGTAGAAACATGTACTGACAACGTGGGCGAAGTCACCGTCCAGTACTTTGCCTCCAGTGGGAAATGATGTACATTGTTGGGACTGCACTGTGGCAGACAAGATCCAGTGAGTCAAGTACCTGCCTCCTACTGGCAGCATCAGAAGATGAATGAGATGCAGAAACAGGCGGAGGAGCAGACACTGACGGAGACACAGACGCAGGCCCAGGTTGTAGCACGAGAGCTGGGGTCTGGCCGGGGGAAGTACCTGGACATAGCCGGGTGGGCTCCACGGTCCACATACTGCTCCGTAGTACAGGGGACCCGGGCGATGAAGCAGGGGTCAGACAGACCAGGACGTAACCGCAACCATAATCGACACAGTTCGGTTTAGTTGAATTGAGTTGAGTTGACAGGATGCCCGGTTGTACCATCCGTGGCCAGCCGTTGACAGGGGACTAAGGTACTACTCGTAAGTTTGATGTGGCTGCTGTGGGCATGGGCGCAAAGCACGGTACAAATACTCGTCATTGCTGGCAATATTAGCGCGAGTTTGGTATTCGCGCTAATCGGTAAAGCAGGGCAAGCAAGGTAAGGCGAGGTACCTCATGGTGATAGCGATGGTGATGGTGGTATCGGCCGGCGAACCCTTCGAGCTCCCACAATCACCCGCCTCCACCGCACCGCGGACCTGGCCATCCATCAGTCCATCCACGTCGGCGCAGCGCGCGCGATCCTCGATTCAACCGGCTGTCCCTGGTCAGCCACAGTCTTTCGAATGTCTGAGCGCCCCATTCTCTCAGCGCCTCACCGCAATGCCGACATGGCCGGGAAAACAGGCCTGGCTGTGGGAAGAGCACGCCAAGACAAGGCAGAGACACACAAGAAAAAAAAAAAGACTCGGCGCGACAAGAGCACGGAGCCTATATTAGTGCTGTACTAGCAGGACAAAGCCTGAGAGATCGGAGCCCCACGGTGGGGAATTCATCTTCTCTTCTGTACCAACTTCGAGTACTCGTACTACTGGGCGGGATGATGTCGTCTCTCCGACGCGACGCTACTCTCCTCCCGTGTCGGGGGTTGCTCGTTGGAATATCACTAGAGTACATTAGGCCATCGATCTTGACGACGAATACTACCTTGCCGTACCATACTCCGTAATACTACTAGTAGTACATAGTCACACTGCTCCGTACAGGCGATGGAGTAGTCGTCTCGTAGGCCGTCATTGTCATATGGATCGCATGGGAGCGCTCGGCTCTCTAATCGGTCGGAAGATAGTGCTAGTGTGAGAAGCAGTAGCAGCAGCAGCAGTAGTAGTCATTGGTAATATTACACATTGGCCAAGAATACCTTCGCTCTTGCCCTCCCCCCTCATTTCCTTCAATTCCATTCACTCTTTCCATTCATTTTCATTCAAGGCAGGAGGGGGTGGCTAGAACGGTACGTACCTTCAATCTCCGCTTGGGACACGCCACCCAGCACTGCGCTCACCCCACCTAGTCGCATTGCAGGAGAAGACATGCTTGGAGATTTTAGCTAAGAGACAGCAGAACAAAAATACAACTACTACTACTAAGTACTATACTAGTAGTAACCGTATTGAAGCCTGTCTGAATATGTACAGTGCCGCATCCTCTAGCATGTCAAAATACTACTGCTACTACTCAGTCTACCTGTGGGTGGTCGCGCTCTAACCGAGGTCTCGTTTCGGCGCTGACAGGTCACTTGTGATTCTTATCAAACCTCAATGCCTTCGAACGCTGCTTTGTAACAGGGAGCTCTGTTTAATCTAATCTAATCCCTGATCTCCGAACGTCACTTGCTGTGTAGAACAAATCTTTTTCCCCCAACGCTATGGGACCTTTTCCTTGAGCTTTAAGTCCATGGGGAATGAGAGAATGTCGGACAACGATGGCTGCTCGGCGCTTGGGCGGCGATAGTCGCGACTTCATGTTGGTTGTATACTACTTGTAGTATAAATCCAGACTTTGCCGCTGAACGAGCAGGGATGCTTACTTCTGGGGCCGCTACTGCTAGGCATCTTATCCCATGCTTCGATTCGCAACTTAATCTTACTAGTAGCCCAGGGATCGACACCACCAGTCAACGTTAGACAACCATGTCTCTTGATCCAGGACAATTTAGCGACTAATGAGAAACTCTGCCGCATATGCCCGTAGGCTTTCAACGTCTTTGTTCAACATCATTGGCTTGCTTACCGCCAACGAAGATCAAACCTGATGTTGGCTCTCTTTTAGGGGAGACAGCCTATACCGGGAGCCAACAAGCACCATAAGCGCGGTGTGTGTAGGCCCAGTCCCTATCAAATCATGTTTCGATGCACAGAACTACAGGCAGACCATAACCTTAGCAGGCCATAACAATGGGCCTGGGCAGATTTGAATGCTTCAACTTACACGCTACTACTAGCATCATGATATAGCCAGCATGGGCCATGATTTTTCCCGTTCAACCCGGGCATGTGGTGAGTGTCTCTACAGTGTAAGTTGGGGTCTAGTAGGTAGGGAGTTGCATCTGCTAGGGCGTCCGAGCTTGGGTTTGAGCAGTTGCACCTAATTATTTCGCCCACAGCGTGGATAATACAGTAAATACTACTGTATTTTGCTTTGGGCCTAGGGAGGCGCTGCTCTAGACGGGCTCATTGTTAACGTATTTATCGCTTGTTTTCCACTAATACTGGTACTGGTAGCCCATTTACTCAGAAATACGATATCCAGAACCCACGACTGTCTTCTTTGATTAGTTTGAAATAAGACCTATAGTGAATCTTTACTTAGCTCTCGCTCCTCACAATACTAGACAGCACGAACTTCTACTCGTATTTCTGATAGCTAGCAAGTAAGGTAGTAGTGCTTCTCTGAGTTGCTATCTAACCCACTAGCTGGATCGGCAACAGTTCTAGTGGTACTACAAGTAGTAATGAGCATCCTTCTACTAACACAGAAAGACCAACTCTATACTATTTCGGTAAGACTACAGGTACCAGTATCGCTACTCCTCGTGCTGTTTTTGATTCTGTCATGGCGATGGTGGTATGGGGCAGGTGCAATGGGGGCCGTTTGCTGTCGCATCGTCTGTCTGTCTGTCGCACGTCGCATGTCGCACCTACCTTGCCTTGCCTTGCCTTGATATGGCGCGCATCGCAGTGACACCCTGGCGTGTTGCGCAAAGCTGACACCCCCAACCCAAGGCAGGTACGGGGTACGAAACAGCCCTTGCTCTTCCCCTCGACTCGTTTTGGGCCGAAAAAAGATTTCAAGCGAGGAAGATAGGGCAAGTTCGCCCCGCCAGATGGTAAGGGCAGTACCCGTCCAAATAGCCATCAACTACTCTAGACAAGGCAGGCGCGACACATGAATATACTACGCAGCCTCATTTCCAAGACAAGTGGTGCCTTATCTAATTAGTAGTACTGCCTTAGTACTAGCTCTGTGCGATGCCAGTACGCGTAGGTAAGGTAGAGCCAATTTGAAAAGATCTGATCCCTTGTCTCCAAATATCTCCCTCCCAACCTCGAAACTAAGCCAGCCACTAATGTACTGATCATCGCCCATCGAGAATGGTATCCTGCGATTACCTATTGACGTGCTGATCTGTTATAGCACCCGCTCTTGGAATCGTCGACCAGTCCAGAAGCAAGTTTGGGCATTTGGAGTCGTGTCGACGCACCCAATGTGGCATTGGGGGCGCCAAAAGCAACAGCACCATTCTCATGACATCGGTGGAGCGGCCTGCTTTGGAATATTACCAATCCCATCGACGCCCGCGAGCACATACTTGTACATCTCCATTCACGTCTACGAGAACGAGTACGCCGATGAATGTCGGCATCGAACCTCCGACCTCCAAGTTCGCCCGCTCTTAGACAGAGAATCTGGCGAGTTCAATGCACCGTATTCGCGCATACTGTATTGGGCGGACGGTCTGCCAGTCGCGACCCTTCGATCAAAATGCCAGCACTACCGTGCGATGAGCAACGTCGAGTTACGTATAGAGCAGGCCGTCGCAATTACTTTTTGGCAATTTCTTGTATCCGGCCACCCTGGCCAGTGGAAACAGCTTTCGTTAAGCGGACCGTGGCCCGAGGGAGATCCAGCAAGCCCGCTGCGGAGATAACAGGGCCATGAAAACATGACGCGCAGCCAAGGGACTCAGACCTTACTTGTATCTGTCCTGTCGAGACGCTCCGGTCGGGGACACTCAACTATCGCCATGCCAAGCTGGGAAGGCTAAGGCGAGGTAAATTGCCGCCTCCCTGGTCTGCATCCGCACTCCCACTTGTGATAGCACTCACGTGCGGAGTAATTTGTTGGCCGAGAACCCTCCATCAATTGATAACCCTAATGGCACCAACTTGCACAGTGCTGCGTCGCACCTTTCAGACCCTTGGTAATATAGCCTTTGCTGGACAGTATCACCGCCCCAGAATGACACCGGTCATGTTCATTATCTGCCCTCGCTTTCGCTATACTCTTGTGACAAGTAGCGCCCGCGTTGCATTGCTCTACATGGTTTTATGTGAGGAGTCGCGGGCAGTAATCATCCGGAGCGAGGGTTAGGCTGATCTTATGCTCGAATCAAATTGGACAAGGACGAGCCCGGCCCGCACCACATACCTGCCTTCCAACGATGGCTGTTTTTTGTTGCCCTACCGTCAGTTTGTGGAGCTACCCTCCCGTGATTGTCCGGCCAGATTTTTTGTATGCGCCAACGCACGTCAAGGCATACCAAAGTCAAACGGCTGCTATCTAGTAGTCTGCGCACAGAATAGTGTCATTTTTATCGATGTTGGGCGCACATCCTGTCGGCAGACATGCTGATGATGAGCAGCAAGTGCCGCCAACAAGACGGGTACTCCCATTAGATCAGGAACGGGTTGCAGTTGACCATATGAGAAATCACATTGCCAGCTGCAACCACCGATGCCCGCGGGTCTCACGCCGTGCCCAGATTCATCGTCTTTCCACCGGCGCAAAGTACGGTCCATGCCAGAGACTCCGTATCTGTACTCGGCCGCCTTCGGCCGCATTCACCCTGAAATGCGCGCAAACAAATTTCGAATACTTTGCTAGTTGCATCATGTACCGGTACACCGGCCGAACAATGCCAAAACGACCCATCGAGGCAAAAGTAGGGAATGCCTTGCAGGCCAACATACCCCCCATCTCCAGGCTCGCCGTTCGCCATCCCGAGGTCCTCACAGTGCTTGCGTTTGTGTGTGGCGGCGCTCAATCAGCATTGGGTACCAAAAGACGCACGCTTTGGCGCAAGCATACGTGTTCGCCTGAGAAAATGATCCTGGATCGGTGGAATTCCAACGAGAAAGACGGCATGAATACGACAACAAAGGCCCTCTGTGATCCTGGCTGATGCTTGCTCACTCCACTTTGGTGCTTTCAGCACTCTGTTCCCTCCACTCATCTCCCGCCTTCCGTGGCGCCTTTTTTAGCGTACCAGATTGTCGGGACGCGCTAGCAGGGGATACTTGATCAAGATTGGCTGCGTTAAGCTCACCCTACCTCCTTGAAACAGACTCTCCGCCAATGGATGCTCTCGATTTTTTGCACGCTAGCTACAAATGGACCGGAACTCCATAAGCGCGCTTAGGTCTCAAAGAACCAGTCGTGATTGGCCTCATGAGGGCTAGACAAGCGAAGTTCACGACACATCACACCCTCCGCACGGCCGCTATCGTGGGAAAATAGTATGGAGATCGCACCAGATCGGATGTCGTGTGCACGGTTGATCAAGTCCGCAACTCAAAGCCGACCTGCCGTGAACCATAGATGATCAAGCACGGAATCAAGTGAGCCATCCTGGCCTCATCTTAGTTCACTTGGCCTCACCTCACCTCACCTCCTGCCTGCAGTGTAACTGCTTGTTGGTTAAACTGGGTGCCTGCGTTGTTGGTTCACGGCAGCGCTTAGCCGCCAGGGCTGAATGAAGAAATTCTTGTTATGGGCGCAAATTGATAGGTAACAAGCGGTGTTCTTCGCAACTCGAATGGGGGGAACGACGCTGTGCCACGTCACTGCCCCTAGTCTTTCGACGACCTGGTGCTACTTGCGGCTGGTCACTTGCGGCTGGTCTTTTTCTAGTAGTGGTAACATGCATTATGGCATCCATCCACCACATACCGCAGTAGGCTCTGCCTTGGGGCCAGGCATGAGACCATGTGCGCTGTACCAATCTTCGCCCCTTCGCCAGCCCCTATCCGCCTCCGATCGCCGGCACTTGGTGATCATCCCTCCACTACGTTTTTTTTTTGGTGTATGAGAAGCACATTGGATGCGCATTTCCATGATTAGATTGGATACGCAACTCTTATGAAGCCGTAAATATCGCTACTTAGTAAGGGAAGTACCAAAAGTATCCTCACTAAGCGCCGAGGTTGCAGAAAAGCGTGGCTATCTGCTGTCTCATGACATCAAACCGCGCCTGTGAGTATCTATTTCACTAATAGACGCGAGACTTGGACAGTAACCAACACGACAACTGAAATTACATCCGGACTAGTTCCTTTGCGATGCTATGCTAATTAGCCATTCAGCGGCCAGCTCTGGCCTTCTTGAGAGCCTTGAAGCCCTCACTTATTCGACTTGGGAGATCGTATTCAACCTCGGCGTCATGAAGGACTGCGCTCTTTGGCCGTATTGTAGCAGGTTTGAGTCGGTATCGGCGTTAACAGGGACTTGGATCCTCTGTTGCTCCGCGCGTTAGTCGGACGAGACTTGTCCATTTTCGAACCGGCGAGCTCCTATGGCTTGGGGGCCATTGACACGTTATGTCACGTCCTGGCTTCTGGATTTTCTCTAATCCACCGACAAGAAATAGTGTCCTTACTAAGATGTTAATCTATAGTGCCGGCTTCAATCCAGCTATCAGTAGACACGCAGTGTGTTCTGATCTTTAGACTTCATTGCTTAGTAGTCAATTAATCTTTACTCATAATCCACGGCTATCAAATGGATGTAGAGACAAACGGTCACAGAGCGTTCTTGGATCTACACGAATGCTCTATACCATCGCTTAGGCTTTCTTAGTCTGTCCTATAACCAACTACGAAACTATAATTAACGGCCATCGGCTTTCTTCGGGTTTAATAGTGAATATGAACGACGGTGACGCCTGGAACGCTCCTTTACAGTGGCACAGTGGAAGTTGGTCCAGCCAACAAGTATGCGGGTAATCAGGGGCTACGGAAAGACTTGACCGCAAGCCCGCGATGATGCAAAGCATACGAACACGACTTTTATAAGTCATACTCATGAGTTTTTTTGAATCCTTTGTAAGTGATTACCTCTTTGGAATCATGGAAATCTTCGCTTAGTGCCTTCAGGGCTGACTTCTGCGGGATGACTGAATCATGACCCCTTTTGTCTCAGCACGTAAGGCTCGGGGGAGGGGGAAAAAATCTGTTGGGTACTTCTCTGTATAGGGCCTGAATGAAATGATTGACACGTTTCTTTTGTGTAACCTTTCTGATCGTCCTTTCATTACGCATTTTTCTTTTGTGCCATGAGATCTGAGCTGACAGCTACTTCCAGAACCGTAGTGGCAGCTCCTATGACCTTTCGTTGCCGAACACACCACACCCCTAGCTCGTCACAATCATCTATACTTTCTTCAATACGGCATAAATTACCCGAATACGGCAGTCCAGGATGTCGAAACGCCACAGTCACCGTATTGTACTATCTCAAGACGTACTGTGAGGATCATCCACCACTCACAGGTCGTCGGGAACCGCACTCAAGGGCACTGAATCAAACCACCCCTGGCGGCTTTCTTGTTTCTAGATGTCACCGGTCTCGGGTCTCGGTGGTGTGCTGCGTTGAACGGTGTAGGGCGGACGGGCGGGCGCAATGTTCAAGGGGGTGGTTCTCACCCATTTCGCGGGAAAGGGGGCAAAGGCTAGGGGTTAGCTTTGTAGATTTGGTATTCTACCGGAACTCCTTGATGTTTATTGTATTAAAAGCCATTTCGAGACTCGAGCTATTGTCTCCTGCAGATAATCCATCCAGGCCTAGAAGAATGGGGTCTCCTGAGCGCAGGCTAGATAGGCTCACGTTCTTGGGCAGTCGGGAAGAGAGCCGAGTGCCGCCTATCACATTGCGAATATGTTATAGTGCGATAATGAGCATGGTACATGTTACAGGGCGCATTATATTGATCAGGTAACCGTTACTGCGCTTTACAGAAACGAAGCACCCAGATTAATTTGTGGCAAAACATACGGCTAGCAGGCCTGTAGTGATTCTGATGTATTTTTTCCCGTAAGATAGGTATCCTCTGAGCTTGTTAATTCTAATCACACGCAAAAGACAAAAATAAATATTAGGGTAAAAAAAAAAGGAAAGTGCAATAATTTTCTGATGTTGTGCGGCTGGACAGTAGAAGCCGCCCGCTCAACGATACCTGTAGCATAGCGACATCGTCCTCGCCGCATTGCCTTATTCTTATAATCTCCAGCTTGATTCAACGTCCGGGAGACAATTCGATCATGATTATCTTAGCTCTTTATAGATTGAAAGGTTTCAGAGTCGTGCCATCAAAGCCAGAATGAACATGACTTCTTCAGTTGCTCTCACAAAAGCTCGTTTTATGACATCTTTAGCTGCTAAAGAGCTGAAGATAGCCTTCACAACGATGACACAAAACTTGAAGTTGACAGGGTCAAAACTTAACAATCTCTTTTCTTCATTACACCCCATGCTACCGCGTATACTATCTAGCTAACACTAGGGTCTGAATATTAAAGTTATCATGCAAACAGTAAAAAGCGTGGTACAGCATCATGGCACTTCCCTAATTTCCCAAAAACTCAATAAATCATGATGGTTAATGCTGTTTGAAAGAAGTGATACTGCGACATGGTATCACCGTGGAACCCAGGAAACCCGAAACGAACACAAAGAAAGTACAAGAGAAATGGCAACTTTTTTCTACCCATGAGTCTTGCTCCCAGGTAAAGAGGATTAGTTACAAGGCCACGTACTTGAGGAATCAAGCGTCGTGGCTTTCTTCGCGCTCGGGTCAATTTATGAAGCGTCTGTTTCGAGTCAAGAACCTTCGAGAGGAGGGACATAGGAATAGTTAAAGTCCAAAAGCCCATCCAGCATCCAGTTTTGAGGGTCGAAGAAGTCATAGTTCTCTGCATAGTTGAGGCCCCCAAGCATGCTGTTAGGAGCCGATGAAGTTTGAGACAGGGCTGTGGCAGCGTTGGGTGTTAGTGAGCCGTTGTTGTTATTGGCACTGTTGAGGATGCCTGAAGTGAGCGCCTGCGATGATGGCATGAGAGTGCTATCAAGATGGTTGGATGATTCTGATGAATCATTCGCCGAGTCCGGGTTGGTCTGTAGTTTCAGAGCTGCTAGTTTTCTCCGTGTTAGCCATCAATTACCAAAGCGAACGCAAGCAGTAAAATTACCTTCAATGGTACCCCTTCCTTGAGACTGGAACTCCTCTCTCCATCGCCATACAGAATCAAACACCAGACTCATACTATGACGACAGCGGACCTTGAGCTGCAAGCTGTCATCCACGTGGACTGCTGAATCATCTTGCGGGTTGAGATTGGGGTTGCCATGCTCCAAACGAGCACCATTCCACATTTGAACCATCAACTCGGCCAAGCGCCACTGCAAATCATTGTGTACCACACTCGTCCGACGAATTGCAGACACAGTAGCGTGGAACAGGCTTCGTCCCCGATGGAAATCAATAGTCTTGGCGAAAAAGGACCTCATCAGCTTCAAGACGGTGAAGCCCGCCGCTACTAGCATTTGTTGGATGTAGTTGGTGGCATATTGCAGAAGGTTCCCTCCGGACTTTGCCGCTGGAGATTTGACTTGATTTGACTCAAGGACTTCATCAAGGAACCCGGTGGCCGCACGCCATAGTCCCATCAGGTCATCCATGTAACCTGGTGTGTTACTGGAATCGAAGAAACCCGCGAGCCTCATGTGGAGAGCCGCCGCCCGCAGATGCAAATTTACCACCGTTCCTAACCGCTGAGATAAGATACTAGCTTGAATCTCGGCGTAGTCACGGCGGTATACCCGCATGAGCATAGCCCTATGCTCATCACCAGCAACGCCGCGAGGATCGCTGGCGTTACTGTACATCTCCTTGGAAACTTTGTCGCAGAAGCGCTCAATGCGCAGTCGCGCTTCCAACTCCGGTGTGAGCTTGAGAGCGTTGTCATCGCCTGGTCTAAGGGCTAATGTCCAATCGTACAAGCTCGACGCTGGTTGACCATAACCAGTTCCGACATTCTGAGCCACCATGTTGCACACAGCCCAGGTAGTGACTCGGTCGTGTAGCTGTTCCTTATTAAGTTCAACAGATACACGAGAAAAGTCCTGAATATGATTCGGCCGGTGAAGGCCTATACCAGTGGCTGTCTTCATCATTACACCACACAGGATATGAGTTGGATCGGAAGTGCTCGTGCTTGTCGGCAGTGGCCATGCGCAGAGAAGACACATGGCCTGGACGACATAGTAGCTACTCGGGACCTCACCAATCGTTGTCCATAAGAATTTAGTCAATGGCACCGAAAGGTTGTTCAGAAGCTCTTGCGCATTCGGCGGGCTATATCGGCGGCCAGCAACGGCGATAATTGACCAGAACAGAAGGGCATGCTGCTGATAATATTGATCCGGAGCCTGAGAAGGGTTCAAGAAGGGCAAAAACGGATGATAAAATGCAAAGTACTCGTTGAAAAGATGAGTAACGTCCTCGTCCGTTAGTCGCACTCCGTCGAGTTCATAGGCATATTGTGGCACGTTGTACGAACCGCCCCTCTTGAGATGTAACAAGGATGAGACAGCTTCGTCCGAGCCCATGAGCGAGGGATTGCGCGTGTGCGTATAAGGCGTCGTTTGGGCAACAGGTGACGCAAATTGGTCATCGTCATCTTCTAAAGCATAGCCTTGGGCTTTGGCTCGAGCGACATTGCGGCGCAAGCGGTCAATCTCCTTTTCCATTTCCGCATGCTTCGAGCGCTTTCCGACTCGCTTGAAGTTCGACTCGATCTTGCATTCAAGCTTCAGGCGCTTACAGCGCGAACAGCTCATGAACGGGTCTTGAATGACGTCGCATCGTAACTGTGGCGGTCAACATGTCAGCGTTCGGTGCGCATTGGCTTGCCAATTGGGAGCAATGACTCCTCCATCTTGTCCACGTACCTTTTGTTGACGGCATTCATTGCAAGCTCGCTTTACCCCGGGCTGGCGCTTCTTGTCGCCGTCGCCGTGCTCGTCCTCGGCGAAGCTCCCTGGACTGCTCTCCAGCCCGCCCACACCAGCGCTTCTCTTGCGCTTGGGTACACCGCCATGGCGCGAGCTCACCGGGCTTGTCGGGCTCATTGAAGCTGCCCCACCGGCGGCCATGATGGAGGAGCCGTCCATGCAAGAGCTGGACGCCGCTGCGAATCGCAGCAGGAGCGGGGTCGATTGCCCAGGCGCGGCAACAGTCGGCTAGACTGATGCGACAGAATGCGATAAGAAGGCGCGTATGAACTGCTTGTTGGCGCTTGAGGCGCTTAGTGTGGCAGATTGTGGCCGGTATCGCTAAAGTGCTTGGTGTTGTGGGATGAAGGCGTGAGGCGCCGACTGCGGAGGTTCTCGAATTGAAAAGGTCTGGAGGATTTCTTTTGGTGGCGGAGGAACTGGAGGGACCGTTTGGGGGATTTTCTTAGGTACGTACTTCTTTCTGCGGGTACGATTCGACTCAGGCTCACTGGCAGCCTGCCTCGGAGTCCGTGTGACCCATCAGAGATTCAAAAGACATCGCCTTCTGCAGTGCACTGGTCCTTCTCTGTCCCTGCCTCCGCAAATAATGCAGCCTTCTGCCCAATAGCAGCCCACGAATTCGATTTCTTCACGCAGCTTTTCCAAGGTCCCCTCCATTGCACCTTTCCGGCTTGCATGGAGCCAATCATAGACATCGAACGCCACATCGGCGGGGCCAGTCTGTGGAGTTCAAGTCCGTATCCGTCAAAAATGGTTGGTCAAAATCTCAATCGTTCACGTGACGCCACCTTATCGGTACAAGGAGCAATTCTCGTGATTGAACAGACAGACCAATTGAGGAAGGAGGATAGCGATGTGTAAGGCGAACCTGCCTCAGTGCTTTCGTTGCAATTTCCAACCGTAACTTCTATTAGGAAAAGCTGAATTGAACGTTGGACTGTTGATTTCATCCATCCCGTCCCGATCACATCAACCTTTCAATGTGCAAAGGACCCTTTCGTCATCATCGGCTCGGCAGAAGATCAATTGCAGGGGACCTCGATTCATGCCATTGGCTGATACTTCCGAGTTCGGACAAGAAGCTGGATCATCGTTCTAACCAGTCCCAGTTTCCAATCAATCGGCAGCCTTCCGATATATCTTACCTTGATAATGATGGAGTCGAAACAGAGGCGGGCTCCCGTCAAGAGGACCCTGAAGCCCATGCCGGCTCCAGATGCCGACGTGCATAATCCGCGACTAAAGTCTGAAGTCCAATTCATTTTACCAGGAACTGCTACTGAGTCCGGTAAGTGCTAACGGCTAGTCTCTTTGAAAGGAAATGAATCACTCATCAACAGTGGATGCAGAGCCAATGCGCGTCAACACCACCGCTACTCCCCAGCCATTCTTGGAGCCCAATACGCTAGATCAATTTCGATAATGAAGCTATAATGGAGCCTTACGCTCATCACATCATGCCGAGGTCAACTTACATTACCAAGCGACGGAGGCGGGGCTGGCCGCATGAGAATGGAGGACAAATTTCGCAAGACATCCTGTAACTGATACAGTGTACTCAGCCGCCCCCAACGAATGATCCCTTTGCTGATGCCATCGAGCCGAAATCAACATTATGAATCGTCTCCAAAAGGCTTCGAAACCTGTTATAGGTTGTCTCAAACCACCTTCAACCTTGCCGCTGCGGGGTATGGGAACTGGGTTTAGCTTGGTGAGGCACCCTCGTACTGGTCGACGAATCGACGTGCGGGGACCGCCACCATCAAATGAAGGTTATAAAAGCTTTCCGAGGCTGCTATACGAGTGAGGTCTCATACACAAAGAAGTGGTTCTCTGTCTCAGGGTATATAAGGCCGAGACTCCACGGCAATACCCCCATCGGCCCTATTGCATCACTATTCTTCAGCATTTTCTGTCATGATGGCTTCCAACACTGCGTCTAAGTCTGTTCCATTCTTCCTAGATGGTCAGTCCTATGAACCGGAAAAGACATTTGAGGTAACTTCTCCAAGGTCTGGGGAAGTCATTCATCGCTCCGGAAGCGCCAGTGTCAAAGACACAGAATCTGCTGTCGCTGCTGCCGCTGCCGCGTTTCCATCATGGCGCCAAACAACTCCGTCGCAGCGGAGAGACATTCTCCTGAAGGCTGCGGAGATCATGGAGAAACGACTTGAAGAATTATTCCAAATTGCGGACCAAGCGACAGGAGGTGGTGAGGTTTGGGGTAAATTTGACGTCACGACCGCCATCGACTTCTTGAAGGATGTCGCTGGCCGAATCTCTTCACTCGAGGGCAGCTTTCCAATGACCAAAGATGCCAATACGAGTGCGATCATCATGCGTGAGCCTTTCGGCGTGGTCTTAGCTATCGCACCTTGGTCAGTAAAATCATCATGCGTCCGATCTTCTTCTTTATTAACAAAGAAACAGGAACGCCCCCTACATCCTAGGTTTCCGCTCTGTGGTTTTCCCCATTGCTGCGGGTAATACCGTTGTACTCAAGGGTTCCGAGAGCGCACCTAAGATCGCGTGGGCTATTGCTTCCGTTCTCCATGAAGCTGGACTTCCGAAGGGAGTTCTCAATACTCTTATAAATGAGCCGTCCTCAGCAGCGTCAATTACATCTGCGTTAATCACCAACGATAAGGTCAGAGCGGTCAACTTCACAGGTAGCACGAGTGTGGGACGCATCATTGGGAAACTCGCGGGTGAAAACTTGAAGCCTGCAGTGCTGGAGCTGGGTGGAAAAGCCCCTGCTATTGTGTGGGAGGACGCCGACTTGGACATCGCCGCGAAACAGTGCACTCTTGGAGCCTTTCTGAATTCTGGACAGATCTGCATGAGCACAGAGAGAATCATTGTTCACAAGAACATCAGGGACAAATTCGTTCCGAAGCTCCAGGAATATATCGGCATGATCTTCCCATCAGACCAGCCAGCCCCAATTCTCATTGCCAGCGCTGCGGTAGAAAAGAACAAGAAGTTGCTGGCCGACGCAACGTCGAAAGGAGCCTCGGTATTGGTAGGCGATGCGAACGCATCTGAGGCCAATAAGCATATGATGAGGCCGGTCGTTCTTGGTGGTGTCACCAAAGATATGGACATATACCAGACGGAATCCTTTGGTCCTACTGTGTCTCTCCTAGAAGTTGAGACCGAAGAGGAAGCACTTGAAATCGCTAACGATACTCCTTATGGTTTGAGCTCCGCCGTATTTACAGAGGATCTCAGAAGAGGACTTCGCTTCGCCCGCCAGATCGAATCTGGTGCCGTTCACATCAATTCGATGAGCCCGCATGATGAGGCTACTTTGCCTCACGGTGGCACTAAAGCCAGCGGATATGGACGGTTCAATACCTTGGCTGGACTTCATCAATGGACTTGGACCAAGAATGTTACCTTCCTCAACTAGATTGTTTAAATGAGATACACAATAAACAATGGATTGAATACATTTCAATGACGTTCATTTTGACCTGCGCCCCTGATTTTAAGTGTTTGCGACTTCCATCTTTTAGTTACGGCCTATATGTGACAAGGTATTACACAGAAGGTTTCCAGCAACTCCAAAGAGCGGTCGCAGATCCTCGTGGATTTTTCAACAACTTGTCATTCTTCCATTTGCGAAATTTTAATTTGCGAAATTTTAATCGACTCTCACGACGATCGTACCTGTGTTGACTCTGTTAATACTCAAATCAGCCCAATCTACTCCTAATTTCATTCCAACGGGGGATGTGTAGGGTAGGCCAACTCCACTGAGCGCTTGGTCGATAACGTAATCTATCGAGCTGATAAGATACGGGGAAATTTTACCGTCATCGCCGTGACAAGCTCAACTACTTACGCATCCAATCTACAACCTTAACGTCCAGACAATCTCCTTACCACAGAAAACCGCTTCAATCTTTCAGTACGATCCTCATCAATCACTCGCCAAAATGTCTTTCATGGGAATGGGACGCAGCCAGCCTTCTTCGGAGCAGAAGATTGCTGCCGTTGAGGGTGAGATGCGCATGATGGCCGACACCTACAACCGGTACGTTCGCCCGCCCAGCAAGGCCCTAACCCAATCATTTATGTACCTTTGAAGTCGCTAATCTGTTCATGTGAATGTAATGTAGTCTCCAGAATATGTGCCAGAAGAAGTGCATTCCTACCGATTACCGCGAAGGCGAGCTCAACAAGGGCGAATCCGTCTGCTTGGACCGCTGCACCGCCAAGTTCCTTGATACGTCTATCAAGGTTAGCGAGATTATGCAGCAGCAGGGTCAGTCTATGGGTGCAGGTCAGCAGGGCGGCGGTGGCGGTCTTTTCTAAGAGGCCGGCGTAAGCCTTTGAGAAGACGTGAGGGTGTGTTTGGGGAGGTAGGAGAGCGAAAGCCTCCGCTCCCCCCTTTTTGGACGCGCATACGCACGTACGCGTTCGGAAGATATTTTGTACGAATAGATTGGAGAGCATAGACGAGGAGCTAGCGCGCTCACATGGCAGATCATCGCGTTGTGTATGATGGTTTATGGCAATGGGCGATGGTAGTGTGTGGATTGTAGGAATAATTCAACTGTCAATTGGTATAGACACGGGTCGCACTAGAAGAAAAGAAAAAGGCCGTTATATGAATCTTCTCTATGGAAATACCACTCCCCAAAGATTAAAAGAACAAAGTAAAGGGAAAAGAAGAAAAAAAGCAGAAACTCCGCGTCCATGCGTAGCTGAGTGACCATTTTGCGAACCCAACACCGTGCCAGAGCTGATAATGCATGAAGAATAGTTGAATATGCTTTGCGGCGCGCGCATCTGCCATCATGATGATCGCGCGCGAGTGATATTGGGGCCTGTCCCTACCCCAGTCAAGGATCTCACCAGCCAGTGTATCCAGCTCTCCGTCTCGAGTTGTGTTTGGAGATTAGCGGCGCGCTTCTCCAAATCGTTGACTTGCCTCTCAAAGTTTTGGACTCCGTCCTCGACGTCTGCTACTTTTTGTACGAGGCCACTGATCTCGTATTCGAGTCTGGCAACAAGGACGTCGATCTGTTTAACACTCTCAGAGAGTCCCGCACGCTCATCAGCTAGCAGCTCGTCTGAGTTGTACCGAACTTTTTGACAGGCCTCGCTGAGCTGATGATACAAGTTTTGCAAGTCATCCTTGTCCCGAGCGAAGCGCTCATCAAGGAGAGCAACATCCGCCAGCTTCTCCTCGACCCAGGGATTGACATTGAACATGATCTCATCGATGCTGTGGTTGAGATGACGTGCAAAGTCAGCCAGAGCCTGTGCCTCTTTCTTGTCCTCAACGGTTTCTGTAAGATCGACAATCTCATCCCACGTCAGGATTGCTTCCTCAGCGTCTCCAAAGGACATCCTGCGCGGCCAACGGTCTTCGTTGAAAACGTGCTTCAATGTGAGCTGCGCGACCTCCAAACTATGGCGGCGCGAAAGCCCAGTTTGAGGCGAGCGACGCTTCCTTTCGGCGTCTAATAAAGGACCCTCAAGATCGGTCTCATCTATCACGGAGCCGGCAGTGGAAGGGGCTGTTGTTAGGATATCATGCCGCACTTCAGACCCAATGTTGCCGAGCTCCTTTTCTAATTCTGCCTTTTTTCCAGTCTTTGAGTCCAATGTCGAAGATGATTGATCTCTTGAATCATTGGGCAAGGCCTGTAATGTGCCATTCTGCTCGTTCCGCCTCATGGCGGCCAAATACTCATCTGGTTTATTTTTCCAAGTGAAAGCTCTTCCTCTGCCCGCAATGGTTGAACTTGGGGGCATAGCTGTGTTATCCAAAGCACTTGAATAGTTGTTAAGGCCGACTCGAGGATCGAACTCCTCCCTGTTGGATATAGAATTGCGGGTGGGATTCACACGTCTGGTCCCTCCGACAGCGTCTTTGATGCGCCCGAGACCGCTTTTGGCATCTCCCATCTTTCCAGCAACGCTTTTCAACACATTTCTGCGAAGAGCATCTCTCTCCGCGTTAGTCTCCGAGATACTGAGAGCTGAGCCTGGCGGAACGTCAGAGTACACATGGTACAAATCCTCCTTGCGCTTTATCTCCGAATCCTCCTCGATAGGTAAAGTCTGAGGGCGATGGAGCGCCGACCCATTTGCCTCATCCTTCCCAAAGCTAACATTGACACTTTCGTTTTCTCGACTGGACTGGTCCACGGCCGTTCGGCGGGGTTTGCCAAACCAGAGCCATTTTGCTCGCTCGCCATAGGCAAAGCTGATAAAGCGGTCGAGATCGAGAGTCTCGATATCGGCCAAGCCTCCCTTGTCTCTGCCAGACATCATCCCCATGACGATCTCGCCTCGCTTTCCACCAATCTCGGTCATGCGTGACTTGACAGCTTTCTGTACACCCCAGCCCTCGGCTGCAGCGGCTTTGGCGGTGACTGCATGTAGCTTCAAGAGAGTTGGCCGATCGAGCCGTGCTGTCTTTTCGAGCTTGAACGACTTTTGGAAGTAGGCGATGCCTCGCTTTGTGCTCTCAATGTCGAAAGCGTCTTTGGCAACGGGGGCGCCGTACCAGTAAAGCCTGTTCCTGGCACCCAGAAGCATGCCAAGCAAAGCTGCCACTGTCGTCGGCCCCAAGATGCCATCGTTGGGCTCGTAGTTGAAGTGTTCAGCTCCAACTTCCGTCCACCAATTGCCTACAGCCTTCTCTGTTACGTCACAGAGAAGACCATCAATGTATTCAGGTTCCAGCTTCACAAACATGTAGAGCGCAACCTGGCAGAGCTTCACCAGCTCAATCACAGCGGTGTGGAAAGGTATCCGATCGAAGACTTTATATAGTGACTGGAACTTGGTTTGCGTCCCTTCCGCCGGGTCACTGAGTGTTAAACCAGACCGACCCGAACACCCGAGTCTCTTCAAGTTCTCGTTGACTAGGAACGACTGGCGGTGTTTTCGTATATCGCCGTCGGGTACATGGATGACCGTGAGGGCAGACGGAAAGCTGCTCAGGTTCGTGACCATGAGCTCTCCGAGATCGGTCTTCTTGGGTCGGGCAAGATACTGTCGTGTAGCCTTGAAGTACACGCGAAGCTTCGTAGACCAGAGGGACTCATCTTGTGGAACCGAGAGAACGCCAACAACAACGGAGTGCGTCTCATCTCCGGTATAGGTGACAATCACCAAGGTCGGAGACTGCCTCGAGCAAGCCCATTGTTCTACGAGGTACAACTCATAACCGCGTAATGACCCTCGACGCTCGACAACGCTCACACTGGGATCGTCTTCTAAGTATCGGAATGCGACAGGATCGGGAAACACAATGTTCTTCCGGGGAATCGACGGGTCCGGCCCAGCTTCGGCAATGCCTCCGTTCGTCGCGGCTTCTACAGGCGTCGATGCACCGTCCGGAGTCGTTCGCGAGCTTCGCTGAGCTAAAGAGGTCTTGGGAACGCTGAGGGAGTCTTCAGCGTGTCGGTAAGATTGAGGCCTCCCTTCCGGGGGTAGAGCAAAGAAGAAGCTCATATCGTCGTCATCGGCCTTCGAGGCTCGTCAAAGCAGGGCAGTCATGCATTCTCGTCGAGCTTCCAGCAGGGAGGAGCTCGATATCAAGAGATTGAAATGAAAATCAGAGAAGAGATCACAAGGCGGAGCTATGTAAGTGGCTTTGGGGTTGCTTGATATGTAAGTTGTGCAACTAATGTGACCCAAGCGCTTCAGCATGTGATGCGATGTCCACCGGGGAGCTTGTGAGTTGACCCACGCTAAGCTTTTGGCGGTACTTCAAAAGGGTAAGGTGCCCCTCCAATACAGCAGGGCCGGGAGCATGCACTGTTGCTCGATCAGTCAGGTACTTCAACTTGTACTGGCACCCTGGTCAAATGGTTTTATGTCGGTCGTTAGCAAGCGACTTCGAGAAGAAAAGCAATTGTTAAGAATGATTACATAGCTGATTTTACTAACTGGTTCTCATTGTGAAATTTACGAGCCGCTACCTACTCGCACCGTCCTGGAAGCGGAACCTGCATGGTCACTACTGCCGACGGAATGGCAGCTTGGCCGTTATCGATAAGCCCCAGGCGGCTGTATCCGGGGGGTCGACCGTCATCGCCAATCACCTACCTCTTGATCTCCTCCATGCCGCAATAGTTCGATTTAAACGTGCAGCGGGAGGAAGAGCTGCTTCCACACGACCACTGAAACCCGATTAGTTTGGAACAAGACACACCCGAATATCCTTGGACCCGTTCACAAGATCACGATGCACCCCGAGGGCGATGGCGTCCCTTCGCCATTTGGGCCGCTGCAGAAGGAGCTCGCCCGGATGAGAAAGTCGAACCTTACGGCGGCCATCGACGACGTGGACAAGATCATAGAGCTACTAGAGTCAACAAGGGAACAGGTAGCAGAGGGTACGGAATCTCTCACCAATGTATAGACAACTGGCATGATCTGTGCTAACGAAGCTGCGTCCAGAGGCCGACTCTCATAAGATCTCCATGGCTATGACCAGACTACAGAACCCCGTCAAGGAGCGCTTCGACGCCATCACAGACGACTTGAAAGAGGTCACAAAAGCACAGAGGAGTTTTGGAAAAGCTTTGGATAAGGTACATACTCCCGCCCGTGCAAACCCCCCCCCCCCCCTTCACACAGCATGTCCCGGCCCTAACTTTTGTCTGTTCTCAAGGCACTACCACAACGTGAACTTCCCATGGAGATAGACAGCATGGAAGAACACTCGGACTTTGTGAACCGCGCGATTACGATGCATTTACTTCGAGAAGGCCAGTTCGGCGTCGCTCAGACTTTTCTCGACGAGGCCGAGTACTATCCTGCGGACGAGGAGAACTACATTCTGCGGAATATGACCCAGACCGACAAGGACGATGATCTCGACATGGATAATGAAAAGGATCTGCGCACACGATTCGTCGAGATGTACGATATTCTGCAGGAACTGAAGAGCAACAACTTGTTCCCGGCGATCGAGTGGGCCAAGACCAATAGTAAGAGGTTAGAGGCCAAAGGCAGCAGCCTCGAGTTCGACCTCAGCAAGCTACAGTTCATCTACCTTTTTAAAGGCCCTTCCTTCAATGGGATGCCTGAAGGCGTTCGAAATGGTCAAGCTGGTGCCTTTGAGTACGCCCGTGAGCACTTTGCTCGCTTCCAGCGCCGGCACCTTCGCGAGATCGCCCAACTCTGCGCCGCCATGGTCTACGCCCCTAACCTCGACGCCTCGCCCTACCGGCACGTCTTCGAGATCAGCGCCGCCTTTGACGAGGTAGCACTCTCCTTCACTCGCGACTTCTGCTCCCTATTAGGCCTCTCCGCTGAGTCGCCACTCTACGTCGCCGTCACGGCCGGCGCCATCTCCCTACCCCGACTTATCAAATACACTGGCTACATGCGCGAAAAGAGAACAGAGTGGACAACCGAGAACGAACTTGCTTTTGAGACACCACTACCAGCTTCGATGATCTACCACCCCATCTTTGTCTGCCCCGTCAGCAAAGAACAAACCACCGAGGCCAACCCACCTATTCTGCTCGCGTGCGGTCACGTCATTTCTAAGGATAGCTTGCACAACATCGCCAAGGGGCATAAGTACAAGTGCCCGTACTGTCCCGCTGATGGCCATGTCGGCGAGACTACTCGTATTTGTTTATAAGAAAGACTTCATTTATGCTTCCGGATGTGTGCACTTGACTCTCTTTACTACAAGGACGGCGATTTGGGCGTTATGACACCAATACGAATAGGCATGCGGGGCTTACAGGAGGTTTGTTTACCATGTACATGGCTTTTTTTTTTTTCTTGCTCTGATGTTTAGGATAGGATTAAGAAGGGCAATGTGATTTGGATGGGAGCTTTGGAGTTTCAGGACAAGGCCATGCGAGAGACTCGACCTGCATCCGCTGGAGCGAGCGACGTGTTATTTGGTATTTTAGGCGACTTCAGAATAACATTATGACGTATCATTACTGTATTTCACCTATAATTTGAATTTGCGACAGCATTTTCGGACTCAGTTGCTGCCAGTATTGACAGGTCCATGATGAAAACAATGGCCGAGTCAAGTCTCGTGCTGGTTAATAAGTACTACTACTACTAGTAATGCTTTGCACAGCTACCATGTTGCAAGTATTTATCACTACGGATTCACATATGACCCCTAAGCAGTATTGAAAATGAAAACCTAAATATCCATTGAAAATTGCTGTTGAAAATCTAAGCCACCCTCCTCCCACCAAACGTATTGTGCCTAAATCGCTTGATAATGCCGCGCCAACATAAAACGCATTGGAAAAAACGGCAACTACTAGATCCCCCCGACTCAAGGTTCTCCTCGTTGCTTTGAAGTATTTACAAAATTCTCCTCCCTTGAAAAGGAACGACTACCCCTTTCCCTTACATGCCTAGGAGAGCAACCCATCTGGCAAGGAGCCGACAAAATCGAACGCAAAATTTCGAGACAAATTGGTCCCAACGCTTCGCAGTGTGACGTATGCCTCGTTCTTCCGCGTGGAAGGGGAGAGAAATGACAGAAAGAAGTGTGTACAGATGTGGTATCATGCCCCGCGGTGTGCGTTTGCTCGACCTGCGTTGCTTGTCTATGATTTTGTTTCGGTCCGGCCGCCTATTCATAAAGTCGTAGCTGTCGGTATCAATCCTCTTTTTGGTATTTTCTTTTTTTCTGGTTCTGCCAACTGTTCAAAACATACAGCTGCGCATTTGTGCCATTTTAGTCAATTGTCATGCGGCTAGGCTGAGGCTTGACGTCGTTGAGATGAACAGAGTGGAGGTCTGGCTGCTGCTCCGCCTTCTTGGAGGCCAGCAGGTGAGTCTTGAGACCTTCACCGAAATTGCGCATGCAGACGATGGCGTTGGCGATTGTCAGGATGATGAGCAAGATGGTGATGACAGCGAAGGCAGTGAGTGACTTTTGAACGGCTTCGTAGTATGTTTGCCAGGTCCAGATACGAATAAGCTTGAAGAGGAAGTAAACGAAGGCGCCGTGGTAGAGAATGATGACAATGATCATGCCAGGCTTGTTCTCGATGCGGGTGAAGTAGGCAGCTGAGATCAGAATCACAATGGTGATGGGAATGGTGACAATGGTCAGAGCGAACTCGGGGTCGTCGGTCTTGGTAACGATAACGACGAGTTGGATAATGAAACCTAGGAAAAAGAAAAAGTCGAACTTCAACAGAGCAATGTAGATCTACGAGGAACAATGTCAGCGCTGAGTTCATGATTGAAAAGGAGCAAACGAGCTCTTACCTGATAGTGAAGGAAGCGCTTCTTCATGCGGTAGTCTGCGCCAATGTTCTTGAGAATGTCCCAAGCAAACTCCTGGTAAAGCTTCCATGAGAGGAAGATCATGCAAACGGAGACGAGAGCGATGATAACAGGAATGGCAATCAGGTAAGGACGAACATCCATCCAGATAGCTTCAATCGTCTCGCCAGGGTTTAGAGCATTGAATTCCTTGAGTACATCCAGAGCCAGGGAGATTTGGTCAACCTGGAGGGCGGTATAGACGACAAGGGCAAGATTGGCAAAGCAAACGCCGATGGCCTGAATGGTGTTTTTCATGCGCAGAGCGTCCCAGACGACAATGAGCTCGTAAAGGAAACCGAAAATGAAAAGGGTCAGGAAAGTCGGGATTGTTTTGTACTGGGAGTCGACTTCTTCGAGATCTTTGTCTCGGTCGTCGAGTAGACTAGACTGGAACCTGGCAAAAATGTATCTGCAAAGACAGTTAGCAATTTAGAGCTCTACGAAAGCTGTGGTGTGCGTTGACGTACGCTTCAAAACACAGGCAAACGACGGCTTGGATGCCGGTGATGGCCATGAACATGGCCGCCCACTTGCTGCTCATGAATCCGAACCAGTTTCGGCGAGGCTTCGAGGGCAGCGACGGGGTCACACCCTCGCGATGGGCATAACCTTGATCGTACGCGTTTGGATCCATGGTGGTGTTGTCGGCGTAGGAGTTTTGCACGAAGGCCTGCTGGGGGTAGCTGGGCTGGCCATAGTGTTGTTGACCGTTGTGGGCGGTCGGATCGTAGGGCTGAGGAGGAGCCATGGCGTTGGGCTGCTGCGCGTAATCAGGTTCGTCGCTGCTGAGCAGCGACTTTCGGGATCCCACGATGGTGATTCACTCGACTCTATCCGAGAGTCACGGGGAGGGTCGGTTGCTAGCGGTCGGGGGTTGAGGACGGTGGTGATGACGACGTGTGGCCGATTGGAGTAACGAGGAGAGATGTTCTGAAGTGATCGGGACTGGGACTGGGACTGGGAAGTTGGAACCCAGTTAGTCGGATGAGCAGAGTTGTACTACTCGGGATAGAGGGTGGGCGATGGGCGAGACGGGTGGTTTGTCCTTTGTTGCGGCTAACGTCTCGTATCAGTCAGGGCCTGCAGGAGGCTGTACTGGATCTGGTTCCCGTGCCGATTGTGGCTATGTCGCTATGCCTTATGACAACACTAGACCGGGGGGAGGACAGAAAAAGAATAGAAAAAAAGAACGGCGGTGCGCCAGCGCAGCGCAGATTGAACAGATGAGCGGGAGCGAGAGTGAAGAAGGTATGATGGAGGAGAGAGAGAGATGCGGATGAACGAGAGACTGAAGGGTGATGAGCGGATTGTGTCGATGGGTTGGGTTTGTCGGAGAATGAGGGATGGACAGGCTATCTGTCTCTGTTTGGACGCGAAGTTTTCTCTGGAGTGACAGTCGAGCCAGCCAGCAGAGCCAGCAGAAGGGGTGAGACACTAGTAGGTAACTTGGCCTGGGTTGGGACCTTCCAGGTTAGCACTGTAATCACTGTGAGCCGCTGATGCTCGACCACTAACCACTAAGAAAAAAGAGAAGAGGGGCGCTGGTACGTACGAGGATCCAAGAATGACTGGTAAAGAGGCGCCGAGAAGACAGTACGAGTGGTACTTTAGGTGGAGACGAAGCCAAGAAGGCGGACAGACAGTGCTGCCTTTCTGAAACGCGTCTGGGACGACAAGAGTTGAGGCTGGTCGCAGGGATACGCATATCATTCAAATTCGGGAACAGAGTGGCTGACACGGTTAGACAATAATACATATGTACGAGTCCTACGAGTATTTCCATCGGAATCTTTACTTAGTATTGCTTTGCTGCTGCTTGCTGACCTCAGGGCTTGGTGCCGTAATACAGTGTTGCTTATCACCTGTTGGGCATGCAGGCCTTCGTATTGAATGTGTGTGCATGTTATGTACGAGTATATAAATGGATACGTCCTAGTAATTAAGGTACGTCCCAAGCAACGCTAAAGGGCAGCTGTAGGCTTGAGAGCCAGCCAGGGCCAGCCATTCTGGGCCATGCGGCGATCAGCTCTCCCTCCCTCCTTTGTAAGGTCTCCCTTGGCGCCTGCGACTGGGGGGCTATCACGCGATCCCACGCAGATGGACAAAAGAGAGTGGTTCGAGTGTTTCTCATTCAAAGGACGACAACGAGTCGTATGGTTACCCCAACCTCGCTATCGTTCGCCGCCGTTGGGAATGTACTAAATTATGATATCCGTAAACGTGGACGTTGAGTTCAAGAACGTGGCTAGCCCGTCCTGGTTTTGTTGCTGGCGCTACTTTACAGGGGCAAGCAAACTCAATTTCAGTGGCTCCCGCACCGGTTCACGCACTAAATAAACTCACCCATTATCAGTCAGGCGCCGAGGCACCCAGAAACTGCAATGCCTTGTGCTTCCACTAATAGTACTGCTAGCGACTTTCCGCGCTGGTGGACCTCGCTAGAGCTGCCACCACTCAATCGCCCCGCGAACTAACAATTCTCCCGCTGTACCAGCGTATATGTATGTATCCCCCTCCCCAAGTTCAAGGTTTAAACGGTTCGGGCACCGGCGTCGCTCCTTAATGTCTTTGTTTCCTACGACTCGGGAAATTTTCTATTCTTGTCGCGCCGCTGACAAGTTCAGCCTCTTTGTCTCACTAGCGGTGGCTGACAGACAGAGAACATGGCTTCGTTAATCTATCAACCACAATGAGCACAGTATAATATAGTAGTCTCCCAAACCGTGTGTCTTCAAACCAAGAGGAAGCATGATGCCCAATACGATGCCTAGCTATCAACGCAAGGTTTATCATCCATGTCTATCGACATTCCATATTTACATCAATACGTGCTTACTCTAAGTTCCCTTCTTAGCAGCTAGGAATGGCCTTATCCCGTAGCAGCCCTACCAACGTCGCATTGACCTGCTTATTCGTCCAGCTGTATTCTGTCCTTCCGGCTTGTGGGCGGCCGACCTCAACGTGTTGAATCATTGAAACATCCATGTGTCCAGCGTATCTGAAACTCGCTCTTCTCCGAAGGACTCAAGGTAACACGGGGGGGGCCGGAGCCTCTTTACCACGTGCCAATGAGATCCTACTACCCGTACCAAGCCCTTCGGTTCGCCAGCTACATACCATTCGTGTTGGAGGCTGGTTTCAACAACATGAACATAACGACGAAATCAACGAGCAAGCTGGCGGCTGAAGCCCGCTCACTCGAATGCAGAAAGGTCATTCTTCATTTCTTGTGGCGTTGGTCACAGTGAACCTGGGAGTTCAACTTCAATTCCTTTCGCATAGCTTCACGACCTCAGAGCAGTACCATAGATACTGTGAGTACTAAAAAGATCGTCGAATATATGTAGATCGATGAGTTAAATACATCCTCCGGTGTGAACAAGCTCAAGTCTTTTCGAGGTCATCGTATTAAACATCTCTTCATCTTTCTTTTCCTCGATTATCGTCCTGTTACAGCAGCACATTTACTTATTCACCGGACCCCCTTTACTTTTGGGCTTCTCCCAACACATCAAACCACGTCTTGGGCTGGATTCTGCCTCCCTCATACGTCCCTTCAAGATAATCCTGCGACTCCCTCGCCCACTGGAGAAGCTGCTCCTCCGCCCCCCATTCTCCCACCGCCATCAGCCCAACGGGCAACTTACCCTCACCCTGTTCCGGATCAACGTAGCCCACAGGCACCGTCACGGCAGGCGTGCCCGTCATATTAGACAGGAATAGGAACATCATGTTCCGCACCGTCTTGTTCGTGTCGCTCATACCCCACGACTCATCCGAGGGGCTCCGAGGCCAACCCGGCAGGGGCGTTGTAGGTGTCACGATCATCAGGCCCGGGTACTCTTGGAACAAGTGAGCTAGATGCCGCATGAGAAGCTCGCGCATGGCGTTTGTCTTGAGGTAATCAGCCGCCGAGGTCTGCGCGCCCACGCCAAGGAGGAGCCTGTTAGCGGCTCCGACAAGACTGAGGTAGTCTGCCGGGTTGGGGGTCCGTCGGCGAGCTTTCTCGGTCATCTCAGCTATGCACATCACGCTGAGGGCGAGGCGTGCTTCCGGAACACACGGGATGGAGATGTCGACAACCTCGTAGCCGAGTTTCGAAGTGAAGTGATCAATGGCCTTGTCGCAGAGATCGAGGATGCGCGGATCGTCGGCCTGCTTCCACCAGTCGCGGTAGATGCCAATCACACGCTTGGCGCCCGGCGCTGGAGGCTTGGAAACGCCGAAGCGGCTGTTAATGGGACAGCTTGGGTCGGGTTGCGACATGATACGGTAGGCGAGAGTGAGATCGGTAGCTGAAGCTGCTATCGGGCCTCTCGAGGCCATGGTGAGCTCGAAGAATCCTGTGCGGTGGTGGCTCGTGATGAGGCCGTAGACGCCGTTGTAGCTGGCTGGAATCCTGATGCTGCCTGCGGCATCTGTACCGACGGCGAAGGGCACTATACCGGCACCAACGGAGGAAGCACCACCAGAAGATGAGCCACCGGGATAGTAGGATGGATTGCAATGATTCGTAGGTGTTCCTTGCGCGATCTGTGATATCGGTTAGCGAGGAGACTTCACCAGCTATGCGGAGTTGCTTCTCACGTTGAGACCACATGTATCTGTTTCTGTCAGCACCGAACTTTACTATGTTCACGGGATAGGATCTTAAAACGTACCTGCACCCATCTCGTGCATGCAGTTCTTCCCAATAACTACAGCACCAGCCTCTACTAGCTTCTGGACAAGCCACAGAGATTCCTCAGCCTCCTTGAAAAAGGGAAGATCAGGCCTATATGCCAGGCCAAGATGGCTAACGTAGCCCTTCATGTCGATATCATCCTTCAAGCCGATAGGAACTCCATCAAGTACGCCAAGCGGCTTCCCTGCCACGTAGCGCTCAGTAGATTCCCTCGCAGCATCGAGGGTCCAAGACTCCTTGCCGTGAGTGTCTACCCAGGCATCGGCATACTTGCTGGGTGGGTTCTGGCCCTTCTTGATGGCGGAGAGTAACGTCTCGGCTACCTGAATAGGTGTGATCTTTCCCGACTTGTACATTTCATGGTAGTCGGCGGCGGTGTAGTACTTGGCACCGGCGGACAGGTTCCTGGCCTTGAGCAGCTCCGGCTCTGGATCGAGCATCTTGGAGTCACCCAATGGGGTCACGCAAGGCTGTTTGAAAGCATGTTAGACTCTCTCAAATCGGTTCTTTATTTCATTAAAAGGTAAAGGACGAGGAAAGTTTAGGTGATGAAGCTTACGTGGAACCTGTAGGGAATATCATCGAGCTCCGGTAGGTCCTTGATCGTGTTGAAGCCGCCATTGTTGTAGAACAGTTTGGCAATCGCGTTACTCCGGGAGATGCTGCGTTGATTAACATCGGAACTGAATAGATGTGGAAGAATGAGTAAATCATGTTACACACGCACATTTGGGACCCGACGACAAGGGGAAGGCCCCGGAGGACGGGGTTGTTCTCGGGCGCGGCCTTGGGATTGGTGACCGGACCTTCGGCAGCGATAGGGTAGTCGATGAAATCTGCCTTGGGAGATGCCATGATGGGTGGCTAGTGTCAATTGACAAGTTTTGGCTCACTATTATTGAGAGAAAATGCACTGAATGACAAGGATGCTAGCGAGGTAAGATGGGATGAAGAGGACATATGTATGAACTATATACCGGCAGTTGAAGCTGAGCTTATGGCCGAGGCATCAATTCAGGTAGCGCCCGAGCTGATCTAAGATAATAGCTCCAGCGGGGTTGACCGGGCATTCGCAGAAGTCACAGCACGCTTACGGGCACCTTTAGCTCCAATATGAACCTTACTAGTACTAGTACTAGTACTAGTCATATGGTTAGGAGAGCAGAGCATACATTAATTAATACTGCCAGCAATACCTGTAAGGAACAGTAACCAGCATGTGAATATTCGATTTTTTCTATCTTATGCGTCTCCATCGCGGCATCTACCGTGTTCTGGGCTTAGCCCTCTTCATGACGCGCTATTGATAAATACGCCCTTAGTGCTCTCTCTATGTCTAGGTATGCCTTCCCGCCAAACGTCTAATATTGCCAGCCGACTAACGCTTACAGCAGCTTCTCCCCTGCCTCGGCATTCCGCTTCCACTCATCATAGTCAAACCCTAACTGCTTCAGAGTCTTGACCTCGTGCCTCTTCGCACCCAGCGCTTTGCTCGCTAGCTTGATCATCGGGAACCTCTCTCGTGTCCAAGCCTTCTCCTCGCCCCAGTATGGCGGCGTCTTCCCCGCTCCATCATTCTCCAGACCGGCCACCCGCTTCGCTCCCATACTCCTGTCATAGAGACGGTTGATGTAGTTAATGTCCTTGGGTGTCGCCAGGTTGTGCAGTGCTTTGGTGCCGCCTCCCGTTTCCTCTATCATCTTGGATATCCAGTCCTCCATCTCTTGACGCGGAGGAGCGGGTAGTCGGTCCGCCCATATACGCGCAATCAAGGCGCTCTGGGCCTCGGACACGGGGAAGGGCACAATGCGCTGTGGGATGCTGAGGAATGCCAGCGTTGGGTCGGCGGTGTATAGCATATGCTCCCATAGCTGAGCGGCATGGCTGCCATCTGGTACTACCACCGATGGCTTCAAGCCTTGTAGAAAGGGGAATGAGTAGTGGTAGCCTGTGCAGAAGACTACCGAGTCAATATCATACTCCACGACCCCGTTTGCAAGCCGCACTGCGCGCTCGTCGGGGAGAAAGGCGGCGATCTCTGGCACTTGCTTCGCCCAGGATTTGCCGTCCTGTACCATGCCGCCTGGGTTGGGCTTCCCTTTCTCCTTTTCCGAAATGAGGACCGGAAGTTTGGCGACAGTTGAGATTTGTGCGCTGACATCGATGCCGGAAGCAGAGTTTCCTACTACAATGACTTTCTAAGACTAAAGTCAGCGAGAGCACCTTGCAGGCCAGTGGAAGCATACCCACCTTATTTTTGAATGAGTCAGGACACCTGTAGTACTTGGAATGCGATATAGACCCTGGATAAGCCTTCTCGAACTCAGCCAGGCCAGGTATATCCGGCACAAAGGGGTCATTGTAATGACCGCTTGCCACCGCGACCGCATCAAACTCGGCCTTGCTGGTTTCTTTCGTCCGCAAGTCCAGCGTTTCTACCTCCCAAGACCTTTTCCCGACAGTCTGCATCTTCTTTACGCTCAGAACCTGCGTCTGGAAGGAGATGAGAGGCTCCAGATCCTCGGCGTACTTTTGTAGATACGCGAGAACGGTTTGATGGGCCGGGAATAGCGACACGTTCTCTGGGAATGGTTGGTCGGTGTATTTCATGAGAACATGGGGGATGTTGGTTTCTAGCAATTCGTAGACGGGCGACACAAATTCAGCTGTCGGTGAGTTGTCATGGTAGACGGCCTCATCCGGTCTTGTAGTTGGTGTCGTCCTCGGCAATGTGAATCCATCTTCCTGCGCGGTTGGCGTGTAGTTCCAGACACCTCCCGATGTTGCCCGCTGTTCAAAGATTGAAATCTCTGTAAATTTCTTTTCAGCTCTAAGATATCTGCGTATGATGTTTTAGTGAACATGACCCTGGTTGTAAGTTGCCCGCTCATATATCTCACTTAGCTGCCGCCAGGCCGCAGGGGCCGGCGCCTATTACCGCCACCCGGCGAATATCTAACCTCTCTTCCAGCGATATAGGAGACATTGTGAGGTTTATTTTGAATCTTTCCAAATTTTGAGGGTTTTGAATCAGCGGAGCGATGAAGAACTGATCACGCCATCAAGGCCGGTCCGAAGCCGAGATCGGGCGACCCGAAGCAGATCTCACGCAATTTTGCTATAATGCAAAAGAAGCTAGTATTCAGATATGGTTCTATATTACAAGATATCCGACCGTTGTATGATACAAGAAAAATGATAGCTTGATCCAAAAGAGGAGAGCAGATATCCGGACACTAGGATAAAATTACTAAACGTGGAAAATCCTATCGGTGGGCTCCCCGACGCCATCCTGTCGGGCGTCTCCGACAACACCGAGTCTCCGGGGCACGAATTACATGGACGGGTGGGAATGGGTACCATGTCACTGAGCTCCGGGACAGGGTCTGTTCGCTTGTCTGACCATTCTCTATGCCTAGCAAGAGGCTGTCCTGCTTGGTGTCCCTCGTGTCTGGATCGTTGTCGGTCGTCAGCCCGACCTCAACACGCCTCTTCTCCACTTCCGCCGACTCTGAGCGAAGACGCCATCTCACAGCAACACTAGTTCGGACCACTATGAATTGAACGGCGATAAGCTCTGAGCGCCAGGGTTGTTGGCCGTCATCTCTCACATTTTCTCTTTCCCGGAGCGTGCCAAAACAAAACCGAGGAGCCCACTGTACAGCAGCTACAGATTCGCGTCTTAGACATCGGGGGCCAGTTCCGTCCCCCTCCCCCGTATTGGCCCACCATGGCAGCGGACATGAAGGCCTCCATCCACCGGTTCCGCCTCCGGCAAGCCTCGCCCATCGATACGGGTCCGGGGCCCCCAAGCTCACCGCGTCGGCGCCGCTCCGCCTCGCCAAAAGGAGGACCACCACCACCACCGTCATCGTCGTCTTCTTCCTCACCCCTTCCTCCGCTACCGCTGACTGCGGGTTCCACTTTGATGGGGGCCGCTGCTGCTACTGGGGGTAGTGGTAGCAGTGGCCAGACCAGCAGGAAGCATGCCATCCCGGCTTGTGATCGCTGTCGCTCTTTTAAGAAGAAGTGTAGTCGGACGTTCCCTGTCTGCAACCTGTGCGCCAATGCTGGGCAGAAGTGCTCTTACAGTAGTCCCGCTTCTACGGCTGAGGGTCAGGCCTTGCAGCTGAATGCTCGTGTTCAATGGCTAAGCCGTTACATCAACGAGACGACTGGTATAGGAGGTGGAGGTGGTAGCGGCGGCGGCATTGAGACGGTGGAGACTGGATCAGATCTGCGGTCATTGCTCGGCGCTGCCGGCCGGCCGAACATTGATGTTGAATCTCCGCTAGATCCTGGGCGAAATCCCTATAATTCTCCCTATCACCAGAGCTTCGCAAGTGCCGGGTCCCATGCTGCTCTGCCGCTCGATGACGCCTCCCGGCGGCGCTTCGTCGACGCTTACTTCCGCAATGTCAATAGAGCATATCCCTTCGTCGACCAGGCCAAGGTTCTCGCTGACCTCAACTCGCCAGAGGAGCTCTCTCAGAAGCGCAGCAGCCGTTTCACCCTGTTGTACTTGGTCATGGCCATTGGAGGCACGACGCTGGAGCGCGCAGGACAGGTACCTCGAGATACGGCACGGCGCTTCGATGTGTGCTACGCAGATATTATCCAAGAGTGCCTGGCGCGCGAGACGATAGAGTCGATTCGGATATTGGTGCTGCTTGCTTTGTATTCGCTCTTTGACCCAGCTGGGACGTCGTCATACTCCATTGTTGGCATTGCCGCTCGCCAGGCCATCCTCGCCGGTCTCTGCAGCCGTTCCACTGCCTCGGACTCTCTTACTGATACTGGTCATCACGACGGGGGCGAGGATGAAGGTAACGAGGACGGCAAGGGTGAGCTTCGACACCGTCTATATTGGAGCATCTACGTCCTCGACCGCATGATGGCCGCTTCTCATGGCCTTCCTGCTGCTCTCGCCGATGATAGTGCCGACGTACCCCTTCCAGGCTTAACCATATCCGAATTCGCCAGCTCAGACCGCATAACATACGCTCGTAACCTACAAACGAGCCGTCATGTCATTCAGCTACGTCAGCTCGAAGATCGCATCCTCCGCACCGTCCATCTAACCCGCCGCGCCGACCTTATATCGTCCCCATGCTCCTCCTCCCCTACCTCTCCCTCTTCATCACCTCAAGGTCAACGCGCTGCCCTGGCCGCTCTGCGTGCTGATATTGAGGACTGGTACTCAAGCGGCTGCCTGCTCATGTCTCCCGTAGAACCGGACAACGTCCCTATTCATAGCAGCATTACCTGGCTCAGCGCCCGCTACTATCACTTGCTCCTATTATTGTACTATCCCAACGGCTTCAACGCTTCTGCTGCAGCCGTTTCTCGCTCCGACCTGCTTCAGTTCGCCCGCCGACAACTGCAGTCTACGTCCGCGCTCTTTCAACAGCGGCAGCTGCCTCTCAACCGCGTCACCTTGTGTCGTCTGTTTCCAGTCACACTAACTATAATGCACGACTTCGCGGCTAGTTGTGCTGAGGTGGCTACTAACGCTGTGGTAGCTATGGAAGACGGAGGCGCTGGAGCGCCTGGCCCGGAACCATATGTTGCACGTGAAGAGGTTTCTGTGCTCATCTCCATCCTCGAAGCCTTCCCAGAGACGTGGGTTGTCGCTCATCGCGCTGCACAAGTTGTGCGCCAATTCGCCGGCGTGATATCAGGGGCGGGTGGCGGCAGCGAGGCAGCTAAGATTTGCATCAAGAGGCTGAAAGAGTTGATGAGGCAAATGTTGGGCAGAACGAGCTGCTTCCAGTATGTCGAGTTCCCTTCAGAGGAGAAGGTGAGCTTGAATAAGGGAATGGCGAATGGCGCGTTCCAAAACCAAACTCAAAATCAGGAACCTGCACCACCCTCAGCGCATGTGGGCTCAGAGGTGACGAGCCGAGGTATGATCAATATGCCACAAATGGGAATGGGAGACGAAGCAGTCATGCACTACGGTTGGGGCTTAGATATTGATTTCTTGTAAATTTGGTCTCGGTTGACATACTCGTTGTTCTCATTACACCAAAAAGCCCGAGAGTTCATGGAGTTAGGAGGGAAAAGTAGGACTTGGTGAACTGTACTAGTAGTAGCCAGGAGGATAAAAAAGTCCGGTGTTAATTGATCATTGTCTGCTTCATTCTTCCCCCTTCTACTCATCAAGTCAAAGTTCTTACATGAATTTGGAAGCAAAGCCCATGAGGCCGCCCTGGCTGTCCCCTTGGCCCTTGAAATACATTTTCAGGGCCATCTCGCCAGCTTGCTGAATGACCGACTCCTTGCTGGTGCCTGAGGCCACCTTGCCCTGGGAAGATTTGTCGTCGAATAGCTAAGTAAACAGTCAGCCAATAGATCGGAAACGATGAGTTTCGGGACCGTTGATTTGTTACCTTGCTGGCTTCGGACATGGCGAGACCGAGGAAGGCTCCCTTGCCCTGCTTGTCACCCGTTTCGCCCTGGTTGAAGAGCTTAAGCGCCTGCATTGCTGCAGCGGCTCCAAGGCTCTTGTCATTCTCATCCTCATCGTTCTGATCGACGTAGGCCTTCTTGTGGTTCTTCACGGCATCTGTATTGCCACACAGACGCGTCAGCAGCAAGCTTCTAACGTGTCATGAACATTCGCTTACACTCTTCGTCGATGTCTTCGTTCTTTAAGCTACCCTTCTTCTGGCCGAGAGCGCCGATGATGCTGGAGAATATTTCGCTGCTTCCCGATGAGCCAGCGCGCTTGTCGGCCTCCTCCTTGGCGGTTTTCATGTCATCGTCATCTTAGGAGAAAAAAGTTAGTATGTTGAAGCAACAGCAGAATGGTTATGGTGCATAGCCCCAGCTCTCAAGATAACCTCATGAGATGGAGGGGCAGATGGGAGAGATGGCGGGGTATCTATGATAGTAAGGGTCTCATAACTATATATTCGAACGTACCGTTGCCCTGGATTCGATCCACGAGGTACTCCTTGCCGGCGTCGATGATCTTGTCCATGATTTTGGTTTTGTTGACGTGGGTTTACTAGTAAAAGGTTGGCAGATGAATAGGTTGATGTCGACAGGGGATGATGGCGGGGTGAAGATATGTCTGATGGAAATTCGGGAGACAACGTGGGGTTATTGATAGATGTGATGGATCACTACTAGTAGCATCTGAGTTGTCACAGAAGGGAAAGAAGGATCAGGCACAGCTGAGTCGCCAAGGTCAAGCTCAGCTGGGTTTCTCCATCGATATGACGCATGGAAGTTACCGTGCCTTACAACCAGCACCAATTAAGGCACTCCTAGTAATGCTCACTTATTTGGTGTAAAACAGCTTATGTTTGTTGCTGCGGGGCATTAAAGAGCTATGTCGCACTACTACAGGCAAATAAGGTATATTAGTTGTTCAAGCTCTGCGACTGGCTAAGGGGGTTGAGAACTGGTGTAGCATCGGATCAACGCCCGGGCGGCAGGCTGGCGGTGACGCAAAGGTGCAGGACATCAAATAGCCCGCTCCCTTGTTCTTTGGTGGCCTCAACTTAGGAACAGTTGCAGTATTCGAAACCGTTCAGAAAGACGAAGTGAATGTTTCAACAGACTTACCTACGTGGTTGTCAGTTAGCAGAAGGCAAAGGGGTAAACATCTCGTAGCACGTTGGCACAGGCATACTCCATCAGACTTCTTGACCGTCTCCCATGACGGTCCCCATTTTGATTTCCCGGTCCCTATTATGCGTGTATCTATAGGGTATCATCATAATTCGCAAAATCGTGTACCAAACGACGCCCATCCGTTGCCAATTGTTGTAAAAAATAAGCCCACATACAAATAAAGAAAAGGCCCACTTGCGTTGCTGTCGTATACGGTTTGCCCCATCGCCATCCAGATGCTATATGTTTGAATTTCACACTCTGCCGACTCCCTCCTTCGTTGCCAGCGGGGACTCACGTAAGAAGAATTCCTTGTCGACGCTTCCGTACTCCGCTCGCTTCCTCCTGTCTTTGTCTATTTGCCGAACTCTTCAAGAAAAATCACCACCACCTCCATAGGGCTATGTGTTGTGGTCGCCCGGTGTGGCTTGAAGAGATGTGGTTGCGCTCTGTGCGTTATTGTTGCTGCCATTGTTCCTTTTCTTCTCCTTCTTGGCCCAGCGGAGGCCGCACGCGTTGCAGAGTGTCTTCGGTCCGTTCGGTCCTTTCCGCCATTCGGGAGAGTCCAAGGTACCTGGATCATTCACGTCAGTAAAATTTGCCAGCCTGTTGACGCCGGTTGTACTCACCGCAATCTGTGCACACGTATTCCTCCGAAGTTTTGAGTTTCTTCTTCTTCTCGCCCGTCCGAGGATCCCTATCCACCGGGATAGCAATGCCAGCATCGCCTTTGATCAAGGTTGGACTGGCATTGCCAGTTGTGATGCCCTTGCTGCGCTCGCCTTCTACGTAGCGCAAACCAGTGAGCATCTCAATGGTGTCGGTGTAGGCCCCCTCATAACGCTCCATCTTGTCCCGCAGCGAGTCGGGCTTCCCCGCACTGGATACACCTTCTAAATTCTCTCGGGTCAAGGCTGCGTTGAGCGCACTCCGCTCCGACCGGCTGCCATGCGCATCACCGCCGCTGTTGCTTCGGTGGAACGGTGTCCCAGAGGTACCAGTGATTTCCGTATGAGCCATATCAGAGTATGAGTCTTGGCTCTGAAGCCAATGTCTCTGCGCCTCGTCGTTGTCGGCCTCCTCCTCCTTCCGCAGCTCGGCTATTCGACGCTTTAATCGCTCATTTTCGATCTTATGCTCTAGGAAAGAATCTAGCAGCCCGGCATTCTTGGTAGGGTAAGTGCGCGCCATCATGAAGACAGCCTGGCAAAAGGGCGACTGATTGTTCGGGTTCGGGGCAAATTTGGCGGCAGCGATGTGCGCGTGGCCGATGGTCTCGAAGATGATGTAGGTCCCGTCCTTCTTCTTGAATCGGTAGAACATGCGCAGCGGATTACCAGATGCGATCGACTCGTTCAGCTCGGCAACGAAGACGCCTTGGTCATCCGGGTGGATCAGCTCCTTGAGGAAGACATCCTGGATCTCCTCCGTGCTGTATCCCGTTGCGTGCAACACACTCGGCGAAGCATATTTGATGCGCCCGTTCGAATCGAGGATCTGTAGCAAATCTTTGAGCTCTTCCACAACCTTGGCCGGCCAGTTTCTTCGCTTCGTGAACTCTGTCAGCGTGCTATTGGAGTTTCCGCTGGCGCCTCCTTGGCCGAAAGACCCCAGTGGCAGCGGCCCTGCGCCGGGGACATTATTGGCAGAGATGTTGAACTGGTTCTCGGATTGCGCGACGGCGTTGTCGGTAGCGGAGGGGGTATGGTTGTGGTTGTGGTTAGGATTCTGATTGTGGCCGTGAGGGTCGTGCCCGAAATGCTGGTTCATGGAATTGCCGTTGCCAGCATCGAGGCTCATGGGCATGGTACCGAACGAGTCCAGCATGGCATTGTCGAACATGATCTCGTTACCATCGGGCCCTCCCATCTGGAAGTTGCCCGGATCGCCGGGTTGTTCGGCGGTCATGCCGGACAGGGAGCCAAAATCGAAGTCGCCGTAGGCATAGATGTTGCCTTGCGGCGGTTGCTGTTGTCCGTGAGCCATGGCTGCTCTACGGTGCTGCCCCGTGTCGCAAGCGGCAATCTAGAAATTGCATTGGTGAAGCGGTTGATGGTGGCGTCAGGCCTTGGCGCTACGACCCATTCGCCCGGTTGAGGGCCAACAAACCAGCGAAAGGTTCGCTGGGAGTTCGAAGTTCGGCCGAGATGCTCGTTCCTGTTTCGAGCTGGGTTCATAAGCAAGAGTCAGCGTTGACAGGTCGTCTAAGATAAGAGGCGACAAGATGTACCTTGCGGCAGCCTAAACAGGAAGGGTGGATTTATTTTCTACCGTTGTAGAGCGAAAATGGACGGTTAGTTGGTTGGTTGGAGGGGGGTACCGAATATGAGGGGGAGGGAGGGCCCTAGGCGGATAGATGCAGGCTGGACGATGCACGTTTCAATAGTCGATGACGGGCAGACGCCTACCTTGAGACGAAGGGTTCAGTGTAATCGTAGGATGATGTAGTCGGTGGTCTAGATGTGAATGACGGACGAATAGTCGAGGAGTCTCCAGGGTTGCTCTTCGACGTTGGGAAGAGGATGCGACTGAACCGGTTCTGAGCCAGCAGTTCTGGGATGTAGGGGCTTGAAAGATGCAAGATCAGATTCAAGGGCCCAGCGGGGATTAAGATACCTAGGTACCTTAGGGACAAAGCACCTTAGCACAAGTATGAGGACAAGCGCTAATACAGGTCGTATTCGTAGGTAGGTACTCCGTAATACTGGCTGGAATTTGTGTGAGTGTATAAAGGTGTGGCTCTGTCGAGCTGGACAGTGGATAGTGGATAGTAGATGGTGCCTGGACGATGATGGCCCACGGGGGATGGACACTGCTAGAACTGGGAATTGGAAACTGGGAACTGGGAATTCGAATTCAAATGCGGATTCTGGTGAAATCGCATTTCTTCCCGCGGCGAACTAGAACAGGGCAACTCGCTGTATTCGGCAGGATTCAGGTGCATCAGCCGACTCATGGGGCGGGTCTCAGCGGGCACCAAGCGTCCCCAGCGAACCAATCCGCCAATCCTGGCTCCAGGAGCAGTCCGGAGGAGACGCTCCGGCGAGACCAACCAACGCCACGCCGTCACTGACTAGATGCACTGAAAACCAGCCTTGACTCCCTTGGAAGGTTTCCGCAATCCGCTGCGCATGGGCGACTTGCCTTCTGTAGCGCCTTCTGCAGCGCCTTCTGCAGCGCACTACCTTATTCCGTAAAAGCGCCTCTACCTAAGGTATTATTCCCGGCACCAGGATTGTCTGCGATTGCCCACATTGAATTGAATTCGGGCCTCACAGAGCTTAGCATAACCAGTGGCACCGCATAAGATCCACCAGTCCGTCTCCATTCAAGTTAGTTGCTGCGTGGATATAATGACGGCTAATTCTTTAGCAGGTCCTTAGTTGCTACGAGTACTACGTATACTCGTAGTTCCTCGGTTGGGATACTTGCGTCATTGCTTCCAATTGCAACGATTACTTTCTAAAAAATCAAATCGAAATGAGGGATTCAAAAACTAACTCGTCAAACATTCTCTCTCCGCTGTCTTTTGTAAGTTCCGCGGTGCGACATTAGCGGCGAGAGCGCGCCAAGGTTTCCGCTGAGACAAGCCACGATCGGAGTCTCAAGAATGCATCTGGCGCAGTCTAAGAAGTAAATATATCCTACCTATCAGTATTTGCTCCTTAGATAATGACGTAGATTGACGCAGGACTGTCCGTATCGCGACCCTGCCAAACTCCTGAAGCATTCGTGAAAGTCCCTTCTAGAAGCTCACGTGACAGCGCATCCCACCCGACGCGTGCGACCGAAATCGGGTCGCGTCTCCCACCATTCAATGTCTGCCTAATCTGGTTCTATTGGCACCAAGCTTTCCGTGATTCAATGGTTGGCATCTTCGTAATTTCAGCTAACTGACTGGGGATGGTCTTGTTTTCCCATCAACGCCGACGGCCATCATGTCTAAGATAGACAAGCTCTCCATCTCGGGCGTGCGCTCCTTCAGTCCCACCGTTCGTGAAGCCATCCAGTTTTACTCCCCGTTAACGTTGATTGTTGGATACAATGGATCTGGAAAGACGACTATTATCGAGTGTCTCAAGTATGCGACAACAGGCGAGCTGCCGCCCAACAGCAAGGGCGGCGCATTCATTCACGACCCCAAGGTACATGCGGCCCATCATGGTACCCAAAATGCGTAGCTAATAATGGGTTGTATTAGTTGTGTGGAGAGAAAGAGGTGATGGCGCAAGTGAAGCTGCAATTCGAGTCCATCAATCACCGACGGCACGTAGCTACACGAAGTCTACAGCTCACAGCCAAGAAGACCACCCGATCCCAAAAGACACTTGATTGTTCGCTAGTAGTTGTGAACAATGGCGAACGGACTACGACATCTACGAGACAGGCCCAGCTCGACGAAATGATACCAGAACGATTGGGCGTCTCACCAGCCATTTTGGATGCTGTCATCTTCTGTCATCAAGATGAGTCCTTGTGGCCGTTGAGCGAACCCGCTGCCCTCAAGAAACGATTCGACGAAATCTTTGAGGCCCTGAAATACACGAAAGCGATCGAGAATCTCAAGGTGCTGCGCAAGAAGCAAGTGGAGCAACTGGGGAAACTTCAGAACGACGAGGCCCATAACAAAGTCAACAAAGATCGTGGCGAGCGCGCGGAGAAGCGCATGACCGGCTTGCAGGCAGAGATTGAGGGCGCTCGAGTCAAGTGCGAGGAACTCACCACGGAAATGGAGGAGACTCAGGAGAAGATCCGAGAAAAGCATGAGCAGGCCAACAGTTATCTTCAAATCGTCCAGAACCTCAGCAACAAGCGAGAGCAGCTCGATTACCGACAAGATGCCGTGAACGAACTTGGCCAGACTATCGATGAGCTTCAAGACGATGACGCCTCATTAGAAGAGTCGTTGGCGCAGTATGAGGAGAGAATGCAGGGGTTCAGAGAGGAGGCCGACCAGAACAAGGCCCAATACAATAGCCTTCAAAACGATCTGACAGAGGGTCAGAAGAACTTGAACCTCAAACTATCTGAGCAAGGCAAGCATCAATCAGACAAGGACAAATACGAAAGGCAGCTCAAGACACGAATTGAGATGGTTCGCGAGACAGCTGAGAAATACAGCTTTCGAGGTTACGATGGCGATCTGACAGACCAGCAAATACATGCGTTTAATGAACGGATGCAGAAAGTGCTGGGCGAGAAAAAGCGAGATCTCGAGAGGCTGCAGAAGGAGAACTCAGCTGAACTTGATAAAGCCACTACTGTGATTACACAATTAGAGGGCCGGAAGGCTGCCAGAACACAGGACAGAGTCTCTGCCAAGCAACGTATGGGTGCTATTGAGAAGAGGACCAACATTCTGCAAACCGAGTCGAGCAAGATCAATGTTGATGAAGGGGCAACAGCTATTCTAGATGGTCAACTCGAAGAGGTGGGAGGTAGGCTCTCAAGGCTGCAGCAAGATTTTGAGAAATCTGATTTCGACAAACAACTTTCTGAAGAGAACGACAAAGTATGGCAGATGGAGAACGAAAATGAGAAGCTCGGACGCGAGCTTATGGAGTCCACGCGCCTAGCATCTGAGCGTGCCCAGCTCGATTATCGAAAGAAGGAGCTGGCGGATCGCAAGCGCAAGCTTGAGACCCTGACAAATACTTGGAAGCCAAAGCTGTCTCCCATCGTAGGTGATGATTGGGAGCCGGACAATTTGGACGCAAAGTTCCAGGCTACTATGGACCAACAACGTCAAACTGTAGAGTCAGCCCAAAAGAGCCGTGAACAATCGAAACAGAAGCTGCAAAAGGTCGAGTTTCGACTCAAGAATGTCCGAGATGCAACACAGAAGAACACAAGCGAGAGTGCCAAGTGCAAGCAACAGGTCGTTGCCGCCCTTCAGTCGGTCCGCGAAAATGCTATTATTGAGGATTACGTCGAAGAGGTGTCGTCGTTAGAGACACAGGTTGGAGACCTCCAGAACGACCTGAGCCTCTTCGATGCTCTTGTGGAGTATTACAAGAAATGCAAAAATGTGTTGGAAACCAAGAAGAAGTGCCAGTTATGCGAACGCAGTTTTGAGGATAGTCAACGCGCTAGCATGGAACGCCTGCAGAAGAAGATTGAGAAGAACCTTGATCCGAATGGGAAGAAAGATACGGAGGACGATCTGAAAGAGGCGAAAGAAAGCCTGGAAAGCGTACGCGTCGTTCGGCCCGCGTACGAAACATATGAAAGGCTCCGCTCTGAGCTACCGGCCCTGCAAGACGAATGCAAAACTCTAGAAGGGGAGTACGATACGCTAGAGAGGCAACTCGAGGAGCGCGAATCGAACGTTACCTCGCAAGAGGAGAAGCAGAGGGACATGGACGATCTGTCCAAGACTGTTATCAACATCACCCAGGCTGTAAAAGATATCAAGGATTCTGAGAATCAGGTGGATCGGATTCAGTCACAGCAGGCATCTGGCGGGGCCGCCAGAAGCGCAGACGAGATCCATGAACTTCAAGCTAGCTTAAACGAGCAGCTCAGGGCCGCAAAGGCAAAGGTGTCCAAAATCTCCACCGACAAGCAGCGAGTTCGAGATCAGATTAGCTCCGCAGAGCTCGAAAAGAGTGAGCTTAGGAACCAGATCAGTGCCGCAGTGGGGCAGCTTGACAGGAAGAAAGATGTTCAGGACCAGATTCAGTCACTCAAAGACGACAATGCACAGCAGCGGGAGATGATTCAACGTGCAGACCAAGAGCTGGAAAGCATTGAGCCGGAGATTGCAGAAGCTAGATCCGCGCGTGATGAGACGCTGAGGCGAGGTCGGTCCAAGGAGCAAACTATCGTCGACGAGCGAGACGAAATCTCATCTTCAATCAACGAAATCAAAGTGGTGGAGAATGATATTCAGGACTACGTTGACCGAGGCGGGCCTTCGAATCTTGCGTCAAATCAACGTGCCATTGCCGGCTTAGAGAAGACGATTGCCAATACAAAGAACGAAGTGGACGACTTGACCAAACGGACGAATAAACTCAGAGAAGACATTGACAACGGCGATCGCAAGAAGAAGAACATCAACGACAACCTGAACTACCGCAAACACCTTCGGACGTTGGACACGTTGCGCAAGGACATTGAGGACCTAGAAGATCGCAATGCGCATGAAGACTACGAGCGTCTTCAGGGTGAAGCCAGATCTCTTGAAAACCATTCAAATAGGCTCTTCGCTGAACGAGGTTCCGTGATGGGAACCATGAAGACCAAGGATGAGGAACTTGACCGGCTGCTCAAAGAATGGGAAATGGACTACAAGGATGCCAAGCAAAAGTACCGCGAGTCACATATCCGAGTCGAGACGACCAAGGCAGCCATCGAAGATCTAGCGCAGTGCGGCTCGGCAGTTGACAAGGCCGTCATGCAATTCCACTCCATGAAGATGGCCGAGGTCAACCGCATTGCCAGCGAGCTTTGGCAGAGCACGTACCAGGGCACCGACATTGACACCATTCTCATTCGCTCTGACAACGAATCCAATACTGGGAAGCGCAACTACAACTACCGTCTCTGCATGGTCAAGCAGGACACAGAAATGGATATGCGCGGCCGCTGTTCCGCTGGTCAGAAGGTTCTAGCTAGCATTATCATCCGCCTTGCGCTTGCTGAGTCCTTCGGAGTAAACTGTGGCCTGATTGCCCTCGATGAGCCGACTACAAATCTGGATCGGGACAACATTAAGTCGCTGGCTGAGAGTCTGCATATGATTATCAAGGCACGACAGGCGCAGAGCAACTTCCAGCTCATTGTCATTACTCACGATGAGGAGTTCCTGCGGCACATGCGCTGTAGTGACTTCTGCGACAGCTTCTTCCGCGTCAAACGGGATGAGCGACAGAATAGTGTCATTTCTCGGGAGAGCATCACGAAGATTTTCTAAATACTTTTTGTCCCATTTCAAGCATGATCTGTCTTCCTCCTTTCCATTTAACTGCAGGCATCTTTTGGCGTTCATGTATTTTGAAGGAGGAAAAGGAGGCATAGGCTGAGATCAATCATGTACAATATCAAGCGCAAGCACAAGCATAATAGCTATTCCCGCCGAATTTCCAGCAATCTTGTGAGCACAGCAGGAAGAACGAATTTCAAAAGATTTGCGCACTGATTAAACTACCAATCGTGTCAATGAATCCTAATGCCCTAAGTACTCCGATGACCAATCCCTTTCCGTCCCTGGATATCGTACAAAACGTTGTATGTAAGTTTGGTATTTTCACCATCGAGTGCTCTTTGTCCCTACTTGTCTGTCTCCATCTTATCGGCGTCATCCGACTCCTTAGCTTCCTCCGACGCCTTCTCGTCGTCTGCATCTGTCTTTGTTGCTTCCTCCATAGCTTCGTCGACCTCCTTTATCTTCTTGGGCGTCTCCTTTTCCAACTCTGTTTCCGCCTCACGCTTCACTCCCGTGCTATCTGTCGGGCTGGGCGTAGAGTCCATCTCGTCTCCCTTCTTTGCTTCGGCGTCATCAGAGTCAGCGTCAGGCATCCCCTCTTCATCTTCGTGTTTCCTCCCAACGGCAGCCTCCACGTCAATACCCCCCGTACCGAGCCCGCCCTCCCCAATGAAGCTCGTCGTCGCACTCTGCAACCCTGTATCGCCAACGCCAATCTCGTTAGGCCCTCTAGCATGAGGTGACTCGTCATCAGAGCCAGCCTCCTTGGCCTCCTCCGTAGACGCCGCCTTCTCCGTCTCTTCATCCCCACCTTCTCCGTCCTCTTGCGACTCCTCCGCAGAACGTCGTTCCCCTTCCGATCCAGGCTCCTGTGAGCGGTTCAGCTGACTGACGGGTACAACTCCGGCGCGCTGCTCCTGTCGCAGCAGCTCCCCTTGCGTGATGGCTCTAGTGTGACCTGACGAGTGAACGCCATTGACACTCACCGTGACGGTCTCTATTTTGCCCATTCCATTGGGCCCATCGATGGTTTCGCTGCTCTCGCTGTGGATCTGCACTCCGGCGCCTTGGTCGCTAGAAGAGCTGCTAGTAGATGCTGCGGAGGCCGCAGACGTACTTGCTGTTGCACTTGTGCCGGAACCACCACCTGTAGACTCGAGCGTGGTCTTGTTGGCTGCGACCCAGGGGATTGGTGTGAGCAGGGCGCCTCCGAGAGCTTCATCCGTACCCAGCGTTGCCTGTGTTGGATTGCTCCAGGCGACAGAGGAGGCAGGGTCCTCGCCATCTTCACCTCCCAGGTCCGGCGGCGGCAGAGGATAAACGTCAGCGCCCGAAGTGACGGATACAACGCGGTCGACAGCGTGCAGATACGGAGCCAGGGCCTTATAGTGCGCGCGAGGCCGCAAAATAAGCTCAGCAAGGCGCTGGATCGTATGCGGCGGATGAGCCTGAAAAGTTGTCACATGCTCCGTGATGCCCGTGAGCATATGCTCAATCTGCTGAGGCAGCTCGCCAGATTCGACATCCTGTCGCTGCTCTTGCTCCTGCTCCTGTTCCTGTTCCTGCTGTGTCTGGGATGCCGCGGGTGCGCTGCTGTCGCCAGCTGCTTCCGCGGCAGAGGGTTCTTCACCGCTGGGCGCATTCTCTTTGTTGGCTTCTTGCGAGGAGGGCAGGCGTGGCGAGGTCGAGGGAGGTGTCGCGTCGGAGTGAGGCGAGACGAGGCAGCCGTGGGTATCGAATTTCGGGGGTGTTCGCGGGCGCGGCGGTGCAAGCTTGGGGATGGGAAACTCCCCGCGCGCGATCTAAGCAAAGAAGAAAGGTCAGATGGAAGCTGTCGCGACGGAGCAACAGTCATCGGCATGGGGAGAAGATGCGCACCTTATCGAGTCGAGCGAGTAGATCCGTTCTTAGGTCAGGCCAGTCACCTCTAGAGACCCTCGTTAGCGATGACTGCATCAAAGTGAAGGAAAGTACAGAGAATCAAAGACTTACTTTTCGATGGAGCCGCCCGCAGCCGCTTTGGTGAGCAGCTCATTGTCGCTGTCCACGTCCATGGTGACCGTGATGTAGGCTGGTCTTAGGACTGAGGTGGGATTAGGTGGGAAGCTGAGTCGCGTACGATTATTACTAGATCTGCTAACTAGACTAGATAGATAGATTATCTGGAGGTGTCCACACGTCAACGGCACCTGCCAGTCTTGCTTGACCTTAATTACTGGGCCTACCTAACAGTAGGGTTAAAAATCCTACTCAATACTTGACTTTTGTAAAAATAGTTCAAGATGTTGGTTTTCTCCTATTTCACTATCTTCAAAGCAAATTTTAACATACATTACTTATTTAATCTTCTCATGCCGTAAATGCGGTCCATAATGATGAGGTGCTTGCAGCGTCTTTAGATGGTGAATCGACATTCCAGCGCACTTCATCTCCTCTTCAGGGTTAGGGTAAGATACACAACCCTAACCCTGGAAATAACCCTAACCGAGGAAGTCATCTGATAGCATGTACGCTTCCAACTATTAGTCAAGCAACAAGGAAACTTATTCCATAATCTTCCTTGTTGCTTGGGTTCCTCTTTACCTCAGTGATCTCTTCACTTGACACAAAAGAACTTCGTAGGACCAAATCATATGATGTCTTCAGTCTAGACCAGTGCGTTTTCATTTTAGCAAATAAAGATCAAAGGTTCAAGTTGCTGTAAGTACAGAGTTAAACATTATCTAGAGTTGGCCACCAGATTCCTCCAGCAGCTCTACCAAGTCATCCTTCCACAGATGCGCGTACGTATGCGATCCATGTCCCCTCGTCTCATCACTAATCGGCATCAGAATTGCCCGGCCCTTAGGCACTCTTTTTATTTCCCTCTCCAAAATCCGTAGCTCGGGCGGATTCACCTGGTCATCAGCCGAGTTCCAAGCCAATAGCGGGACCTTGATTTGCTCCAACTTCGGGTACGGATCATAGTCAGAGGAAGCGTTCACAGCATACAAGAGATCATTGGAGTCCGTCTTGGCGATAGCATCCCCGACGCGCTGGTCGAGAAAATCGTCGGCCTCGTCGCGGGTAGGGTAGTCCTTCTGCCATTGAAGCGGCACGGAGGTCATCCAATTCAGAACGTATTGTGCACCCTTCAGGCCGTGGATAGGCTGTTGTGTATAGTTTCCGCCTTTCCAGGCCGGGTCTTCGGTGATGGAGTCCATCATCATTTTGCGAGACATGCGGTTACGGCCAGCGAGTTGCACAGGAAGGGAGGCTAAAGGCATGGCGGCATCCATAAAGTCTGGATACATCTCAGGCCACAGCCAAGAGTGCATTCCGCCCATAGACGTGCCCATAACCAACCGAGCGTGGTTTACACCCAAGCCCTCAGTCAACATGCGGTAGTCGGCATTGACCATATCTATGTAGCCGTAAGGGGGGAAGCTGGCGCGCATGCCATCACTTGGCTTGCTCGAGTTCCCGTGACCTAGACCATCTCGCACAATAACGTAGTATTTCTCTACATCGAGCGGTTGTCCAGGGTTAAAAAGCTGACCAGCGAAGTGGTCCTGCCAGAAGTTGGCACTAGAGCCACCAGTGCCATGCATGATGAGAACAGCATTGGTGGTTTGGCCGTTCTCGTCTTCCTTGGGAGTACCGAAAGTGGTGTAAGCCATCCGAATCTTTTCAAGGACTTGGCCAGTGCGAAACTCAAAGTCTTCGATCTCAACCTCTCCCGGAGTGCCTTCAGGCCATGTAGGCTCATCAGCAACCACAAGAGCAGCTGCAGTCACAGCTACAACGAGAAGACGTTTCAGAGACATATTGAAGACTTTAATGGGCAGTTCCACCAGAAGAAGACGAAGAGAAGATAGAAAGGACTTGGATTGAAGCACAAAGAGCTCTAAGTAGCTACGCAACTAGTCAACAGAGCGGGGATAGAAGCCATATATAGTGTACTGGATCGCGCTGGTCTTCACCGGGTCCGGTGCCGGCCCGGTGATAGAGTTGACATATTTTTGAGCATGGATGACGAGGGTTATCGCAAGCCATTCTTGATAAGCACCCAAGAGAATGGATATCAAAGTGGAGCGATCATTATTGACCTTCCTCTTACGATGTGTTTGAGGGGAATGGTGGAGAAGGGGAACGTGGAGGATCGTGGAGGATCGGCAACTGCGCAACCCTCTACGTCCAGCCAAGCCACAGGTATTCTTGTCGTGGTGTGGCACCCCCTCATTTCTTAGTGAAGAGCCGGTGCGATCTCGCTGTTAGCTTTGCAACTTATTTAGTGTGTTGTTAATCTCAACTACTCTTCAGTTATCGTATGTATTCTTCGCTAAACATGGAGTGAGGCCCTTTTCAAGGATATTATCACAACATCAAGGCATCTGCATCTTAGCAGAAGGTAGAGGCCATAAGGATTCGAGAAGTAGTTATTTACTTGATATTATATATATTCTCATGTTCTTTAGACATATCATCTCAACTGTAGGCAAAACTTTCAGCATACACTACGCCCATCCACTAGTAGAATCTGGACAGGCAGTCCGAGAGACGGTGTATTAAAAGTTCAGCTTCGGCCTAAAGTAATCCTAAAGTAATCCCAACCGCAGGTGGTCATGAAGATTTATATGCATTCGAGAAAGCATAAGGCTACACGGAAAAAGAACAAATAGGAATACGACCATTATGTCTCACTGCCGGATGTAACTAAGATAGCTTGAAAAGTACGTTGGCCGACCTTGATATTTTTCCAACCTAGACCAATCCTACTTTGTCACTCCTAGCATTTCGATTTGTTGTCACAGTGAGCATCTCAAGCCTCGGCATCACGCTCCATGGCATCAAGAACCCAAGTGCCCAATGATGCCGCGATGTTGTTGAGCTCCTCCTCAGTCATCTCGTTCATCTTAAGGTGCTTGTGAGGTCCAGGGGCATTGCGACCCTCCTCGAAACCCGGGCGAGCGAGTAGTGAGTACAGCCACTTCTTGACATGGGGGAACTCGTCAATTGACGACAGGCCGCTGTACTCTGGTGGAAGGAACAGGATGTGTTAGTGAAAGGAAGAGAGACAGAAATAAGGTAAATTTAGCATACTGTAAGCGGCAACCCAAGGCCAGATGGCAATGTCAGCAATAGTGACACGGTCGCCGACGATGTAGCCCAATGGGCTGGCAGCCAAATGAGCGTCTAAGACACGGTAGAGACGACGGGTCTCGTGAACATAGCGATTAAGAGCGTATGGGATATGCTCTCCAGCGAAGCCTAGCCAGGAGAATGACAGTTAGTGTATGTACTCAGTAGGAGTTCCGCGGATAATAAATCAGGGGCTCCTTGGAGGGTCCTTACGGGCGAAGTGATTGGCCTGTCCCTGAATAGGACCGACGCCGGCCATCTGCCACATCAACTAGAAGTTTGAATTCAGGTTAGCATAACTGGGTCAAAGAACAGTTCTGGGAAGAAGAAAAAAGGAACTTACCCATGACACAGTCTCCCAATATTCGGGAGAGTTGTGAGGATAAGAGACCTTATGATCTTTGTCGTACCGGGCCACGAGGTACTCCAGAATAGCACCACTCTCGAAGATTCTGATCTCCTTGCCATTCTTATCGACGTCGGTCAAGGCCGGGATACGGCCGTTGGGATTGATTTTGACAAACCAAGGTTCCTTGTTCTCCTGGTTGATAATATTGACAGGAACGAGCTACAAAGAACCATATGTGTTAGAAACAGTTACACTCATTGCCTATGTGGCTATCTCATTAAGAGTCTGCCTGCTCTTACCTTGTATTCAAGGCCCAGCTCCGCCAGCAAAATGGTGGGCTTGAGGCCATTGGGCGTTCCCTCAGTATAAAGAGTGATGTTGGTCTTGATGCCCATTCTTAGAGGAAGATGGCTTTTCAATAATGCTTAGACTTTAATTATGATGTTCTGGGTAGGTGAAATTGACTTGATTAGGCTGTTCAAGAATGCTCAATGAGAATCGAGAGTGTGTCGTCAATGGAAAAAAATCATCCAAGCAGGGAGAATTGTCTTGTTATATATTGTTTGATCGGAACTCAGATTACCAATTGCAGAATGCTTCTTTGTATATACATTGAAGGACTAGAACACTCGCGAAGCTTAGAAATGAGCTCAGGTTCCGTACTTGGCGAGCTGTGATATATAGAAGCTTTTGATCATGTAATACTCCTGTGGTTCCGTGGAACCTCGTCAGTGCTACGGCATTAAGCATCCCCAACTGGAGTTAGCAAACCAAATACGATGCCCCCTTCTTAATCAGAATTGAATTCGCCAAGCACTCACATTGTAAATCTTTAAATTGTCTTGTGATGCGATTTATATAAAATTTTGGAAGTGGTTTGGGTACAGAATATACTGAAGACAGTATAAGGGGCATTAGCGGTGCACGACTTCCGAACAAAAGTGCCACACATGCACGGTTTACGAGGCTGTATCTGCGTCTCCATGTGGGCATGCAGTATAGTATTGATATAGGAACGATCAAAAGCGTCCTTTGAGCGGAACTAAATGTGCACCGTCACAGTATACACGCAATTATCTAAGATTGCAAGCATTTGCATGCTATCCATCTTAAATGTCTAAATAACCCACAGACTCACTCAGGCCCCTTCCACCCACTGCGCCGAAGCCAATCTTCAAAGGTACTCGCTTTTAGCCCCAGCTCCTCGAACGAGCTATCAGGTTCCTCATGCGGGTCCATAGCTCCGAAGCAAATCTTGTCCGCCGGCGTCATAGAGGCCCATTCCATCATCTGCTGTGCATCCGATTTGAAGGCAGGACCAACAAACGGGGCCGTCATTTCGCCAAATTGTTCGGGGGTAATGGGGTCATGAACCGCAGGCTGACCGGTGACCCTCGTGAAAGTCTCGGTCATTTCTTCAGGGGTTATACGTTGGCTCATGACGAGGTATGTCTTGCCCTTAGTCTTGTCAAGACCCAACTCAAAGACCTCTGTATAGCCACGTTTAGTAACACGTTTGCCTCTGGAAGGTGCTCTGTACAGGAGGGATTTATACAGAGCGCGTTGGATTGTGTGAACGTAGTTGACTTACTTGCGGCAAATCTACCCATATCGTAGCTTGGGTCGGTCCATTGCGCAACTTGTTTGCTGGGAATAGCAGTACAGAAACGAATCACTCCGTCCGCTGATTTAGAATGATGAGTTCGTCAGCCCTTGACCGAATTAATCGCATTGTATATGCTCCTGACGAGGTGAGTATTACTTACACCGGCGCTGGCTATATTGAGGCCATCTCAAATTTGAATAGAAGAAACTTGCACAAAGAACGCGGAACTTTGTGTCAGAAACAATTGCCAAATTTTGCATATAGGAAGCACAAACCGGGTATAAGACAAGTCACGCCGCTCAACTGCTCTCTTGCGATCTTCTCAACGGCATGCTTGTTGTCCATATGATATATTCCGGTAAATTTGCCGCCAGTTGTCTTCACCATATCAGGCAGGCTACTAAAGACAAAGTGCTCCACGCCAGTCTCTCTAGCAGCTGTGACCATGTTGCGACCCGCCTCAATCTCGTGGGTCAATTCTGACTCCTCGACCAAGACTTTGCCTGAATGCGTCTCGGAGGTTACGGCGAAGACGCCATAAGTCCCAGCAAAGGCCGATATAAGGCTATCCAGGTCATAAGCATGGCCCGGGACAAGGCTAAGGCGGCCCGTGTGAGCGTCTTGTTTAAATTCATCGAGAAGTGCTTTAGCCTTGGATGAGTTCACATCTCGCGTCAAAGCCCGGATGTGCCAGTTTTTGTCGGAGGCTAGCAGAGCGCGGACGACGCCGCCGCCTTGGTTACCCGTAGCTCCAGTGACTACAATAGTGCGCGGTGCCTGAATGGTCGTCATTATGTTGAAGTTTTGAGATTGTTCGTTACTCTTTGTACTAAATTAAAATATAATGATGCAGTCAGTATAAGATCAATCCGTAGATGCTTTGAGCATTTAGAGAGATGATTTTCAATGATTGAAGAACGTGCGCTTTGGATATCAGTGATATCTTATTTAGTTTCTGTATTTATAATCTTTTGGCTCCGTGGAAGCTGCGGAGCTTCAACCGGCATCCCACTTTATAGGTACAAACATTGGAACGTTGGGATTTCGTCATTAGTAAATTTGATCATGTCCCGTTTATCTTCTTAAAATCTTAAATGTTTGCTGTCCAAACGATTGCTTGTCACGGAAGCATACTTCGGTATCACTTCCTCTTTAAAAATAAATCATTGTGATCAGTTGCTAAATCTCTTACTACATTTTGACTACAATGGTTTGGCAAGATCATTATTAATATGCATAAGTTTGTATGTATTTGTCATCTATTGGAAATATCATCCTTACGTTGCCAGTCTAGTAGACAACAACATAAGATGTCGATCAAACTCTGCAAACACTTCTAGCACCTTGGATACAGATTCTAATCGCGGCTGCTCTTTTACCTGCTCCAGAATATCGACAGCCCCCGCCATGACACGCTGATCAGCTAGTCTGTTCCCGTCTTCAAAGTTGAGGAATAAGTTGGTAGACAAGCAAAGAAGTCCTGAAGCAAAGGGGCACAGCTGGGCGTTAACGAAGGTGGGGTGCTTCGAGGGGATGCTCTGGAAGAGCTGCATGAACTCGCGACACTCGCTTACCAACACGTTCCAGCCTTGTGGTTGAGGGGGTGGCGGTTCCTGCGAGGCAAAGGAGGTGAAAGAAATAGTGGACGTTGTCTTTCCATCGCCTATTCCGTTGTCTACCCCTCGAGCGTACGAAAGCACCTTGTCAATCCAGTGGAAATCCATCGAGCTGAAACGACATAGCTGCCCAAGGCACGCAATGATCAAGGAGTGCATATAGCACATGAAGGCTGGCAGATAAGGCGCGCTATCATTACTCTTGTCGTCAGATTGTGGCCACAGTAACAGAGCTTCCGCCCTGAGGGCTGCCGGTAGCCGAGCTTTCCACTGTTGAATAGAGAGCCTGATGCTCTGAGCAAGCCTTGCCGACTCGCCGGGATCCATGTAGCTCGCCCGGACTGACAAAGCACAGTCGTATACCCGGCCCTGAATCTGCGCGAGCTCGACTCGAGCGCGAAACAAGTTAAACCCAATACCTCCTGCATCCATATCCATGTCTTCGCCAAACCGGACAAGTCCGGCGTCTTCATCCGAGGGAAGATCGACATCCATGTCCATATCCTGCTGTATGGGCGCCTGCTTCGTCCTCGCAGCCACGTCTCTATCGAGAATGTAAGCTATCCAAAAGACACGCCTTCTCTGGATGACTTCAGATGGCGCGATGTCGTTGAAACCCTGGGCATAATCGTGTTCGTAACAGTCCCTGCGGTGCAAGCCCATACCCTGTGCGAGCCTCATGGCTGTTGACGTGAACATCACGGCCGCACGAACATCATCTATCCTGCTGCCCAGGAAGAGGATTCCCAATCCAAGGAGGATCTGGACTTGTTGTAGGTCCATGTCTCCGGCAAGAATCTCAGTGAGAACAGATTGGGCATTTTCCAGACACTCGGCAACGCTCATGGCCTGGGCACCGATAGTGTCCAGCTTGCTGGGTCCATGACACTGAGCCAAAGCGAGAACTACGTTGATGGTAGCCCAAGATGAGGGTTCACGCTGGCTTTGCACCGAATTTGACGGCTGGCGATACCAATTATCCACGGTCCGATACAAGTGCTGAGGATGGAAAAGGGGTAGAATACTGTTGAAAGTAGCCAGGTAGACGTCGATAACATGGCGCACGATATCCTCTGGTGGCAACACAAGCTCTTTGGATCGATGATTCGAAATAGATGTAGGTGTGGGTGAACGTGCCGGCGAAAAAGACAGCAGAGGACTGGTCAAGAGTGACTCTTGGAACTGTTGACCAGTAAGTGCAATTGGTGGATGCAGTGCGAGTAAGGGATCAAGTTCAGACTCAATGCTGTGCTGCGGAGAATAGACCAAACCGACATGAGACTGCTGTACATGTACATCGTGAGTTTCCAGTTGCTGTTGCTGTTGTTGTTTCTGCTCCTGACTGCTGCGTATGGCTGCGGCTGGTGACTTGTTTCGTCTTCTCTTCTTTTGTCGGCTCACAGCCTGATGTGTACATTCGCACGAGTAAATTTGGCAGTTGGAGCATCGCGGTCGCTGACCATCACACTTGATCCTTTTGCGATAGCAGAGGTCGCAAGCCTACAAGGGTAAAGAAATATAAGTAATGAGCCTACAGTCGACGATCACATAAGATTCATTTGATTTACCTTTCGGGTGCTCTTGGACTCCATTTGATATTAAATGAGGATCATGAAACTTGGTTATGAGGGTTGTTAATGAGGCAAGGAGTGGTCGAGACGTTCAATCCTGCAAGTCATACTGTGAAAGGTGATAGTTAATTATAGCCCTCCGCTACAGAATCATTTCTTTGACGTCCTTCCCTCTTTGGTTCCGCGGAACCGGAGTCTTAGAAATGGAAATGTGTACTTGGCGTTATGAAAAGAGCAGCACACCAGTCGTTGAAGTAACAGAAATGACCTGCATAACTTGCTTAATAATGAACAATCACATAGTAGTAGGTCACTCAAGATTAAATTCAAGACAGGTCTGTGAGATCGAACTCTGCTGTTGTAAATTTTCTAGACAAGAAATTATCTTACGTGTTCGTTTATTTACTTGTTTGCGTTGATAGCATGACCATCGTACACCACCTCATTCTATGTCCTTGTACAGCCATTTAGACGGCTCAAAGACAAGCTCAGCCTTGACGCCCTCAAACGTGCCCACAGAAGCACACAGATCGTGAAGCCCTTCCAATCCTGTCACTGGCAAGTCCTCCTCCGCATCCGTCTCCTCATGCACGTTCCACCCACCAGCCAGCTGGCCGTTCCTTGTAAAGAAGATATCCACCAGCGGCTTTTCCTCGCCCATTGCCTTGAATGTCATTCCGATACCGTACGTCTCGCCTTTCACAAAAGGCCCAGTAAACTCCTTGCCTCCCCAACGGTCGTTGATATACTTGTGCCCATCGTCACCATGGACGGCCAAACTGCCTCTGTGCCAGCCCGGCATGCGGAAACCTGGATACGGCAGCGCCGAGTAGCCCATGGCCACGAGGTTGGAGGGCGAGTCCGACAGCAGCCTCAATTCATAGTAGATAGTCTTAGGGTTTCCAGAGCGCAGAGGATCGTCCTCGGTAACGACATAGAGAGGAGGGTAGCTAATCAGGCACCGATCAGGCGACCTTTTATCCGTGGATACCTGCCAATGGCCTGCTCCTAACCATGTCAGCTTACCATTGAAGCCAGCCGGCTCCATCATGCGGAAGTTGTTGAAGTGCAGAGCGCCCTTGCTGGCCTGGTCGAGGGTCATGGGCGCGGCCAGCGGATGCTTCTCGCACCATTCCTCGCCCGCCTGGGACTCCTCTTCGGTGGCATTGCAGGTGGGCGATTGATAGTAGCCGCTAAAAATGGCTGGCGGCGGAGGGAATAGGGTTGTATCGGGAACGGCGGCCTGCCAGTCATGCTCATGCTGTGGTGGCGCGTTGGTTACATCGTAATAGGGCGGCGCCTCAGAGGGCACCGTCTGCGAAGGTTGAGAAGGGGCCGCTCCCGCAAAACCAGGTGGTGGACCGGGAGGCGGACCAGGAGGCGGAGCATATGTCCCTGATGGCCCGGCACCGGCTTGACCTTGACTCGGCTCCGGCTGCTTCACGTCGCGGGATCCTTTTTCAACGGAAGAAGGCCTCTGCCCTTGAGGCCTGGGCGCTGGCTCATCGTTGCTATTGTCTTTGCTCCCGAAACACATGGTATTTTCCGTCTTGTGAGATGATGAATGAGCGAAGTTTGTCTGCGCCGCTGGTGGCTGTGCGACGGGGATCAACAATGAAATGGATCAATTAGCCGATCTGGGCGCAGTTTTAGAGAAGAGTTAGTTAGCCTTGCGGCCAGTTTCCTAATGTAGTAACCCTAATTACTGTCGTGTAAGTCCTAACCCTAACCTTGTTACTACCAGTAATTGTGTAGACTACTCTGTCGCCCTCTTTGTGCTAGCCCTGATATATTTAATAAGAGTCATCATCTTTGTGCACATCTGCATCTAAATCATTCATTAAAAAAAAAAAAAAAAAAAAACGTAAAACTGAATGAAAATTGATATCCTTACCATCCATCCTCCTCCTTGTCAAACAACCCCAACATCATCTCGCACCTCTTCGCCAGCACCGTCTCATCCTCCCCAACCACCGATTGCAACCCTCCAGCCGTAATGTTCACCCAAGCCGCGCCCATCGCACCGCCACTGCTATACTCAGGCCAGTCTTGAGGCTTCTGTCCCAAGATGAACTGTCTCAAATTGATCTGGAACTTCCTCGCAACCTCCTTCACCACCGTAGGGTCCATGGCCTTTACGTTCTTGTCGAAAAAGTAATAGCCTACATCCTGTCCATGAGCCGCCGGTGGTATTGATATCTCGTACTTGTATGCCTCCCTGCCATTTGCTCCATTTTCACTCGACCAGTGCTTGTTGGTGAAGTACTCGTGGCAAGTAAACACAATATCTCCATAGAACTTGTTTTGCGGTGACAGCGCGGATCCATGCGAGCCATTTATGTAAGCTTCCCTGATGGATCGTATCGTTTCCTGAGTCGGCGTGCGTGCAAAGTTCGCCACAAGCTTATCCCACGTAGTGTTCCCAGCCATACCTTCGTTGCTCATGCCGCCTCCAAAGATCCTCTTGATCTGCGATTTGTGGTACGCATGTTCCTCGCTGAGAATCCGATCAGGAAGGTCTACGACAATATCGCCATCAATAATAGGTCCAAACCCGATACTCGGACCTCCGAACTCGCCTGGCGGGGCGTCTAGCATCATATACGCGTTCGCCTCCTTAAGTTTCTCCTCCGACAGCCCACGTAGACACGCAGCGTTCACGCAGTCGGTCGCTTTGAGAAACAGATCGTAGATCTCTGCCATCTCTTCAGAGCGATCTATATGGGGCCGGTACCCTGGCGATGATAGGATGGCTTGGTAGAAGGGAGCATGACGGTTGCCCAGCGCATCAGCGGATAGTATATGCTGGATTTGTCCTGCTCCGGCCGACTGACCCATGGCTGTCACCTTTTCCGAATTCCCGCCAAATCTGTGAGCGTAAGACTTTGTCCATTGCAGGGCTGCCCAAGTGTCCTGAAGACCGATGTTGGGGTCAATGGACGGCTCCATGTTCGAGCTCATCCACCCGAACGGACCCAAGCGGTAATTAGAAGCAACAATGATAAACTTCTCGTCGGCCCTCATGGTATCAAGCAGCCCAGCCGGGTTTCCAGCCCAATCTTTAGCTCCAAAGAAGTACCCGCCACCGTAAACCCAGTGCAGAACGGGAACGCCCACACCAGCTGGCGTAGGAGCTGGCAGCCCCTCGGGAACGAAGACGTCAAGGAAAAGGCAGTCCTCACTTCCCCATGTGCTACCGTTCATTCCTGGCGGGCTTGTGAGCCACGTGGGCCATGTTTGCACGCAATCCGTGCTATTGCGCGGGACGATACCATCTTGTACTCCTTCTGCAGCAGGCGGGGGTGTGACAGGGGCTCTAAATCGCAAGTCGCCGGTTGGGGGTTTTGCGAAGCGGATGTTGCGATAAATTGCGTAGGAAATGTTATTGGAGGTATTGCCAACATAGGTCGGAATATGTCGAGCGTAGCCAAGGTCAACTTCTGGGAATTTGGCTGGAGGAGACGCTGTACATAGAGAGATGAAAAGGGGGTAGATGAAGGCGAGTGTGAATTGAAATTTCATTTTGATTGTCAAGAAGCAGTATAATCGATCGTGTCCTTGTAGATCGATTCATCTTGATCGTTCGTCAATTGGACTGTCTATTATATACCTAATTGACTAGATCCCTTCTTACACCAATTATTCCTAGGGCTGATCAGAGCCCCTCGGCGGCAACTGATATGGTCCTGAGCATCAGTGTCCTAACAGCAAGTGTCGATCATATCGCTAGGCAATCCTACCGAACAAGTAGTGCTTTCAGCAGACCCATAATGCGCGTCATTGTAGTGAGTGTAGCTAACCATTATGGTGCTAACGGCTCACTCGTATTTGTCGCGTATTCATCGTATTGAAACCCGAAGCGGCTCATACCGAATGATCTACGCACGCTAACCATCAGCCACACCTATCCTAAGTTTAATTGAGACTAAGGCCGCGGAAAGGCGTAGATCGTGCATAGGTTCAAGGGAAACACGACGGGAACGATCGCATTCAAAGTGATTGAATACTGCAAGATACGGCCTCGATTGATGTTGGTTGTATTCTCTATCTAAAACCGCACTAGACACACTTTGCACGATTACCGATCTTGCAAAATTTTTACCCGCTATTCCAGTTATCCGTATACCTACTGGAAGAAAAGTCGAGCCACAATCGAGAATTACCTAAAAACGGCTTTTCGTGTATCTGCTGTTTCCCGTAAGCCGTTTCAGCCGCTGAGTCCTTCCCCAGCTCCGAATACGCTCGCCTCCTCAGCTTCTGGATAATAGAAAGCAACAACTCCAATGATCAAGTATACAGCGCACAGCAAAGCACCCTCCATGTAATTGCTCCTTCCGTCCAACACGAGGAAGTTGACAATGAAAGCAGACACAAACAAACAGACTGTCTCGAATAGAGTAAAGTAGAGGGACATAGGCTTGTCGAGAATCCACCCTAATATGACGACCACAGGGGTGATGAAGAGTGCGATCTGGATGGAACTGCCAATAGCAACTCCAATTCCAAGATCCATCTTGTTCTTGATTGCCACTGTGACAGAGGTGATGTGCTCTGCCGCATTACCAACAATAGGTAGAACAATGAGACCAATGAATGTCTCGCCTATTGTCGATGACTTGGTCACGTCCTCGATCGTCGAAACCAGAAACTCGGCACAAAGAGCGACTAGTCCCGTGGACACCACAAGCAGAATGATCGCCGCAGTTCGCGATAGCTCTTCTTCAGACTCAGCTTGATCCGGGCTTAGGCCAGTAGCATCTGTCTGGTTTCCATTACCTTCGGTACGAGAGCCAGGTGATGCCCCCATCATTGTGCCTGGTGGGACGTTGAAAGCCACAACAGCTTCAGGTTTCGGCGAGAAAAGTGTTGGCGTCAGGTTCTTAAATCTGGCTAACGGGCTTCGGTGAGGATGTGAAACGGATTCGCCGCACTCATTGGCACTCGGAGTCGCTACATGGTCGGGATAGGAGAGCTCAAGTCGAGGAGGCTCATCTGGCGGAGTTGATGGCTGATCTGCATGGTCCCCTGTTTCTTCATCGACTTGGTCATCGTCAAAGTCTCGGTATCGTCGAGTCTCTCGCTTGCGACGGTGAGCTCTTCGCCTTCTTCGTTTCTTCTCAGGGGCTTGTGACTCGTCGGCATCATCCCCATGTGGTTCTCTCGACCGGCTGCGAACCAAGGTACTACCATTGGAAGTCACCGGCTCCAGAGTATTTGTATCTATCTCCCCCAATGGAGAGTTTGTTGCTGTAACAGAGGAACTTCTTGATCGGCTTCCTCCTCGAGATGCAACTGTCAACCGGCTGACCTTCTTTCGCAGGACTCTTCGAACTCTGTTTGGGACTGTGGATCTGGAGCTCTCGGAAAGGTTTGAATCAGAGTCGTATGACGAGTCATCATCGCTCGAGTCCGCCTCAAGCCATGCAGCAGCTGGACCGGGTGTCGCCTCGGCATCAACGATCTGTCTAGGTGTTGATTCGTACAAGAAAGCATGGGACTTGAGCTGGAACACTAAAAAGATGAGATACACCAGTGCAAGAACCTAGACCGTCAGATACGTCACAGCTTTTTGGCTCTGTGGGGATACTTACCACGCTCGTTCCGCGACTTATTTTAAGCGACTGTTGATCTGCAACACGGCTGTCTTCGAAAGAGGCATGAAATGCGGTCTTGTCACTGTCAGATATCACCCCTTAAGGTTGGAAGAAAAGAGGGAAGTCTCACTGGAAGCACTAGGCTGATAACACTCAGACTTAACAAAGAGGCACTCATTTGCGTGACAGTACTGTTATAAAGCTAATTCAAGTTTTAGCCAATGCAACATGAGAAAGCGTTGATAAGCGTGACGAGATGCTGACCTGTTCTCGATATCTCATGCCGCCGAGGAAGAAGGCCATGCCCAAAATGAGCAGAAGGTTTGCCAGGATGGACCCGAGCAGAGAGGCTTGAACGATCCTGATTTTGTCCTTTGGAGGGTTAGCATACCATAGCCATTATTCCATGCTTCAGGCTGCCTTACTTGTCTTAATGCAATGCTAATGCCAGTGTGAAGCGATTAGTTACTTATCTCTTATACAACATCGACAACGTAGTTCCAACTCACATGCTGCATATTCATTAGCAAAACAAAACACAGAAATGGCATATCACATCTTTTCTATAACTTACAAAATGATAAGCTCCACCACATTGCCAAATGTGACATTCATCAGAGCACCCAACGCATCTCCCATAGAGTGTGCAACCGTCTCGGTAGAGTGAGCCAGCAGACCAGCCAAAGGGATGACGGCCACACAGTTTAGTCCAAAGACGATGCCACCGTGTATACCATCTATCTGAGCCGTCGCTATACCGGCGGGGACAAAAATGAGAAGGACATTGATCCAGCTGTAAGTAATTACGTGCCAGCATGTCCAGCGGATCGACTCGATAAGGGTGCGTTTCTTCTCCGTTGGCTGGTCTGGTTCCTCTGGACCGCTCGTGGTGCCATCTGTCTGTAAGATCTCTTGTAATCGCCCACGGGGTACTTCATCTTCGTGCGCTTTCTCTCCAGATTCCCTACCGCGCTGTGGATTATTCTCCGATCCCATAACATTGCGCAAAGGGCTTTCCGGGACCTTGAGATCACCCCGACCATCCCGACCTGGGAGTTGGGTTATGACATCCGCAGATTCTCGAGGCTCTCCAGATATCTGCCGCTCCATCCTCCTTCTCTCTCCTTCCGCCATCGGTGTGGGAGAATCTTGATCTCCAGGCAAGACGGGGGTCAACTTAGGCCCCTAGGCGTCGAAATTCGAACCAGATTCGTGCAGTACCACAACACTGCCTGGTTTTCCAGACAATACAAACGATCATAGATAATGAACAATAGTGAGGCAAAAAAAAAACAGAAAAGAGAAAAAGAATGCCAAGAAATGGAACAGCTCCAGAAGTAATAGCAACCATCCAGCTAAGTCAAACATCCCCCCAAAAAAAGGGAGGTGGTGGTGGTGTCTAACCTGGCCACCCACTCTACAAGCAGCAGCAGAGAGAAAAAGGGACGGCCCGGCAACACAGACCCGGACCCTCGGGAACACACCATAATGAAGCACGTCACTGGATAGAACGGCATCTTTTTCTTATGTGGCGGGCGGTTTGTCCCTGAGACACTGACGACGTTCATGTCGATCTATCTATCTACATATCCCTTTAATTTGGGACTGCGCCCGCTGCTTGTCATCCCTTCTAGAATGGCCACTGTCGGCTATGAGATGTAAAACGGAACATTTCCCCTTAGTAACATGTTCCTCTTGAAGCTTGGTACTGTTAGCATAGAGTAGATTTCTGATGTCAGGCTTTACAGACTAGCAACAGTGAATCCCGTTCCACTCATCGCCTCCTGAGTCTGAATCGCAGTCGTACTTCCTGCAATTTAGTACTCGAGCGGTGGTACAATAAGATCATAGATCTGACAGCCAAGGGATCGCTTGTCGTTCTAGATCAGACAATCCGGTAACACCAGAGATCCAACAAAAGTTAAAAAGTGTGATAATCTCCCTCCTTCATTGCGCCACCTCTTCACCGTCGACGTGTCTCACAGTGCCACGCGGCCACTGGAGGCCGCCAGCAGGAATGCCAAAAAAAGAGCAGGAAAGGGTAAGAATACCCTTCCGTCAAGCCAATATCTTCAAGAGGCAAAGGCCATGTTAGTCGATGATTGCCGTTACGAAGCCCTTGAAAGAGGTACGTAGTCAAACAAACAACTTGGCCTATCAAACCAACACAGAAAAAGCGCATAGCACGGTTTGCAAGTTGAAACTCATGATTGGGGGAGAACTGGTTGTTTTTTGTGTTTTTCCATCTTATTTCTTCATCAACAGCCTTTTCCATAAATCTACCAAGTTCTTCCCAACGGCTCTATCAGTCCGCTTTCCCCCCTTTCCCCTTCTGCGCTACCGTAGGTAGTCACACGCATACATTCTCGTAAGGTAAAACTCGCTCAATCCGCTAATGCCGACGTACACGTCTCAGACAAAAGGTATAGGAACAACAACACGATAGGAGAGAAGAAAAAGAAACGAAATAGCAAAAAACCAAACACGAGCGGGGGATGCATAACAGGAAAAAGTCAAAGCCGCTTCAGCTCTAAACTCGAAACATTCTTCTCGCCACCTCTCTCGGACAACGTCTACAGCTGTACCGCTTCAAACTTCTGTCCACGTAAAAAGGAGTCGGAAGAACAAAGGAAAAGTAAGTAAAATTCAGATATATTTTGCGTCGAGGGGTATCGTCTCGCACTGAAGTAGTATCTGTGAAGCGCACAAGGACCAGCTATGCCTAGCAAAATTCGTGCTAGCCTGCAGGTCATGCGCACTGTTTGACGAGCTGTTCAACGCGAGCAGCAATTGAGAAGGGTTGTGAGGATTGGAAATGTCCAGTATGGTGCCAAATTATTATGCCTTCGTGGTGATCAATTAATGGTGCAGAAACGTCCAAAGCAGAAAAATGGCCGACCATGCCTGTGTTGCGCCTGTAACTCCTGGTGCCACAAATCGAGAGATAGGTGCCAGCCTACCAGGGCTTCTTATCGTTCGTTGTTACCGCGAGCTTTCCCCCTTCTCCTGAAAAGGTCCATGACGCGTTTGGCGGCTCCGCTGCTTCCCTCGCGGCCCTTATACTCTTCCTGGTCGTAATGGTCCGTGAATTTCTTGGCCCCTTTCTGCAGTACCATCCGGTGGCTTCCAGCAATATCCATGTTCTGGCCAATCTGTCCCTGAGAGCCTGAATAGCCATGTTGTTGATAAGGTGGCCGCTGAGAGCTCATCTGCGGTTCCGTGGGAGGCCTGCGCATATCCACCGACGAGTCCGACCCTGCACTGAACTGAGTGCCGGATTGCAAGTAGGGCGGCACAGCGTTTGGTTTCCGGTTGTCAAGCTGCGCGGAAGCGTAGCGCTGGTGGCGAGCTGGGTTAGAGGTGGGTGCTTGTGGACGATTGTTATACGAGGGCTCGAATACCGGGCTGCTGCCGCGGGCATCACCGTGGGCAGTGAAGCTCCGAGGTGCGTCGGGGCTACGCATGGGAAGATTGCTTTGGGATCCGGAATCCGATGGCGGTGTTCCTGGCTCTCTGCTGAGACCGACTGACTTAGAGATGGCTGGTGGTAGGAAAGAGAAACGACGGCGTTCTTTCTCTCCGGATGCGGACGCCCCGGAAGGAGACTCGCTCCCGCTTCTCTTCTTGCTCAAGCCCAAGGAGAATGATCGACGGGACGTCTTGGAGTCCATAGACGGCCGCGAACCCTGCTCCTCGTTTGCTGCAATCGGGTATTGCATGCTAACGGGAGGATACTTCCTGGACTCTTTAGGTGGCTGCTCGGTGCGTTTCTTAGATCGCCCAAAGACAGAGCCGTTACGTCCCATAAGCTTGTTCCCGAGCTCTCCAAGGGTGCTAGACCGCTTGTGTCCCCGACCAGCCGGAGCCTGACCCTCGTTCATGCCCGACACTCTGGCAAACTTGGATGGCACACTGATGCTTGGTCGTCCTTGCATCTCCTCCTCAGGGTTCGTGGGCTGGGCCATACGACCTTCGACATTCGTGTCAGCAACGGCAGGCGGCGCTGGCTGTCCGTAGTGACCCATAGACTGCAAGCCCATCGAGGCAGCAGAAGACATGGATCCTCCCGTCTGCGGTCTGGGTGCTGAAGCCGAGTTGGGGAGATATGCGTTCTCGTTGGCTGAGCGCTGTGGGCGTGCGCTCTGGGGCACATTTCGCTGCGAGCTCTGGGGTCGCCTTGAGCTGCTGGGGCGAGAGGTACCGTCCTGGGAAACAGGGGGGTCTTTTGGAAGGGGCTTGTCCTTTGTCGCTTGCTGGCTCTCTCTGCTGCGCGACGCGGAGCGCGAGTTAGAAGCATGCATATCAGCGCCCCGCTGTGTCTGCGTCGTGGGAGCCACGTATTCGACTTGAACGGTACGACGCTTGGCGTCCTTTGGTGTGCGCTGGGCAGGTTCAGCATCAGCATCGATCTTTCCATGGGCCTTAGCGAGGCCGCCGACAGAAGGTGGTGAGTGCGTCTTCTGCTTCTGGGCTTCGCGGACTGAGTTGCTGCGCTGGACCAAGGGAACATCGGCATATTCCTCGGGGTGAGCAATCGTCTTCTGGACATCCTTGGGAAGAGTTGTGGCGCTCGTGATGAATTCAACGACATGGGCGTAGTCGCTCAGCCAGCTGTGCCGAGCCACCTCGAACAGATCCGCTCGCTTTCGAGGATTCGGTACGAGTATTCGTCGCAAAAGGTCTCGAGCATGAGGCGTCACGTACTCAGGGAACGTGAGAGGAGTGCTCACAATATACTTGTAGAGCAGGTTGATGTTATCGCCCTCGGGATTGGCCGGGTCATCGTCGAATGGCAGGTAGCCTGCCAGCATAGCGTACTGCAAATCTCATGTCAGTGTCCACTGGGGTCGCAAAAAGACGAATACTCGACTTACCAAAATAACACCACAACTCCACACGTCAACCTTCCTTCCTGTGTAAAGACAGTCGCTAACCACAAGCTCGGGCGCGGCATAGCAAGGGCTACCGCAGCTCGTCTGCATCAGGTCACCCTTGCGCATCCCGCTCGGCTTGACTTTATCCAGGCCAGTTCGCTTGACATAGTCGCGGTCGGTGAGATTAGATTCCTCCTCGTCGGCAAGTTCTTCATTAGGGTCGAATGTATTGGCAAAGCCGAAATCTGTGATGATAATGTTTCGGTTCCGATCCAAGAGCAAGTTCTCCAGTTTTAGATCGCGGTGCACGATGCCCTTCTTGTGAAGGTAACCCACTCCCGATACGAGCTGAGCGAAAAGCCTGCGCGCCGACTGGTCTTTCAAGTAACGGTGGTTCAAGATGTAGTCAAAGAGCTCTCCACCTGAAGCGTACTCGAGAATAATTCCAATGTATCGATCCGTTTCCACCATGTCGGTTAGTTGTACAATGTTGGGATGCTGAAGTTGTTTCAAGATGGTAACTTCGCGTCGAATCTTTGCCAGTCGAGTCGGGTTGCTGCCAACCGTATCCCGCTTGATTAACTTGATAGCAACCTGTTTTCGTTTGTCAGTATAATCCAATGGAGGTGTGAGTAGGGGAGCTGAAGCATACCTGCTCACTGCTGTCCTGCTTCCAACCCAGCTTCACTTTGCCGAACTCGCCCTCACCGATGGTGTTGCCGAGAATAAAATCACCAAATTTTGCATTGCCCTTGTGGGTACGATTGCTGTAATCGTGCCTGCTGCGGGCGGGTCGCCTCTCCTCGTTGGCAGGGCTCATATTAACATTAGGGGGAGTAGCAGCTCCATCGTGAGCAGACTGAGCTTGTCGAGAGCGGGCATGGGGATCCTCGGCCTGAGCAACAGCTTTTACCAGGTTCTCGTTGGCGTCGCGGGAGGGTTTCGTGCTAGAAGATTGCTGTGTTCGAATCGGCATGACGGTGGTAGGTCCTCGGTTGTCCCTATTCTCGTTTGGCCGTCCAGTCAGGTCCTGAGCGAAGTGCGAGTCCGCTCCCCTTTTGCTCCGGTGGACATTCTCTGAAGCACCGTTGGTATCAGGGCGAGCCGAGGAGCGACTCGAGGGCTGAGCCACTCTTTCACTAGATGTGTGAGTTCTCCGCGAACTCCCCCCTTGTTGGCTGGATGAGGTTCGCGGCGGGGCGACCGGAGGCATGGAAGAGGTGGTGGTGCGGTCTGCGGAGGGAGAATTATAGGGAGAGTGATGAGGCATGCTGGAGCGGCCCGTCACGGCCGAGTTGGGATCGGCCGGGCTGTAGTGTCCGTTGCCGCTTTGCTTCCGCGAAGGAGGACGTCTCGAGGATGGTGAGGCCGTGGCGGAGGTCGAGTACACAGCATTATTCGCTTCGGCTGTCGGAGATGAATGCGACGAATAGGGTCGGCTCGAGCTACCCAGCGGCGGCGGCGAGGCCAGATTGGTCTGTTGATAGCTTGCAGCGTGCAAAGCAGCTGAAGACATCTTTCCCGGTTGGGGGAAGCCCGCAAAGACTTTAAGCTAGATTAGATCCTGAAGCCACCAACGATCGCAACAGGGAACCGAATTACGTTTGTGCAAGCCCAAAAAGAAAAGAAAAATAATAAGCTGGGGATGACTGTGCGTCGTATGCAAGCGTTCCAACGGGGGCACAAAAAAATTGCAAAAGGGCGGAGCTGTATGCAAGGCGTAGATTTCCGGCAGCGAGGAGGCTGCAGGCAAACCAATCGTATTCGAACCAAAGGGCGGGATCAGAAGAGCCGTCCAAAGAGGTGAGGGCTATCGGATCAAGGAGGACGGGGAATGGACAGCAGGCGGTGATGTGCAGCAAGAGCAGCAGCAGCAGTAGGTCAGGTCGAATCGAATGTCAAGAGGGCGCCAGAGGGAAACAATGAAGAGAAGACGGGTGTACCAATGAGGTCGGGGCGGCTATCTCATGTTACGTCGGTCGCAGACAGGCTAGATCAGAAATCGTTGGGCCTTGAGCGCCCGAAGAGCGAAAGAGGCGGTCTTGAGTTGGCGTTGTGGTGATTAGGCGCCCCTGAGTGGATGGATTGTTGGAGCGACGTGGACACGACACGCGCAGGCGTAGGCGCTGGGCCAAGCAACACTCGATCGAACCTTTCGAAGTGGCTGAAAAGAAACTCGACAACGCGCGTCTGCGTCTGCGTCCGATCAGCAATGGAACAACGGCGACACCGTATGTTCGATCGACGAGAGGAAGAAGAAGAAAAAAAAAAACACAAGGGCATGAACAATCTCCGCTGCGCCAGCCAGCCAGTCGAGGAGCACTGACTCTTGCCTGGAGGTGCCGGAGCTGACGAGGGAGAAGGAGAGTTTTGGTGGAGGGAATGAGAGGGGACTGGAGATGGGAATCGCGGGTAAGACAATTAGGAGAGTTACTCGTACCGGCAAGGTTAGTTAGTACTCCGTAGAGACAGCCTGAGGTATGGTATGGTATGGTATGGCTGAGGCAGGTGGACTGGAACCTGGACAGCAGCACTGGGACTGGGTGGACACAGCGAATGTTTACTAGCAGAATAGCAACAAGCTCAAGCCACTAGCCGACTTGACTTTTACTCTCCAGCGGGAATAACAGCTGAAGTCTTGGGTGGCTTAGCTGCTAAGCTCACAAGCAAGCTCCATCAGCGCCCAGCAAGGCTTAAGGGAATAAAGGTAATAACAAGGGAACTGAAGTAAAGTAAAATTGGCGCCGGGAGATGAGACTCACCTGGGTCCAGGTCAACTAACTTGATTGAAGTCACTACTAGTACCACTGCACTGCATCGGTGGGGCCGGAAGGTACGCATGTTTCAAGTACCTGCCTACTTTCATCTCTCCTATTTTACTCTAAATTCCCACGAATTCAAGCCACTAACCCCCCAAAAGGCAATACCGCCACGGCGAGTACCTAGAGCTGTCACAAGGGTGGGTCAGGCACCAGATGGCAATGGATGCCTCTAAATGCAGTGCTAACTTATTTCGAGGGTAATAGCGGAGGTCTCACTTCAGTCAAGTTCTTTTGAGGGTGTGCACCACTTCCGCCCATTCATTATCGCCAACTGCTAAAAACGTGTGTTGAAGGTAAACATGTGCCCACGCTAGCTCATCTGTTGTTGATAACGTGAACCTGTCGCGCCCACTTCCCTCGGTGTGTTTACAATTTCAATTATCATAGTATTAGTACTCGTAGTTCAACATCTCGTGTTGGTCCATGTAATAATACAATGCGCAGGTCATTTCTCACTCCTCGTCCATCGTCAAGCATAAAGCCTTAATCTTACTTACTTTACGACTCGACCCCGTCAGCGCCACTCTCAGCTGGCCAAACCAGGTTGTCATTCAATTCTGTCCTCATGCGCCAACCAAAACTCATTTCAATATCTTAAGCACTCATGATAATCTTAATATCTTCTCATATCGTATCCTACGCATACGATCATGTTCGGACACAACACAACGCAACGCAACCCTCATACCGAGGGGTATAATACTCCTAATTGCCTACATAGGCGCCGGCAGATGAACATGAATATGAACAACATGAATACGAGTATGCTGAGCTTAGCTTCGCCGAACAACACGCTCTTGCTACTCGTAGTCTAGTCTTTGCCGCATCCTCTTGAGATCCTTTGTCGGACCTATACATCCCCAAATGGCAAGTGGCTCCACGCCCGTCCACATTCAGGAACAGGGCTCCTCTCGAATCTCGACTCAGCGTCGCGTCTGGGCTCCACGCGCGTCACAGCATTCAGCCAGCCAGCCAGGCCCCCCCGGTGACCGTCCCTCATTCGATCTATCAAATCCTAATCACGTCGTATCATGGATAAGTTGATAATCCAGGAGTATCTGCCCCGGAAGAGGCCCCAAAAATGTGAAAAGGAAACATTGTTCGTCCAGTCTCGGAAACCACCAGACCGAAAAGAACAACCAACTTGGACATTCTCGAAGCCACACCGAAGACGCGCACAGACCCTCTCCCCTTGTAATCTATTTGTGTTAGTAAATTAATTACAACAGCAGTCGATCTTACAACGTCACAAGCGAACAAGCTTCTCCAGATTTCCTACACCGACCCGACTGCCGGCCTTGGCTTGATACTCGTACTCGTACAAATAGGCGCATGTTCTCGCTCATCTCACGTCGTTAACCCCTCGGTAAGGGCGGTGTTGAATCAAGACCATCCATCGAATATCCATTCCTATGTTTGCCGAGGGATGGCAACCCTGACCTTTCTCTACGCAGGGCTTGCTCATCCCTGCGTGTGCGATCTGTGACGGATGATGAGCAGTAAGAGAAAAAAAAGCCAACTCATAAGCTGAACTTCGCCGCTACCCTGCAGGCATATGGTAGCTGGTGCTGCTTCAGCTTGAATGATCGATCCTGTGCTCATGTTGTCGCAATCGTACAGTAGTCTGTCGCTCCAATGACATGTGAGAAGCATTTTGCGGTGCATTTGTGGCTTTTCCCCTGCCTAAGCAGCCATGCAGTCTTGTGTCTAGCGTTGCGACTTGTGTCACCTGTCCCGAGACATGTGAAGCGGCTTTTGAGACAATATATGACCAGGTCATCCTCGAGGCCCCGATCGATCAAACTGCATATTGGGACTGGGTGCACCACATGTTCGAGGCCAGAATACAAGAGTAGCATTTCAGAAACAGCCATGCACTACGCTGACACCATGCATTGCAAAGCCGACGAACCGTGTGAAGGTGACCTGTTGTGTTCTCTAGCTTTCTATGGGATATAAGGGCTAATCAGCCTCATCTGTAACGCCGCCGATATTACACCTCTACATTTCTGCGCGTTAATATGCCAAATACGAAGAAAAGTTTCGAGACCCAAGACTTTTCGGTGATCCTCGCGACAATTACGATGACTCCAAGTGCTGTAGACAATCTCAGCGACGCTACCGTATGAGAATGCTTATTGTGTACAGACCCTGCTAAACAGGAGCTCGTGCAACACGGAAAGTCAGCCTAACGGTCCGAAAGCCGTCCCAACTGGTCCCAGCCGTGCATATCCCTCTGAGCTCGTTTAGCTCGGAACGGCGTTTTGCAAAATGCTTGGTGGTTTCATCAGGCGTGATTTCAGCCCACATGTTCGTGATCGAAGCCGAAGCCTTGCCATCATGGCCGTATATGCAAGGGCCGATCCCACCTGCATCAAGGAAAAAGAAATCTTGCACCATGCTGCAAGTCTAAGCCCGAGCTGAGGAAGCAACCCCTCCAACGTGTGATCAATCTATAGGCTGGCGCGCAAATTGGAAACGGAGCGCGAACGCTAAGAGCTCACTTCGCTCGCTCTGGACGGCTGAAGACAGCTGCCGATTATACTTGTCTCAGAAAGTCATTGATAATTCTGATTTTCATCTAAAGCTTGATTGAGATATCGTATGAGTCGAGAGCCAGGGCCACAAGGCTAGTAACCAGCGTATAGGCAATAAGAATGGCCATAGTTGCCGTCGGAGTAGCCTCCAACGTATTAAAGGTCATATTGACCAACCCAGTCAAGAGATTGGCCAGCAAAAACAACGCAAGGCCGTTGCGATTGAAGGCTCGCAATACTTTGCTCGTTGCAGCAAGATATGCCTCCTTCTCCGTGCGATGATCAACAGCATTGTAGAATGCGGGGAAGAAAAGAGTATCGATAACGCAAAGTATCAGTATCAGGCCAGAATTGAAGGCCGCAACCCAAAGTACGTAGGGTAGATTGGCTATTCTGCGTGACACAACCAGGCCAAACCCATAAGTGTAATTCGTGGCCACTGCGTACAAGAGACACCAAACTCCCGTCCAAACGGCAATGGTCAACAGCAGGGTGTTTCGCTGCGTTCCGGCCGTGGCACTGCTGCGTGAGTTTAGCTTGCGGGGCATGACGAGCATGCCCAGATCCTGGCCAGCTAGGAAGATGGCGAGATATCCGAGAAAGCTGAAGATGCCCTCACGGTTCATCGAGATTAGATCAACCCTTGGTGCCGTCAGGATATACGCCTTGAGGTCCGTTGTCTCAAGCACCATCTGATACGTGCCGCTGATGAGTAGAGCGAGTGCTGCATAAGACGGTACATAAGATATAACAGATTCACAAGCTGCCAGGAAGGGCGGCAGGAAGCCAAGAGTGAAGAAAAAGTTCCAATGGACACCGTACTCTGTGACGTGTTCTGCGTACTCCAACCCCTTAACGCTCAAGAGACGGATAAACCCAAGGACAAGAAGAGGAAAGGAGTGACGCATCGAGCCAGCGATTCGGCGAGTTATCGGCATAGAACGACCTGCGGCTCTGTTCTTGAGTGCAGGCCGGGCAGCCACCACACCGGCCGAGAAGACAAAAGCTCCAACACCAATATCCATGAGCGACGTGCCCCACGTTTCCACCTTTGCGAACCGACGAGGGAATAGTCGAAAGTCGACGGCAAGAATCGCAATGCATGTGATGATCATCATATGAGACCGGTAGGTTGTAAGGAAAGGCTTCATTGGTAAGGGATCAAGCTGTCTGTTGCTGTCTTTCGTCTCGCTAGTGGGAGGGGGCACCTTCGGCTTCCTTCTCGGCGGAGTGGCGCTTGGTGGCATTACGTATACAAAAATAGCCGGTGTTGCGAGAAGGAGAGACAAGAGTGCTGGTGAGCCGGAGTAAAGCGTCATCGCGAGGAGCATGGCTCCGACATTGAGGAAGTAGTCGACGGCGAACGCGAGCGGACCGTATGGTTGAAAGAAGGATTGGCGAGCTTGCAGAATAGACCAGAGGGTGATGGCGACCTGCGACAAGGTTAGTCAATGATTATATTCAGTAGGGCTGAGCATAGGAAGACTAACTGGCGCCACCAACATGACTGTGTTGATCTCTGCAATGCTGCCGCCAGACAAGTTGGACACGAAGTCCTCCTTCTGCTGCTTCAGCGTCGCTGCTATTTTTTCAGACATTGTGGGCGATAGATGGCAAAGACGAGCCACTCATAGTAGCAAGATGAAAGCTACGGTACAGCCGTCCCGGCACAACGTATATCGACTGGGTAAAGCAGCGGGCAACGACACTTGTCAAGATGGGTTTCCCGCCCACGTTGCTTGATTCATTGGTGGTTCTGGTTGGACCCTTGCTGCCAGCCTGCCAGTGCCCACAAGAGCTCTGGTGGGGCTCTTTTCGGACCTCTGGCCTTCTGGGAGAGCCCGCGGAGCCAATGGCACGCAGACAACGCGTTTGCGGGAGACTAGAGACCCATCACGTGAACCTCAGGCTCCCGATATGTGACGTCCGTCTATTAGTACTACTAGTAGGTACTATGTCCATCTTTGTCCAACTGCATCTTGATTTGCCCCGGTCGTGAATATCGGCAAGAATATCATACTCGTAGTATGATATATCAGACGGGGCCAACCCTCCAACGCAATGGCTGGACTGGGCTTCTCCCGGCGCAAACAGCGTCTTCCGCTACCGTCAATCACTGAAACGTGGTTTTCCACGTCCTTCCCACTAACACAGTCATCTCCATGGTAAAGACAACAACGACAACGCATGGTACAAAACGAACGCTGCGTCAAAGAGACGTGAATGATGCCAATTTTCATGTCATCTGATCCATCTCGCTTTCAGCAACGGGATGCAAGGCCATCCCTCTCGGTTGCCATGCCGAACCAGGACCATGCAGCCTCCCTGAAATGCACGACGTACATTCGACCTGTTTGCTTCTTTGCTTTTTCCCACCGTCGTCTTTTGGCTTTGATTTGCCCTTGAATCTCTTTGAAGCCGCAGCTAGCCCCTCTCAATCTAGTGATGGAAGATGTGACAGGAAACCGGCAGGTTGGCCACAATGGCCGTCAATCCTTGCTCCCCGTGAGTGAAGTAAGTCGCTCCTTTGCTATGCTCTTCACTTCATAAAGACGACGTTGGGCACATATGAGCAGCACTCTCGCTCGCAGTTTTTGGACCACCCAACTTCGTCTGGATTCCGTGATTGTCGCAGAGTTGGATGCTTGGCGTTTGCTTGACGGCAATGCGCAAGAACGCCAGAAACAACCTCAGGCTTGACATGGCTTTAGCGAACCAGGCCAAGCCTCGTGCTGTGGCTGTACTGCCACAAGATACACAACCACGCGCATCCACCCCCGTAGCCGAACAACTATCTCTTTCAGACATTCCTTTCTGGACTTCTCCTCCTATTTCCGCATTTGGCCGGCCAGAGCCTATCCTTCCAAGTGCAGATGAGGAACGAGCCTCTTATGTCGACCACCATGCCCGGGCAAGCCTGGAGCCTTTCAAATACCAGCAAGCGGATCATAGACGAGCGAGTCATCCGCTGACGCCGCCTCGAGATTGCCTCTTACAGCCCCAAGCTGCTGCTACTTCGCCTCTCCAACCTCCAGCACTCTCTGGTCCTGAAGGTCGACGGAATACCTGGGCTTTTCCAGACCTCACACCAAACCATAGCCCCAACGACGTCCCTGTGAACTCCTTGAGGTCTTCCACCGCGAATCAATCTGATGGTCAAAGGCGGAGCTCAGCCCCTTCTGCAGGGCTTCCACCAACTTTTGCATCTGTTCCTTGGGGAATTTCCGACTCGGAAATCTACGTTATCGTGCCTAGGCAGCTGAGTAGACCAAGGCGCCCTACTCAGTTGTCCCAAGGTGTCGAACTATGGTGGCCCGCACATGGTAATGGAAACGTTGAGATCCAGGTTGGGATTGCATCCCGTATGGGCATTTTGGAAAAGCTCACTCGGTGTTTCCCCCCTCGACAGCTGCAGATGGCACTCTCGCAACAGCCTCTGACACCAGCGACGCCCCATCACGAGGAACCTATTCCTTTCCCTCCGCCTGGGAGTGTACTGCCCATACCCGGAACGAGGCCGCCGGCGCCCTACGTGCAGCAGTTTCTGGTTGCTTCGTCCTCCCGCCCAGCATTTCCGACATTACCTCGCCACGGAACTCCTGCTGAATATCATATTTGTAAGTCCACGTCTAGGGCGCGGTGAATACGTCTCGCCTGTTGCTAACCTACAGTGTAGACAAAGAGCACGCCGTGAATTATCTACCCGTGCTCGGCGCTGTCTTGTTGCAGACCAAACGACCTATCCGTGAGGGTGAGCGCATCATGCTCCCCCTACCCTATCCTCACGCTTGGTCTGAGACGGTTCGCTACGTTTCCACCGGCGATCCCAACTTTCTCTCCGAATCTGTCAAAAGCAACGTCCTGCATCTCGGCGGAGTGCTCCGATCTCAATAGAGGTTTTTCTTATTATTATCTTTCTAAGTCTTTTACGTACGTGTCAAGAGTATCGCAAGGCGTTGGTGGAGCGTACAGGTATCCTGGATACTGGTTCCTCTTGCTTTTAGGCTCTTGTTTGTGACTTCAAGCCTGCCATATCTTATTCAAGTCAGCTTTTTTACGCCGCCCTGTTCTTTGTATTAAAGGAATGTTGTCTGGATGTCCGAGGGATGTCGTTGAATTTGGCTTCTCGCATTGCAACCGCCATGCAACGGTCAGCCGGTAGATGGATATGCATATTTAAATGAACATGTCACAAATCTTTTGAGAAGGTCCTACGCAAGGTATGAGCAAGCCGTTGACATCCGTTTATACTCTTACTCATATCATTTCCAAATTCATGGTGACGTGATCAGTTTTGAAAACCACGAAAACGACACTCTCACTCCTACACGTAGCGTATCAACTCCAAAAAGATATAAGCCTCGCAGAGGAGGCTCCAAGATAAAAGACAACATGACATATCATTTACATTACCACAGTATTGCTTCCTCTTAAACTGATAACACAAACTTAGCACCAATAGTGATCAGGTATTTCAACCCAACGTAACATGAGCATAAAAAGGTTCGAAAGTAATTTTGAGCACCCACCAAGTCTCTCGCACTATTCATAACTTGACCTTGAGCTCGTACTATCAAGTATCGCGCCTCTTACATATTTCTACAAGTTTTTCGATATTTCATAAAACCGTCCCACCCCTCCCCCGGCTCCCACGAGGCCCAGGGTATGCCGTTTATATTTGAACCGGGTACACCTCGGTGAGTACTTGCAGCCTGCATACGACCCATGCGTCGATTTTAATTAAAAGAGGCCCTGGGGATCATCCCCGACGTAAGCACACTATGTCAGCCAGCCGAAGCAGAACAACACGAAGTATCAGTTGAAGGATAAAATATCGGGAAGAACAGGGAGAAGAGGAGGATTTGAAGTGCAACTTTCAGTCGTTATACTGTGCCTCTCGGTACATAGGAAGCTTACCCCTTCAGGTAGGAACCACCCACGCGCGTCAAAACGCATTGCAGCCAGCGCACGGTTGGCCTAGCGGTCCGTGAGCAGACTGGACTCCCCTCCGAAGGATATTGGCGCAGAATGTACACATGTAATACTTCAAAGCTTGTAAGAACAACAGGAAGGCAACTCTTGCTCTCAAGCCATGTTGCATTTCGGATCTCTTGTTTGAGACGAAGCAACCCGCGTACGCAGGTCGTGCAGGCCGGAGACAGGCTACATGCGCGGGCTTGTGGGTAAGGAGTCAACCCGCATATGCCGAGACACGTTGTCGATTCACCTTTTGCTCAATTCGTGTTCTCCATGATGTTCTTCCTTTCCTTCCAGGCGCCCGGCCCGCGAGCGGCGCAAAACACGCAACAGACAAGGCCCTTGTTCCTCCTGCCCTGCGTGTACACGCCCCTACAATCCATGCCAGCTTTGCAAATGCCATGACCGTATGTATGTCTCTAGCCGGGCATGTGGAGGATGAGGCGCCTTATTGAGCCGTTCTGCTTGCCCCCCTCCCCCCCAGCAGGAGTTGAGAAAAAGGTAGTTGCATCGAACCCACGATCTACCTGTAATGAAATGCAGATGTCCATCGCGTTCCTTCACGCCGATGGCTTCCTGCCATCTCCGCCGCGCCGCGCTCTAGCTCCCTCCCCTTGTAGTCGAGCGCCCGGACGGCCTACTCCGTGCGTGGGATCCGGACGCTTGTTTGGCCGCTCTGCACGTCATCCTGTGCATCCATGTCCCGATCCAGCGCAAGGATTTTCATGGGGATGAACCAACATATCGATGCTCCGTACCTGAGTCGTTGCAGTGCACGGCTTGTACTCTTTTATACGAGCCGGAGTATATCAACACATACTCCAAGTAGAAATACCAGCATCGTATTCTCAGGGTTGGTCATGTAAGAACTCAAGACTCGGCTGGCCTGGCTGAGCAAAAATGCGAGGGCAGGGTATCCATGAGCATCACCGCAAAGCTCCAATTTTCCCATCTAGGGAAACGGCTCCTTTCGGTCTGAGCGCACATGGCCATCCGCCCGTATTCGCCAAACCTGTAGAAAAAACAACGAATAGTAAAGCGGATGATTCATCGACACTGTTAGTGTGAACCTGCAGATTACTCAATCCTTTAACGATCCACCACAAGGCTTGGTATACTGGTGCCGGGCTCGCGTGAGGTATCTGAATGTCGTGGGCCGCGCGCTGCTTTCGGCTGCATCCGTGGATCTTCTCGGTATTTTCTCGTTTAGAGAGCTGTAGAAATTCCCCATGGGCTCAGAAGCTTGATTCCCTTCCCATCTCGGTTAGCCAAGGGCGAAGGAGGCAATTTTCCGCCTCCTGTTCTTAAGAACAACTTAGGTCCACCTGCAATACTTTGGCGCCGTTGGCGCCGTTTGCGCCGGCAGCCAGAGTTCGGGCGGCCAGGTCACATTGAATACAATACCGAAGGGCATGCCTATTCGCTCCGGTGCTGCGCCGTGTCCGTCGGAGCCGTCCGCGGGGGACTTCGGCTGGAACATGATTCTCAGCGCCGACAGTCTGGTGATTCACTTTCCAGCCGGGAAAGTTCTGTTTGCTTACCACACTTGCCTATCCTGCTAAGCTTTAGTAGACACAACTTTGGTTTGGTTACTCATCAGAAGTGCTAGTGGGAAGGTGGAGGAGGCGAATGAGGTTGGCAGAGGCGATACTACTTCCGACATAATATGACGCCTTGTGCACCAATCTCTGCAACCAGAGCGGTCCAGTGATCACATCTTCATGTGGCTACCCGTGTCTTGATGGTGCGCTGCATATGTATTCTATTGGCTCTTGTAGCGTGCCGCATTTTTGCACTTCGTTTTGAGGCTTCCCGTCTGTGCCATCTTGCCGTCCGCTTGGGGGTCGGTCCCAAAACCGCACATGGGCGTTGCCAAATAGACCGCGTACCCACGTAGATCTCTGCTCCAACAGTTCTTTGTACGTCTCACAGTGCTGGCGCTAGGATGGGCGGGTTCGCTAACACCAGATAGCTCGGAAGCCTTGGAGATGGATGGGTCCCTGAACTGACCAGTTGAGCACCCATAAGCAAACCCCGGGCCATAGCATATAATAGCTGGAGGAAATACACAACGCTTGTATTAGCGACCAGACTTATGAGCTGCTCTGGGCTCTCCCTTTTGCAGATTTCAGCGGGCGTATCATTAGTGCCTTCTAGACCTAAAGCCGGGGATAGGATATTTGCCTCGCAAAAATTGCACCCGGCTTGGCCTACAGTAGACCATCTTGTTCACTTAGGTAGCTACTGGCCAAGACTGTGATGGCCTGAGCCACCGAGGTCAGTCTAGGTGGAGGGAGCTGGGGCTTGGAAGCGTGCACGCCCCCTCCTCTTCTCCCTCAGTCCTCCTCTTCGATCCGCTAGCAACAGGACCTGCGTCGCCTATATGCACGTCGAAGAGGAAGTGGTTAGTTCACTTTTCTCAGTTGTGGAAGAAAAAACGACTCTGTTTTGGTCTTGCATCAGCACTCGCGCTTCTCCGATGTCTGCCAAAAATTGCACCCCCATTCATCGCTCGATCATCGTGGAAGGTCGCGGTTATGGGGCACAGGGTCCTTGGTCTGCTGGGCGGACGTTTTTTCCGACGACCCCCTCAGCCTTCCTGTCATTTGATCCACTCGCATTTAGTGCCATACAAGTATTATTACTTGTCAGAGTTCTGGGAGTTATCAACGAGTGATAACGAGTGAGCGAGGGAGTGGAAGACATGGTTTGATCGTAAATATCCATATCGGGAACTCTTTAGAGATGTCAAGCGCAATTGCGCGAAATTTGTTCCGCGTTTGGCCGAAAATAGAGCTTCTTTTTGCCCTTGGCAAGAGGCACATTATCAACCAGTGTTGATTGGTAAGTAGGCAAAGGTCAGCGAAGCTGTTATGAGTCGATCTAATCGGAAGTGTGGAGGGCCACAGGGTCGGCGTGTTGATGCCTCCGCCGCCATGCGTACGAGCGTGGATGTATTGCTGATGCTTTGTTTCTCCGTTTGTGTGGCATGACTATGACCACTAGGAGGACTAGCATTGTGCCCCAGTCTTATGATGTGCTGGGGGAATACGACGTTGCCGATCAACAAAAGGTGTGCGTGTACTCCGGAGTCCGTACTCGCAAGACATATCGGCCAGTGGTGGTGCTATAGACAAGGTAGTACGCTGCTGTGCGCATACTCGTGTATGTGATCTGGGTCTCGTACCGTAATGCCCTAGTCAGAAGTTGTGGTGGTGTGGGGGTGGTGAAGCTGACCCGCAAGCAAAGCTGCTGGGCTGAAGGGGCCAAGAGACGCCCCGACATACGAAGACCCCTCTACTCGTAGACGCCACTGAACAGGGCAGACGCCATTATTGCTAGTTCGACTGAGTAGTGCGAGGACTAGTAGAAATAGTGATGAGTTGGTAGTATTGCTGAGTATCGATATCGTGAGATGCCTTGCCCAGACTGGGGAGAATCCCATGTCGTACTCGTAGCACACGAAGCCCTGGATGTGGGATGTCATGAGTTGATCCGGCAACTTGTGGTGTTGGTTGGAGGCTGATGATTTTTGAAGGCGCACTGGCAACAGTTGGCAGTAACTAAAGCCCCGAAGATTTTGCTGCATCTCATCTTGATGCCTGGATGCCCTGGTAGTCGAAACCTGCAGGAAAGAGCAATTGCCTTGTTACTAGTACTTTCCTGACGACTACTGTATTTCATTGTGTGGTTTCATCGCTCTTTCTCAGTTGCACATTGCGATTTTGGCCGTATCAGTACATTTCAGGGTGTGAGAAGGAGTACTGGTAGTACTTACCTTACTCGTAGTACATACATACATGTAGGACCTTACTCGTCGCACCTTCCCTGCTTTTGCTCATTCTACCCACGCAACGGCAGGTACGTCCCTGGTCTTCTTCCCCATTGACCATTGACCACTGGCAGTGAGTGCATTGCCGCCAAGTTTAGCCGAGCTGAAAGTGGTTCTTCAATTTCAAATTGCTCGTACATTGATTGATCAAAGCAACTTCACAACATGCACGACTCCAAATAGCAGTATTCGTGATTACCTGGTATGGCAGGCAATGCGCAGCAATGACACTAGCACCCCCAGCAACCTCCTCGTCCTGCATGCACCTGTCAAAAAGAAGCAATCACCACTAGCAACAGTGACATTACGGCAACAACCCTTCCGCGGGCATAACTTGAGCTAACCCTAGTGTGGGTGCAGGAACCGGAACCGACTTCAACTAGTAGTAGTAAGTAAGTTGGTTCGTCGTTGAGACTCGCTACCTCTCTTCTCCTCTCTTCTCCTCTTATCTCCTCCTCTCCGTCTCCATTTCCCTCATACCTTCTACGGGTAACAGATCGTTTTCAAAAATTGAGAAATTAACAAAACAAAACAGATGGCAAACATGCGGGGTTCAAAGCTGTATCCGCAATCTTCCCGTTGGTCGATTCGCATCGACTATCCGAAGCCGCTCTCTCGCGCCGTCATCATGTGGAGTTCGCACAACTTGCTAAAAATTCCGTCCGCGCCTTGAACCCACCTAGTGCGCGATGCAGCTCATCCTCGCAGGCTAAGCAATTGGGCCCGGTCCTTGGCCCTGCCACCGAACCACTTTTCTATCCATATGCTAACAAGTGGTCCGATCAAAGTTGGGTGGTACTGTTTGTTATCTTCATTCTTGCTTTGTTCCCTCGTCCTCTCTTGGTGGTTGTCATTCCTTGCTGGGTTCAGCCTGTCGTAGTTGGTTGTTGGCTGGGCGGTTGTTGAACACGGGGTTGACACCACTAGCAGACGCAATCATTACACACCTGAATGGAGACGTTGTACATACATGCATACACTTCCTTACAGAACGTACAACACTTACTAGTACAGAAGAGGCTGACAAAAACCGAGTTCCATGCGCTTCGGCGGAGCACTCGCCAGCATCTATTACGTATAGCACGCAGGCATTTTGTATACATAGACAGCTAACTTGATGCCTGCCGTTTAGTACTGACCAGGTTTTCTCGTGCCCCGTACTCCATAATCGTAGTAGCATTCTGGTTTCAGTAATCATGCGCAGTACCTGCTTACGCCCTGTGGAGTCTCTGTTCACTGGATCGTCGTCTGATGCCCACAGCTCTAAAGAGGGTGGGAGTGTGAGACATGGCGCAGAAATACAGTAGACCACATGCACGAACCTGCAGGACTGTGTCATATACTGCTGTCGGTAGTGAACCTGCTACTCGCCTCGAAAACATGACACATCATACTCAACGGCTGTCACCGAGGCGAGACGCAACTGCGAGCACGTTGTGTGACGGAGTATTATGCAGCATCGAGATGACCGTCAGTGCCACGCTAACCTTACGTTGACGACATCATCTGGACCCTGACAGGTTTGCACGGCATCATGTACATGTAGGCAGGGCAGATTCTGGAATCATTCCGCTCCAATGAGCCAAAGCTTGTATTTCCTGTTGCTCTTCTTTCCCGGCTCCATGTGGACCTATCTCTTGAAAGCGCAGGTCTTGTTCATTATAACACATCTTGCTGTTTGTCTCTTTTCTGCCCCAAAATTGTAATCGTAACCCAAAGCGTCGTCCCTGACGCACCAGCCTTTTTGTCCCAACTCTCGGGGGGTTCATCCGTCAAAGTACTCAATTAGTAGTAAGAGTCATGTTTCCTCGAAAAAAAAAGGTGTCATATCATCGTTAAAAGTCGGAGTCCAGTTTCTCCTCCGTGAATCGTCTGCGTAAGCAATTCAACCAACCAGTGGATCGGTCGTCACTCCACAGGCTGCACTGGTTCGTAAGACGTCCCCGAATCGTGGGTGGCGTATGTTTTCTTTTCGTTCTCTTGCTGGTTGCCGTGAGCTTCCCGTAGCTGTGAGTGACGTCCCTTTTGACGCACATTGTAGCGAATGAGGGAGCTGTTGCCCGGCGGTGTCTTCAACACGACCGACGGCTGCGGAGCTGGTGCCAGTCTGTCTGCATCGTTGGCATCACCATCAGCCCGGCTTCCCCATGAAGTCTGTCTTTTGGTTAGCTTATGCCCCGATCCCAGCTTTGATGTAGTGGAGAACGAACCATATTAAGAGTCATGAGCGCATAGAGCTTAATCAGACCATGGAAATACCCGAAAATAATGGAGACTGGGAGAAAGAGGATGTCGCTAGGGTTGCGCCTGAACAGGCCTACCAGCTTCACAACTTTCGTAAAGGCGAACAAGAAGATAAACTGGGACCAGAAGGCATATCGGCGGGTTTTCATCTCCCAATCATCCGTTGCCCACCACAAGGAGGCGAGAATTAACGGGTCAAATAGAAACGCCAGGGACGTGAAAGTCGCGATGTGAAGAGCATATGTGCACCATAATTGCTGCCTGGTTCTAATTGTTAGTCTATCGCCGTATCAACGTCACTAGAAGGGGATGAAACTGACTTCCAAACGTATCGTTCCCGCACCAAACTAGTCCAATTACTGCGCCAATTGCTTCTGGCCCATCGCGAGCACTGGTAGAGAAATTTGTGACTGTTCTCGAGGGTCGTCTCGAGCTCGCATTCGCGCTCGTACTGAATCCAGGTCTTCCACTGGTGGTTTACGAGCCATCGCGTGACAAAGTTGTCGTCGTCAGCGTTGAGGATCCACTTTCGCCACTTCTCAGTTTGGAAACCGTGGAGGAATTCGTGACTCGACAAGATCTCAGATCGGTAAGCGCCGGTTCTTCCAGACATGCAGGATGTTCCACCATCGATATTGTGCGTTGCTGAAATTTCAAAGTTTCGACGCTCGATGTAAGCAGCCCCAAGCCAATTCCAGATTCGGGTGGTCAGGGGACCAACCCACTCGCGGCGAACCCTCTGACAAGTGCCCACCCCACCAATTTCCGGGTCCTCAAACGGGGCCAGAATCCACGGGATGAGAGTTGACGGCCAAGAAACATCGTCATCTGCCATGATCGTAATGGGCGTCTTCACCTTGGGGAGAGCCTCGCAAACTTGAATTCTCTTGTTGGCGATCGGTGTGGCAAGCACACGGACACTAGCCCCAGAAAGAGAAGACGCAAGGTGTTCAAGTCCCTGTTGCTTGTCGTGCGTAGTTACCAGCAAAAGTTCAGCTGGTTTGCATGCTAAAATACTCTCAAGAGAAGGACGAAGTTCTTCAAATGCATTGTGGATAGTGGGAATGACAACAGTCACATCCTTGCTGGTGAAGGATGGCTTTGCGGGAATAGGCTTAGACTTGTAGGACCAATGGCTAACGCAGTGAACCACCAGGCGCAGGTAGCGATGGAGCCTTCACAAGAGTTAGCAGAGCCAAAGGGTACTGAAGAGACTGAAACTTACCAAAGCCCACAAAATACATAAAACCAAAAGGTGGTGGAGTACCAAAAGTCCATAGAGGGAAGGAGAAGGCTGGAGAAGGAGGCTATCTTGCCCAAGACGGCGTCGATAATGTCCTCCATGGCGGCGGATTGTGATAGAGATTTCCAGGATTTCTCTAGGAGGGCGAAGCCGGCAAAAAATAGATGTTTGGCAATCTATTAAGAGCGTACAGAGAGACGCGAGGCCGTGAGGAGACAAGAGGTCAATTCCAAAACAGTGGCCGATATAAGTAGGGAAGATCCCGCTGCTGAGGCTTTCCCAACTTCAGAAAGACCAAACCCGAGACTGCACAAGCTGAGTGGATTCAAGCGACACTTAAATAAGTGAATCACAGGTAATTCATAAATCCAAGTTCTTGAAATGTCGAGAGAGCTTATGCTTCTTGGTAGATCCAAGATAGTGATAGTGATAGTGGTTGATTCGTCAAATCGTAAAGACCTTGGGAAGATCGTATTATGCCACCGGATGGCAGGCTGGCAAGAGTTAAGAAAACCTGGTCCCCCATATACCGGAGAGAAGAAAGATACGAGAAAAAGACCAAAAGAAGAGACGCCTGGAGAGTCCTTAAGAAGCACACAAAGACACCAATGCCAGGGAGACGACACAAAGTAACAAGACGGCGTATTGTACAACGTAGAAGCCGGTAGTCTCTAACCAGTAGCGCCCATGTTGAAGCACGACAGAGACGAAGTTGCCGGATAGAGGAGGAGGAAAGATGGGATGGGGAAGAAGGAAGTGAAACAGTAAGTAGGGCAATGAGACTAGAATGGGACGCTTGTGTTGTGGGAGGCAGGATATATAAAGACGAGCCCGTACAGTCTATAGCTGGGATGGTGGCATGGAGCTTGCTGATCTGGGCATAACGGACGAGGAGTCGGCCGGATCGGAAGCATCTGCTGTGCCTTGAAACGGGCCATGTCCAATGCCATGCATGAGCGCGGAGTCGACATGGGGACCCTCTCGCGCTTGAGGCAAATCTGTGTTGATTAAGCTGGAGGCCGGTGGTAGTAGTGGACGCAGTACTTCGAGATCAATCTCGACGACGACGAGACCGGGAAAGCGCCAGGTAGGGTGCAGGGAACGAAGGCGCTTGTAGTGAGACGCTAGTAGGTATGCCTGGTCGTAGGTCTGTGCCGATGTGGAGCCCGATGAGGTGGAGCGGAGAGTAACGTCGAGGGGCGATTGGGGCCCTGGCTGCAGATTCGCACATCTGAAGGAGGGGCGTGTGGTGCTGAAAAGCCATGGGACCACTGTAGGACCTAGAGATAGAAATGGTGGATGGAGGATGGAGGGAGGGATGGCGAGCCATTGCCATGCAGATGCTGCTCCTCCAAAGCATGCTCGTGCACTCACGCGCGAGCAAATACCTTGGGATGGAGCCGGACGGTGCAGCAACGGCATCTTTCCGTAGGGAGCCATGTCGTTGATACTTGATACCCCCAATGTTCCTACTGATCCACGCGTGGTGTAATTAGATTGACATATTGCACGCGCGGCTGCACGGCGGATGTATTCTATGAATATCGTCCAGTAGCCGGATTTTCCTCTTGAGAAAGATCACGCAGTCTAGCCCTGGGCAATAGACAAGAACCCCGATCATGGACCCCGCGCTCTATGAATGGTTCAACGGACGCGCCGGTCCATGATTGACCGGGACTTCTGCCCTCACTAGCTGTTGTGACTGGCTGACCGGCCGGCCAAGGACCGACTGGCGCTCTTAGTGGTGGATCTTAAGGCGCTCAGCCTGGCCATGTGAGGCAGTCGAAGATCCAGCACTCCAAGAAGAACCTTGTGCACACAGGTCAATGGCTGGGACCCTTTTTTTTTTCTTCCCTCTCTTTCTCTTCCCTTTTTGCTTCCCTGTGCCCCTGCACTCAACCGGATACGTACTCATACAAATAGAATCTGGCGAGCGGCCGAAGCAACGTAATGAGCCAGGAACGGCACAAATACAAAGATGGCTACCCCAAAGGGCAGGCAGATGAGCTTGTCGCAATTAGCATCAGTTCGGCATGACGCTCCCCTGCCCCATGCGATGTCTGCCTGTTGCTTGCCGTTTCCTCAGCCCTCTGACATGCGTTGAACACTGATGTCTGGGTACGCCGTGCTTGTGTTGACGTTGGAGCCGGCTCCATTGCCGTGGAGCGAGCTGCGAGCACAATGACTTGTTTAATGTAATATTGCGCAGTGTATGATGCATCCGCGGTTCGTGGGAATGACATGGTTAATTACTGCTAGAGCTGGTACCGGTACAGATAGTCGCAAGGCAAGGTACTTGGTGGTGAGCATGCCATGCCATGCCAGCACCGAAAACAATTCTGCAGGCCCCCAGTATTTAGTGCAGGGAAGAGCCGTGTGAAGCAGCGTTCAGCAAATGCTACAGGGACGGAAATGGTGAGAGAAGAGACGACATGGGGAGCCATTGTCCAACCAGGGCTGAGCTCTTTCTATGCAGGAACTTGCATAGGGACAAGCTTCACTGGATGTACATGTGCTCTTGGTGGGTCTGCGAGTTGTCAGAGTTGCTCTCGGTCTGCGGCCGGACCGGCGTTAATGGATGAAAATAGCAGTCCAATGTTCAAGACTTAGGACAAGTTATTTGAAAGAGATCAGAACGTGGGCGGCAGCTAGGCGGGAGGCTTTCGGAAGCTTTGAAATCCAGCAAATTCGTGTGCATAGTCTGACGGTATCGTGCTGTATTGCATGCGCATTCTCAGGTGGTAGGGGTAGGGATGTCGTAGCAACGGGGAGGCCCAATTGGTCACGGTGCAGATCGTGAAGTGCGCAACCACAGTTCGCAAGAGCAGACGCGGCATGGATCAATGGATACGTGCTGGAGACGGCCCCTTCCAGCGCGAATCAAGGCCCTGCACAATGCATGCTTGCGTCGGACCAGATATTATGATGCCTACGACCTTGTTGCTGCCGGGTTGGATGTACAAGTATGTATCATGTCGCTGAATTTGGCACACGGCAGGCAAGTATAGCAGCTGCCAGTTGCGTACTTGTGCTTGTACATACATAGTCCAATTCGAGCAAATTGAGGTGTGTTGCGTATGCGTATAGTAGTATTAGTGTTGAGTGGTGTTTGTGTTGTATTCCAATTGTTGCCGAACGGCGCGGGGTTTGTGGGGCGTAGAACAGGAAGCAAGCTGCAAGCAGTACCACAATGCAGTACGAGTGCAGTAGTCAACGAGTCGCAAGTCGCAGCAACATGGCCGCAGACCGGTCGCAGAAGAAGACAGCTTGGTGGTCCGGCTCTGCCTATGGTTGCGTTCCGATGGAGATGATCTCATGGATGAAAATTTTCTTTGCCATCTGGTATCGGCAGAAGAGTTTGAAGGAAGGCAACATTGAAGCTAGTTGCTAATCTGATACGACGACATACGTGCCTTCCTCATTGTTGGCAGCGCCTTCCCATGGATCTCGCACTCGGCTCTCCAATAGGTAAGAATGCACACCTCAACTGAAAGTACGCTGTATTGAGGCAAGAACTATCGGTTTTACTGGAATATCTGGGAAGCCACCTTACAGGCAATACTGGTAGGTTCCTGCCGAAGCATCAATATTAAAGTAGGCACGTGGGTTCCCCCTCGCCAAGTGTGATAAAAACGCCTAAAGCACCTGCCGAATCGTTCTGCAGTAAGAGAAGAAGATATCACCCTTTCCCTCTGTCTCTGCTGCCGGCATTGCGTTTTTCCAACTTTGATTGGCGCGTTCTTTACTGACCTTGTTGAGGCTGGTATCTCTCACGCGCCAGTGATAAGCCCAGACCATATCAAATTAACACGATCTGGAATGGAGGGAAGTAATCACTACCCATACGCTCAGAGAAACCGAAGACCGAAATAATTGCTGGTTAATGCAAAAAGATGGAAACTCTCGTTCCAGCAGAATAGCAATACGACCAGTAAGGCAAGTGTTGCGGATAGGGCGCTGAGCACACTTGAACCAACTGTTGGTGATGACATTTCCCCATCCAGACCATGGAAGGAGCAAGGAATTCTCGAACTATGGAAGGAGCGACCCGGATTGAAGCATGCACATGGCGCCAAGATCACCAGCAAACTCAATCTTCATCCTGATCACCCACTTTATCCTTTTTCCCTCTTTTCACCCTATCTTGGCGCGGTGGCTCTCTCAAAACATCAACACTCTAGTAGAATTCGTGTAAGACAACTTTTTCCCCCATCAACCATAGAGCAACCACATTGCCATCGCTGTGGGGTCTTTTTTTTTTTTCCCTTCTTCTTTTTTTTTGTGGCTAGCCAATCCAATGGACAATGGCAACACGACTTGGCTGGCCTGCTACTACTAGCATGCAGCACCCTACTAACACAACCCCCGCATCTACCGATATGCCGTGGGAGGTTTTCGTGGACTGTATCGATATTCGACGATTTCCGCAACCCTTCGGCGTTACGAAGCGATCGTATATTGCTGTAAATACGTCCGACCCAGCCGGGACTTTCTGTTCAACTCAGTACATCATAGCTTCCACCAATCCCTTCTCGTGGTGTGAGTAGATATGTACGGCGTCATCGTGATCAATAGCGTTTTCCCCAAATTCCCTTCTCCTTAAACACTTACTCTTCTGAAAGCACCATCCCACGCTAGCTCTGCGCTTGCGGTCCAGATACACCACACGGTAGTGGGGATGCCTTCCAAGCTCAGACTTAGCCGATGCAATGTAACTTGATGCCCCTATCATTGGTCGTCTAGAGTGCATACTTGGGACAAGAGCTCAATTAATGTCAGAACTTACTCTGATGGAGGGTGCTGGGGCTGCATGGAGCTCACGTAGCTACGGCACGTTGAGACAGCATGATAGGAGCACCATCAAGTTACCTGTACCATCCCGCTGAAGTCTTCGTTTCTTTCTCTCTCGTCGGGCTGAGGGGGACCTACAACATCAGAAACGCCAATGGAACTTAGCAGAGGTTTCACTTTGCATATACAGCTCCAAGTATACAACATCGAACACATCCAAATAAGTCGTTGCCAGAACTGGCGTCCCGCAGCCAGGGTGGAGTACAACCTTGGCAATCAAAGTACGAGAACGGAGGATGGATGGCACATTTACTCGACTCTTAGGGTGAGAAACCTGCAGTTCTTCTTGAGCTTTCTTCAACGATCATAAGCTCGGCAGATAGGCGGAAATTCGCCACAAGTCCGATAGGAGTGTTCACTGCCTCCGCCAAAGAAGGCCGACTTGGTGGTTTTTTTTTTGATATCCGAGCCTAAGCAGTGAAGACTTTCACGTGCTATCGGGGAATGCAGCCCATATAGCCCTCCAAAGGTATCTCTCGGCTATTATCCTCGCTGCACTTCATTTCAAGACACGGATTTTGTTTGTGGCTTCAGATCCCCGACTTAGGCGGCCCGAGTCGAGATTGGAAAAAATGACAGTGGAAGAATATTACGTCGTGGGTCATGGTGGAGGCGCGGGATGGGCGGGCCAACCCTAGCACCGTGAAGATCGACAACTACTACGACCGCCCTTGCCAAGGTAGGAAGCGAATCAACTTCACATGACCGTCATGCCACCGTTTACTTCACAAACCCTTGATTAAAAGTCTCACGCCCCAGCCTGGATACTATGATCCGGTATTGGCTCTTTGGATACGAGACTTTCGTCTGGACTCTCGAGGATCCTCTTCACGGGAGCTGCCGAGCAGGGCTTACGTCGTATTCACTGACTATTGTGAAATAGTCACTACACATGTGCAGAGCCGTAGCCCGGATTGTCATGCACAAGCTATGTATTCCATGGGGGACAACTTTCCAGTCTCAAAGTCATACGATAACATTTGAAGCGAAATTTTCGAACCAGCACCAGTGGCCAACGAGATGCTCTTATCATTCATTCACTCCTTGGATTTCCGAGTTCTAGCTTGGTTTATGTGGGCAATCTATGCTTAAAGTTATCGGATCGCGCCGACGGTATCGAGACTGTTCAGTCTCGACCAAAAGTGTGCGTTCAGACTCTACCACCAAAGCCCACTTGGGACCTTTCGGACGGTGACAACAGATCTTCTTACGGTGCGCCTTTCCCGCGTTGCCTCGGCACCCTTATCAAGCAGTTTCTAAGAAAGCAGGCACGTTTTGAGCCGCCGTCTCTTGACATCTGCGAGTAACTTGATCCTTATTTGTAGCAGTCCTATGTTTGGAAGCAATACAATCCTATCAACACGCTGGATCCATTCCAAGTGACTGGAGCCAACGTAAGCTGGCAGCACCTTCTTTTTTCAACACACAAAAGCACCAGAGGATCAACGTGGTTTGCTGGGTTCAAGGAAGCGGTCAGGGAATCAACCGCGGAAGTAGGACGCACTTATCCGGCATGCCTAAGATTGACGGGGACCAGTTCCCATCCGTCCGTTGCGTGCGACTTGCGTTGGGCTCTGCATCACCTTAACTGAGACTGGCTGAAGGGGTGTTAGGGCAAAAGCTACTAGCCAACATTGTGTACACACCCACATACGGTACATTGCCTCCGGTGTTGGTCCTTGCCATTATTTGCGCACAATTTGCAGGCTTGATCATCCTCAACATCTCTATTTTTCTGTCGGACACAAGAAAATTATGATATGTGTTGGCGCGTGGATACTTCGTTGGCTTATGATCTTCCACGTACACATGCACAACCGGGAGGGCAGACTGACCCTCGAAACTAACAATAGGCCGGGATTAAGAGGCGCTCATGGCGACTTGTATGATCCGTGAGCCTCCTCCCTCACCCATGATTGAGTTTTGATCAACAAGTGCTATGATGCAACCAGTCACACCGCAGCAGGGAGTAATACGTCTGGTTCATCGGCTAAGATGAGCATCCAGTCTTCCACATTACTCCAACTTTCTGTCGACTGCAGATAATGCTAGAGATTCTCCCAAAAGGGAAATTGGTTGTGCTTCGGAGCAGCGTGACCGAGCTCCACCGTTGGAGTTGACCCTGAGAATGTAGGGTAGGCAGTGACGATCAAGGACACCACCTTATCACGCCGTACTAATATACCTCGTTTATTCAAATCAGAGAGTTTCCTGCACCTTCTTGGTAGTATGTAGAGACTGCGGGGGTACGGGTATTAGGAGAGAAGTTGGTGGTACTTATCTTGCTCATGGTTCTGGTGTTACTGACGATTGATACCCATCTTATGCATGCGACGCCACGTTCGTGGATGATCTTCTCTGTCTAAGTTCTGATGTCGATTGTCACTCATCAATACTGGAGCAAGTTGTCGAAATCTTTGAATAGATAGAAACAATTTACAAAGAGCCGAACCACGACAATTCTAATGCGGTTCAATTCTAAAGCGCTGAGTGATGCTCGCTTCGCCACTGCAAGCCAAAGGTACGTGATCTGGAAAGTGCCTAGTCCTTGGGACGTAATTATGTGCTATATCCGAGTCTATCCGGATCAAAGGCTTGATGAAAGGGTCATAGGAAGATCTAAGAGCCAAGAAGGAGTCTGAATGGATTACTCGCTTTCTGTTGCAGTCGATAACAATGAAAGATAACAAGTTGCTAGAATATCCTACCCTGCCATCCGGAAGCAATGGTACTGTCCAATGCGATGGTATCCTGCTCACCGATACCCCAAAAGAGAAGTTATAATACCGCGAAAGCAGATATGAAGTCACTCGGAGGTCATCCAATATGGATATTCTAACAATTGAGGGAGAAGCAAAACATTGTGTAACAAATGAGTGGCTTCCGCCTACTATTGATATTGGCTGGGCGGTAGAGGGGGGAAAGGGTACCACCCGAGAATTCCAAATTGGATTGTTTCTATCGAACGGCATTAGGCAGATCTCTGCATCAGTTCCTTGTCAAATCAAGGCTGAGGGTAGATGAGCATTGCGCTGAAGACAATACCTCAGGCACGCCCCCCATATGCAGTGACATCGCAGTAGATACTCCCCCCCTGGTGGTGGTGTCTGGATTTCTCCGCAGCAGGTTCCGTGTAGACTCCACACTGTCTGGCACATGAAAGAAAAAAAGATTTTTTTTTCCTTTGCCTCTTCGATTCTCCATCTCTTTCTCTCCTATGAACACGCCAAGTGCAGGACGGACTGGTGGGTAGCATCATGGAAAACATGCTTCGCGGAAATTCGACTTCGAAACCGGGGTCACGATCAACAGTCGATGATACTTCAGACGGGATGGACTCCGGTTGCGGAGTAAATATCCGCGGGAATAGGGAGCGGCAGTCGATCCTCGCTCTTCCCGAACAATTCAAGTCGCATTCTATGCCACGCATATCAAGATAATAACGGCAGAGGAGAATACCTACCTTCCCGTGGGCAAAAACGCTATACGCTCCTTCCCTCTCTAACTTTAGGCGAAAGCTCCTACATGCTTTAAACCAATTGCTTCTTGTCTCAACGACAGATCATTGCCTTCACCGCAACTTCTCGTTTTCGCAATAACTTGACGTGTACAGCTTGTGTAAAGCGACACGTACGGCGAGTGTTTAGACCCAGAAGTCGAATGGTATAGGTACAGTCCCTCCATCTGCGTTGTTGCGACAGACTTGCCACAGTATGAGGGTGCATGTCCCAAGAAAAGAACTGATCTTGATCAACTGATCAATGCAACATCTTCAACAGAATGCATAGTAGGGTTGCCCCTTTCCTAGAACATGCGATACCCAGCATCGAAGCTTACACGTGCTTGCAGCTATGCCTCTCGGATCCGTTGTCTCGCCAAAGACGGAAACCTGCAACCGACGATCGTTCTATGAGGGGCCTATGAGACTTGGATAAGCATCTGACAGAGAGCCATGATCGCCCACTGATTGACGCTCAGGGTAGAGCCGTGGTGGTGTGGTCTGGCCGGTCCCGAGAAGCTTGTCCTTGGAGACGGCGTGGCGCCGCCACATAACATCCCACGACTGCCGCCGGCCGATAGCACGAGTACCGGCAATTGAGCAGACACAATCAAAGCCCGTCGTCTTGCATAAACGGGTGCAAACCTCATGGTTCTTGAGGGCGTCGCCACCCCTTTTCGTTGCCCTCACCGCGGTCTCAGCGTGGCGACAGAATTTCCTGGGCTTGCTGTATTGGGCGCCTACACAGGCCGATCGAAAGAAACATTACCTCTCTGTTGACGCCTTCCTAGGGTAGCCGATGGGGATTAGAAGAACCAGAAAGACTGGCCAAGGAATGCAAGCGGACAGTTGGAGTGGGATGATCCGGCCGCACCGACGTGACCCTGGAGCTGCATGGTTGGACTGTTCGAGAAGGACAACGAATAGTAATATGGCCAGAGGCAGCTTGGCGGGCAGTGCGGTGCAGCGAACATATGCACAATGGTACTGAAATGGCACACGGGAGCTGCGGCGCGGCGGGGAGGTTGCAGGTCGAATCTTTGGGCGGTCTCGGCCTCAACCTCCGAGGCCAACAGGAGGCTGCGGCAATGGCATAATCCAAGTTATCCCGCTCGCCCGCCCGAAAAGGTGTTGGGGAGGAGGGGTAATGGTCTGGAGGAAGCTAAAACTGGCGGCTTGAAGTTGGACTTGCCCACGGTTTTGAAGTCTGTTGCTAGTAGAGGGTAGGGAAGTAAGTTTATCGTGGAACTCAAGGTAGGCGTACACGGTGTTACTCCGTCGGTAGGGCGAAAGTTGGTGGGTGGAACCTGTGCAATCACTTATCTTGAGATTGAAACGCGGGGTCCACCCTGCGATGCATCGAAATCTTATCAGAATAAGGTGAAAGTCGGTCAAACGAAGCGGTCAACGAGCGGTGTACTTGGCTCGCGCCGGCACGTTCACTTTGTGGTAGGTCACTCGCTACATGATACGGAGAAGCGGCATGAGCCTGTTGGCTGAACGGATAGACAGTTGAACACGCTAACAAGGCCGATGGGATACTGCAAAGCTCGGAGTTGTCAACAATTGGACGACTCGCTACAGGTTATGTACGTTGTAGTTGGAGAGGATGAGGGGGCTCGGTGCGGCCGGCACGGACAACAATAATCAATGTAGGGCGGCGCTGCCGACGGAGGCGGGGTCGGCGGACCGTTTTGAGGACCCCATTGCAGAAGTATGAGACATAAGACTTGCTAGAGGAGGGGGAACATAGAAGAATGAGAGCAAGGGAAGAGACTCAGAGAGGGCGCCGATGCGCACCGGCCCATACCCTATCCGGCCCGGCTAGTGGCTAGGGAAGCTTGTTGCATTGTTTCACGGCAACAGCCTTTGGACCCTTTCGCTCTGTCGATGACTTCACCGTCCCGGGGCTTTAACTTGGACGAAACGTCTATGAAATGTTGAGAGACCTGAGAAACTTGAGTAGAGAAATAAGTGTGGAGTCTAGACTACTAGTAGTACAAGAACACGTAGAATGCCGCAAGACCCGAAATCGACGGCCTCGTGTGAACTACGTGGTAATTGTAATACCCTAGGAAATACCATCTTCACCCCGCTGAACAGGCTGTGCCACGCGACGGAGGCGATGGGGGCCAGTTGAATTTCTGTTGCTTGTGGTCCTTTTTGTCTGGGGTGCGCCTTTGGCATTGAACTGGGTCATTGTCACGGAAACGGTGCGCCCTGGAATCCGAGACACCCGAGTGCGGCGCACGAGGACGAATAGAACTTGGACAGTAATTACGGAGTCGTTGTGCGGGCTCTAATACATGGGGAATGGGGAATGCACATTGGCATATGACAAGAAGTACCAATCAGCATTGTATAAGAAGTGAAGTCCGCAAAATGATAGTAAGAAGAGCCCGCGCTAGTAATTATGGGTGTAATTACGAACAGGCCAATCCATTCAGGGCAGATGACCGATGATAGCGATAGCGATAGCGGGGTGGTTTGGAAAGCGACTTGATTCAAAACAATCCAGAGGGGCATACGGAATATTCGTGTACAAAAGGTCGCCGAGGGAGGCAGCCTGTCGTGTCGTGTCGTGTCGTGAAGACTAACAAGGTGACTGACTATCAGCGAATAGTCCAGTCCAATCCAGCCCAGCTCAGTCCAGCCTAGTCTGCCCGCACTATAGAAATATGCTAGTCGTAATCGTCGTGGTGATATCGTTGATGTTAAGTGGTTGCGCAGGCCGCCAGCAGGTGAAGAAGCATCCACCCGCACCCGCACCCGCATCCGCAAGCACCCGCCGTGGAGACCCGACAAGACATTGGCAACTTGGAGAGGTTGAGTGAGGGTCTGGCTCCCTCCACCCAGTCCGATCTGGAGGCTGAATCGGGTCTAGACGGTGTCTTGGGAACTGAGGTGGCATCAGCCAAGCGCCTGGATGGAGATGGATCGATGAGTGATGGATGGATGGCATGGCCACTATTAAGAGTACTACTACAACTACTAGTAACACTACCATATTATCAACTGTAATAACTCGGTCACTGTGTGTTTGTGTTTTGGTTCCCGGACTTCGGGACGCTAATAGGGCTGCCTCCCCCCCTTCTTCCCTTCTGTCCTTCTCGGCGCGATCCAGGCCTGCCCCAGCGCTTCTGATTTCTTATTATGGGAGGATACTTACATGTATACGTATAAATGAGCGGAAATATAGGGGGAAATGACCAGCTGATTGCGCCAAGACAGAGATCAATTAGAGCGTCTCCGCGTGTTGCTGCACTGACCACCGACAGTCCAGCAACCAACCAGACAGACCGCCTGTAGAGTGTAGACCCTGGTGATACAAAGTACTGCGGACCGAGTACGTACTCTTTGATGGCATTCAGTTCAAGTTGTTAGCGTTCCCGCTATATTACATTATGACTTTCACCCAACAAACTGTGGGAGGTTCTGCGTTTGCGCTTTTCTCTCATCCTTGTGTGTGGGCTGCACGGCGCCCGCTTGCCCCTGTCCATCAACTACTAAGGTGCCCACCCATCAATTCGAATCAGCCTCCACCTCGGCCTTGGATACCTAACCTAACCTAATCTTTACTGGTCTTGGCCTTTGTTAAGCCCGTCTCTCTGTCTGCGTGTGTATGTGAGAGTGAGTGTCGGCGTTTGGTGTGGATGCGACCCTCGATCCGGCTCTCCCATTCCTTTCAGCCAACTTCTTCCTTCTCCCTCGAGAATACCTTGGCAGCAACTTCGAAACAGAGAAAAAAGCCCTCACAATCAAATAGACAAGACGCGCTTTCTTTTGACAAGCTCGTCTACTTCTGCTTGTTGAAAAGCGCATTCGACTTTACCCCATATTCGCTTTCTTTTTTTCCTTTTGCCAGGTCTTTTTGCGCCTGTCTCACTTTTATCGCCCAGCCTTTCCGATTGCGCAGGCGAGTTTCTGGCGGCGCTGGTCGCAAACAGCCACAGCGGCTACACTGTACCTTGCAACTCACCAAGTTGAAGAGGTCACGAAAACACAAGACAAAAGGACGCGGAGAGGGGAAACAAAGTGCGGGCTCTTCTCTCTGAGATAAGACATTGCTTTCACTCTGCGACTCTGTTCTATACTCTGCCTTTGCGCTCCTGCGCGCGCGAAACTTCCCGCCTCGGCTCACCTCCCATGTCTCGTGTGCAAGTGAAAGTCTCATTGACCGCATTCGACTTGTCCTCCCGCTGAGGCTCCCGGTCCTGGACACACCCATTACCTTACAATCGGACAGGACTCCTATAGCATTTTTGCTCTCTGTTTCTTTCTTCTAAGGGTACCATACTCTATTGAGTTTCTTGCTTCTTCTTATAGTAGCCAAACCCACCTTTCTTGTCTTGCCTATCGCCAACCCGGCATTCACCGAGGATCCTTATCTGGGCAGGACGACAACTTCGTTTGAACACCAGCAGCAGCGAGAAAGCCTCCTCTATCAGCGCCTCCGTGCTATTACTGTTTCCTCGTGTATGGGATAGAGGACACCCTCTTTCCAGGTCGGGTCTCGGACCGGCGACAAACACCAAGGAAAATACGAGCTTTGCTTTGGTTTTTTTACCCGACTTTATCACTGGCTATTACATTACCACTATTGTTTGTTAGTGATTATGGCTGCGGCGTCTTTCCACACCCTTGGCCTAGGCGGCCCTCATCATCAGAACGGCAAGGTGACCAAGTCGCGGGCACGCAGCACAGTCAAGCCCATTCTCAAGAAACTACACCATTCGTCATACTCAGAAAAGAACTCGCTGGACCTGGACCGAGGTTGGGAAGAGCAGCCATCGCCACATCCGGGCTATGTCGCTCCCGAGTACAGCTACGGGCCGTATTTCTCGTCTTGTTCGTCTACGCAAGATTACGACGCATATGGCGGCGCAGTGGTAGGCGCAGTTGGTGGTGGTGGTAGTGGTAGTGGTCTTGTTGCAGCGAGTGGCACAGGCACAACCACAAGCACAGGCACAGGTACAGGCCGGCACAGCAGTATTACGGGCGGTAACTCCACTGTAACCACTGCCGCCTCCACGGCTACAGGGACGCCTACAGGTGGTATTGGCAGCGCTGCTACGGGGGCCTGCACAGGCGGCACTAGCGCTCGCTCGGCCCGCGACGTCAGCTTCAATCTCTCCGCTACCGACCTCACCAAAGCCTATTCAGCGGGCGGAAGCGGCCTTGGTTTGGCTGGTTTGGGAGGCGGCCTCTCCACGACGACAACAACAACAACAATAAGTCACACCACAACCGCCAGCACGGTCAACTCTTCCTCTACTTCCTCAAATCCCGTCTCGGCCTCGGCTTCCAACAGCAATCACAATCACAGTCACAGTCACAGTCACAGCCACAGTCAAAATTACAGCAGTCATTATTCCCGCCACGCCCGGTCCACCAGCGGTACTTCCCACATCTCTGTAGCCACCAGCACCACCAGTGGCGGCCGCAACGGCTCCTTCGTCCACCCATTTCAACAAACGCCTAGAACTTCCACACCACCACTTCTCTCCTACGCAAACTCCGTCACCGACCTCGATAACAACAACAACAACAACAACAACAATAACAACAGCAACAACCGCGACTACTCTCCGACCACCATCACGGAGAACGACTACTACTACGACGACGACGAGAACCTCGAGGCTTTTCCTCTTCCCAATCCCGGCTCAAAGCCCCTCCAACCCCCATCGGGTTTCCGCAGGCCTTCTCTTACCAGCAGCCAACGTACTAGCTTTCAGTCAGACGTCGCCCCGGCTCTGCGTCTCGTCACTTCGCGCGCCGGCTCTGGCACTGCCTCTCGCGCACCATCTCACAACGCCTCTGCCGGCGTGAATCAGAGCCGCCAGTCTGATGCACAGCTGAGCACTGCCGCATCCGTCACCGTCGTCGACGAGTCCCCTCTCGCGCCTCCCACCATTGGAAGCTATTCTCCCCATATCGGCACCTCTGCCAACTCTACATCCCCAATGTCGCCCTTACGCAATTCATTAGACATGAACAACTTCCGCATCCGCTCCCGTAGCGATGTCGACACGGCCACCCGTCAAGAGCAGGTCCGCGCGGCACGGCGCAAATTCGAAGAGAAGGAGCGAGCTAAAGATGAGAAGTACGCCCGCGAGCAGGTGCGTAAGCGGGAACGTGCCGACACCAAAGAAGCCCAGCGCCACGAGCGAGCGCAGTCACGCAAAGGAAGCATGACCACCGTGGGCAGGACGTCAAGCAGCGATGTCCGCCCTGCCGCATCACGGAAGAGCACGGGTCACAGCAGGACCCTCAACGAGAAGAAGAGTAGCTCCGAATGGAACACGCTGGAGCAAGACGACACTTCCGTCCAGTCACCCGGACGGGCTGGCGAGGTGCATTTTGAACGGAACAAGCGAAGCCGACAGACAGCGAAGCGCAAAACGAATGGCGCATGGACGTCATTTGTGCTTTGGTTAAGAACCAGGCTGTTGAAGCTGGGAAGACGGTAGCGCCGGATGACCAGCTCAGCGCCTTTGTGAAGGAGAGGAGAGGATAGATACAGCGAGCATGGCCCTCGTTTTATGGGATTACAGCACGGAAGCTTCGCATATTTGGACGGCGGCACACATCTACGGCCTTGTTTTTAGAAGGGACAGAGAAGGACATGAATGAACCAGCTCCTGTCACCGTTTTGCAATTATTCGTTTCCATTGCATGGAGTTCACGGGGGCGCATCGATCCGGATGGCGGAAAACTAGCGATGCAATTTTTATTTTTTTCAACTCTTTTTGACGTTTTCAGCTCATACAGGAAGAAAGGGCAGCGCATTGGAGCGCGACACTCAGGGCGATAGCTAGCATTCGAAGGGTCTCGACAGCGGTGGCCACTTTCGCCGCAGATCCCAATATAAGCCATCCTTGAGAACCATGATGCCATTTTTTCGTACATCTTCATCTCGCCACGGCACGTGAAATCGAATCACTTTGTGTAATTGAGCACTCGTACTGAATGGTTCTTACGCCTCTTCCGCCAAGACGGATGGGATTTGCCAGCCAAGCTCTGCGGCGTACATACGAAGGTCAGCCTAGACCCCCAAGCCAAGAACGTTGGTCCGATGATGTATCCTGTCATCATGCTGCTGCTTTAGCAGGACTTGGCTTCAGGCCTCCTAGATACTACGTAAGCCCAGAATTTGTCGCCTTCTACTACTCAATTACTCTTGGCTCTCACTTTTACTCTGGGTTTCATGCTCGTAATACCTGCGCGTGTTTTTTTATGTGCAACAATGTGAGCGCGAAAGTGATAAACATGTGAGACGATATGACGACACTTTGTTTCCCAACTGGTTCCCACAAGGGACTCAACCCACCCCAATAAGGAAAAAGGTGGGGATGGTTTGACCCGGGCCCCTGTGGAGAGGCCCTGAACTGTGCCCCGCGGGGTGGATTAGTGCTAAATCATTCCTTAAAAACAGGTGGGTGTTTTAGTGCTTAGTTGCTGCCCCCAATTTGTGCCGCGGCTGTTTGTGCGCGCTCACTGTTTCGCTGGACATGGATTTGAATGGGATCGTCAGAGTCCCTTGGGGAGGATCAACACCACGACAAGTTTCTCGTTTTGTTTGTGTCCCTGAGGATCACTACCGATGCACACGTGGCCTCCACTGTTCACGTGGATGGGTTCGGCTCCTGTTCAGCCTTGGGAGGGAATTATTCTGGAAGATTGTTACTTGGTTGTCTTTGGATAGGGGGCTGAGCTGGGTGGCGAGGAAGACGAGAGAAGGGGGTTTGGGGGGCGATTCCTAACTCCTAGCTTTCGGATCTGACAAAGGGGAGGAGATTCCTTCTCCTGTAACTCGTTTCTTCGGTTCGTCAGATGGCATTAGTTTCATTCTTGATAGGGGTTGCTGGGCTATTAGTGGCTTATTCGTATAGCCTGTAATAAGGATGCTGAACATATGTCTGTGCGTATATACATGCACAATTATGGGTTATAGGTGTATGGATTTACATAGAGTCACTCCTCGCTGTTTTGATACTAACTTCAGACTATTTGTACATTAGTGGAAGTGCCTGCATTTCATTGAAACCACTGCCTTTCTGCTCGCACCCCATGAGCTGATTAACAGGTGAACCTCATGGTAAGAGAAGAGGCTCTTGGCTCGCCAAGGAGAGGTTACCCACTATCCCCATCATACTCATAACCATCATCGTCATATCATCATAATCATAGTCGTCATACAGCACCGCCATCACAGCTTCGGCTTCCCCGTCGTCGTGTCCACCTTAGACCACCAAGGATACACAGACGGCGCATCCTCCTCCATACTCCCCTCAAACCGCGGCGCCCTCTTCTCCAGAAAACTCACCACGCCCTCCTTAGCGTCCCGACCCGCTATCAGCTCGTAGAATACTTTGCTCTCTAACAGATGCGCTTCCTCCGGTGAGCCGGGACCGCGGTATATCATGTCCCGCATTACGCCCGCTGCTACGTTGCTTACGTTCCCTGCCACTTCGTCTGCTATGGCCAGCGCTCGCGGGAGGACTTCCGCGGGAGGAAGGACTTCGCTGAAGAGTTGGGAGAGAAGCGGGTCGGAGGCTTTGTACACTGAGCCTGTAGTGACAAGGTGTAGTGCTCGTGATGACCCTACTAGGCGTGGGAGATAGAAGCTACTACAAGCCTCCATATTGAAGCCACGCCTAGCAAACACAAAGCCTACTTTTGCATCCTGGCTAGCGATGCGAATCGACGCCGGAAGGGTCATGGTAATACCAACTCCCACAGCCGAGCCATTGATAGCAGCAATGATAGGTTTCGTACAGTTATGCATAGCTAGAGCCACTTTCCCGCCGCCGTCGCGGTACTCCTCTAGCGTGCTGCCGGCCGGTCCAGCGCTGCCCTGGTGTCCTTGTGGGTCGAGGTCCATGCCTGGGCAGAAGAAGCGGTTGGAGGTGTCGGAGGAGGTGAAGACGATGCAGCGGATGCGCGGATCTGAGGAGAGGAGGTTGTAGGCGCGGACGAGGGACGAGGCTGTCTCGTCGGTGAAGGCGTTGCGGGCTTCTGGGCGGTGCAGTTTGAGGATGATGACGGGGGTGACGGTGGTGGATGAGGGTGGGTGATGAGAGAAGAGGAGGTGAGGGAGGGTGAAGGTGTTGTAGTTTTCAGGTAAGTCGGGTGCCATCTTGATTGATTTGCTTGTGTATGTAGCTATTCTCTTGATTATTGTTATGTGACTTGATGTAGGCGTTGAATGAAAGCTTGAACAGTTATAGGTGTTTTTGGCGGCTGTTAAAGAGCCGGAGCTGATGAGGGGCGGGCGCCGATCAATTGGAGCCGAGGCTAGTGCTTCTTGCCCAGATAGGCAATCTGCTCGTCTAGAAGTCTTCTCAACGGTCTACGTTTGAGGTCAAGGCATATATGCATTCATGAAGGAATTCTCTCAATCGTGAATTGAATTGCCTAGCAGTTAAGGACTCAGTAATAGCTAAACCTTGTCGTTATTCCTAATCCCCGATCAATTTTCCATGAGATACACCGCCAGCTTGAATGAGCTCTGAATCTTTCAGCGTCCACGATCCAGTTAAGCGTCCGTGATAACACACTAGACAAATAGTTAGCAACCACAACGGCTTCAAGAATTAGAGACTCGTGCGGGAGAAACATACCTCAATGGCGCAGATGGTAACCTTGCAAGCAGCATCACCGATACCTCCAATGTCATTACAGTTGTCAATGCAGGCTTTGCAAGACTCCTGCTTCTTAACTAGGTCTAGACCGCGGGAGATGAGGTCGGCGTCAGGGGCAGGAGCGGCCATGGTGAAGGTGGCCAGGGCAGAGAGGATAGCGAATGAGGTCTTCATTTTGTTTGCTAAGATGGTGAGATGGGGTTTGTTTGTGCTGTAGAGGATGAGGATGAGGATATTTGGCTTGGTGTCACAGACCTTCACTTGGGGAGGAAGACTCAGTCCTTTAATAGTTTTTCAGGCTCTTCCATAGGAATAGTCGCAAAGGTGAAAGATTAAATGTCACCTACTTTCGTCCGCATGCTCCTTTGCTATGTCCGGCTGCTCATAGTATAATTTGAAACATCATCACTTTAGATGACTAGCGTCCTCCACCGTCGGGGTTCCACTCACCTTGACTTTTAGCAAAGATCTTCATTTAAAGATCATTCCAAGAGGCCAGAGATATTTTGCTTGAATAAAGAAGCGGCCCATCATTCTATGTATAAGCTTTGAGGGTTGTCATGAGCAGACCCGACTATTACAGTGATATCGCAAACGCTGCGAGTGAGATAACAACCGATTTTGAGGAATTTCTTCCTCTTTCCTTGTGTTTGGGCTTTAAAAATCCTTTCATCTTTCTGTCTCTGCCGTTTTCTCTTTTAGGCGTACTACTCACTCTCTCCTCATAACATATCTTATTCTAAGGGAACAAACAAAAAGCCTTGATATAGACTGGCAAGAGGATGGGAGATTCACCTATTCCATAAAAATTCAAAGAGCTTTACAAGATGTATACTTCCGAGGAGATCCCTTTCTGCCGATGTCCCGCGCCTCAAGGGTGGTCTGATAATAACCCACAATCCTGGGGTTACGCACCGCTGTCTCATGCAACGACTACCGAGACAACTACAGATATCTTGATTTAGCATCTTTCAACGCTACGTTTAAGTCACATTTTCTGGGGGGGCTGCTACATTCTTGTGGTATGAAGCACTATGGCTTGCCTTCCACTTGTCCACAAGTGTCTTACAGCAGCTACTAAGAAGCAAGCGTTTATTCCTAATCCGTCGAGTGAATACCGTACAGAATAGCCAACAGTAGCCTGGGCTGTGTTCACCATAAGGCCACTCATATCCATAGAATGTAATAGTATGCTAAGATATGTAGCCTCCGAATAACATCCTGCGCTAGAGTGCCATTGGGTGTTTGATGCTATCCCTTCTCCTAGGAGGCCAGGCATCAGGCATCAGGCATCCTAAAGCCTCTCGAGACACAAGATGGGCTTTTCCTGGCTGATCACAATCTCTCTTCTCAGGCCTCCATACTATGAGGCTTTAGGAGGATTTTCTTTCCTCTAAAACCTCCCTATCTTTTTTAAGTATCATCCAAAAGCGAATGACTCTACCCTTTTGATGCAACGGATTCTTTCGCTACCCTGTAATTATCGAGTCTTGTTTGACGAATATTGCATATAGCTCAATTGTATGGAGTAAAGTAACGCGGTGTTCACATTGATAATTTTTTCACTCAAAGCATCCGAATACCGGCCTTTAAAGCTTTGGAGGCGTTGAAAATTGCTGTGTAGACGGGCTAACTTTGGGGAGGATCATATTTCGCAAGCAGTAACATGCACCAACGCCACCTGTCGACTCCAGATTGCTGCTCGGTATTTCATCAATGGCTTAACTGGAAGCTGGTCTCAAGGTCTAGACTCTAAATCGACTGGTGAAATACGGGATACAGGTGCATGTTACATTTCGGTCCAACGGGTGTGAAGTGATGCGGGTAAGTGATGATCGGACGATACGTGCGTCGAGCGGATAAGACGATAGATGGTACTAGCGCATCGGCGCCGATGAGCCAAAAATAACGGGTCACTGACGCGATTCAACCGTGAGTGGAACCGCCGGGCCATTTTTTGTTCCCGTCCTTGGCTTGGGCTTGGGCGGCAGAAGAACGACACTTTCTTTCCAGCTTTATTACCGGATAAGCCGATACAATACCGCAATTGGTTCACGGTTGCCGCCGCACAATCGGACCATTGGCGCACAGATATATCCTCGTCCTCTCCCTCTTCCCTCCGGCCTTCGGATCCCTCTCTGACAATAGATCCAACCGCGCGGCGCTGGACTGCTTAGCGAGAGTGCAAGCCATGGCGCAATTACGCCGCCTCCGCGTACCGGCGACTGCGCTGCAGAGCTTGCGCGCTGCCCATCGATCAGCTCCCATCGCCGCCGTCCCATTCCTTCGAAGCTACGCGACCGACATCGAACCCGAGAAACCTAGAGCTCCGCGACAGGGCAATGAGCATAAGCTGGGGAGGACCTTCCAGGGGCAGGTTATGGGCAGCATTGGCCAGCGTCTGCAGCGGGAGAGAGATCAGCGCGAGCGGTATGAGCAGTGGCGCCATGCTACGGACCCGGGGCGCAACTGGACGTTGACCTTCTGTGAGTCGCTTGGATGATGAAGTTGGCAAACATGAGATAGCATTTGCTGACCTAGCCTGTAGTCGTCGTGGGATGTATCGGCATCTCCTACTACCTAGGCACCTTCTGGACCCGCGAAGAAGACCCTGCATCGACTCTGCGACTCGTCAAGACGAAGCCGCCCAAACACGACACCAAGCTCGAGAATATGCAGGCCGCCTGGACCGACTTCATCAAGGTCCTTGGCAAGGAGCACGTCAGCACCGTTGAGGACGATCTTGCCGCCCACACCGGCTCTGAATGGTCTTCTCACCAGCCTGGCCCTGATGAAAGGCCTTTCTGTGTGGTGTACCCTTCGACAACCGAGGAGGTCTCAGAAATCATGAAGATCTGCCACAAGAGGAGGATTCCCGTTGTCGGCTACAGCGGGGGCACCAGCTTGGAGGGCCATTTCACACCTACGCGACAGGGTATCTCGATCGATTTCCGGAACATGGACAAGATTAAGGCATTGCACAAGGAGGATCTGGATGTGGTTGTCCAGCCTGCTGTTGGCTGGGAGCACTTGAACGATGAGCTGGCTCACGATGGGCTTTTCTTCCCTCCTGACCCTGGACCTGGCGCTATGATTGGAGGTATGATTGGAACTGGCTGCTCTGGTACCAATGCCTACCGCTACGGCACTATGCGCGAATGGGTTATTAGCATCACCGCTGTTTTGGCCGACGGTACTATCATCAAGACCCGTCAGCGCCCTCGCAAGAGCTCCGCTGGCTACGATCTCACCAAGGTTTTCATTGGGTCTGAAGGTACGCTGGGTCTTGTCACTGAGGCTACTCTGAAGGTAACCGTCAGGCCCGAGTCTACCAGTGTCGCTGTCGCTTCGTTCCCTTCCATCCGTCACGCTGCAAACTGTGTCAGCAAGGTTGTTGGTAAGGGCGTTCCGGTCGCTGCTGTGGAGATTCTCGACGACAACCAGATGAAGTGCATCAACGACGCCGGAACTACTTCACGGCAATGGAAGGAGGCGCCTACTCTATTTTTCAAGTTTGCCGGCACGCCCAGCGGCGTCAAGGAGCAGGTCGGCCAGGTCCAAGGCCTGGCTAAGCAGGCTGGCAGCAAGACGTTTGAGTTTGCCCGGAATGACGACGAGATCCACGAGCTCTGGAGTGCTAGGAAAGAGGCGCTCTGGAGTGCCATGGCTGTGAAGAAGCCAGGCGACAGGGTGTGGACGGGAGATGTGGCCGTGCCCATGAGCCGGCTGCCGGATCTAATCGAGGAGACCAAGGACGATCTCAAGAAGAGTGGGTTGTTTGGCACCATTGTCGGACATGTCGGTGATGGAAACTTCCACAGTAGGTTACTCTGTGTCTTTGACATGTTTGTTTAATGGCTAACGGCAATGCAGGCATCCTTATCTACAGCCAGGCTCAGCGTCAAAAGGCCGAGGCGGTTGTTCACCGCATGGTGAAGAGGGCTGTGGAGATGGAGGGAACGGTGACGGTAAGTTAAAAACAATTTTTACATATCAACAAGCGCGCTAACAGGATATATTACAGGGCGAGCATGGTGTTGGTCTGGTAAAGAGAGATTACCTCCCACACGAGCTGGGTGAGACAACGGTGGATGCTATGCGCCGTGTAAGTTAACACTGTTACTTGCCGTTGTGTTGTGCCGCAAAAATACTAACACCTTTTTAGATGAAGCAAGCTTTTGATCCTCTGTGTCTGCTCAACTGCGACAAGATTGTGCGCATGCAGAAGCCAGCCAAGGGAGAGGTTGAGGAGTGGTAGAGTCTTGACGCATGTGGTGTCCTACTTGGTACTACTATTATCTACCTATTGCTTGGTTGTGTTACACTATGTATCTACGGAGTTGAGTCGGAATATATTCCTAAACTAAAATTAAGATAATTTAAATCCTCTCTTTTCTCAATGCTTGTTATTGTGTAGCATTATTATTTCTGTCAAGCCGGATTATCATCCCGTGAAGGTAGGTCATTGTAACACTCGTACGTGCTAGTAGCTGGTGATAACCCTAACCCAAGGCTCCTGGTGTTCATGTGGATCCAGGACCCTTACATAGTACTGTACAGGTAGGCTCAAGCTCAGGCCATTAACACTAGTACTAAGTTAGTGAGTATCAGGTGCCCCGCCTCAACTCACACGCCGGGAGCTGCTGCCCCGCGTAATGCAACTTGAAGTAATGCAGGTGCGCTCACTGTCTTAAGTCAGTTAGTACTAAGTTTAGTACCGCGTCATCCCGCACCAAGCCGTCTGTCACATGGCCTTATCCCGCTGTCCTTATCGGCCTGTGACCCTAAGCTGTACTCCAAGGTGCTCCGAGGTGCCCCTAGGTACGAGTTGCTGCTCATCTGCTTCCCATCTCAACAAACTCCAAGACAGCGACCTCTCCCTCTAACTTCATCCGAAGGCCCATCATCACCTTGACGACTCCTCACAGCACTCACAAGCGACTGTTCACCCTTCGAATCTCAAGGCGCCTGCTTAGCCTGGTAGCCGAACCATGTCACTCTTCTCAGCGCAGCTACAGCCGGGAAGGGGACTAGGTTTCCTCAGTAAGCTCACCAGAACATCTTACAACACAGCTCCTGAGCGCGTGCTGACAGAAGCTCTTCCCGTCTCAAGTTCTCGGCGCATCTCTCCACGATGTCTTGACACGCCTCAAGGCTGAGCCCCAGCGTTTCCCGAAGCTCGAGGTCCTCTACTCCTCGGAGCGTCCCGTTACCGAACCCGTCTGCATTTCCCTTCCACAAAATGGCCTACGGCTACGATTTGACGGGCCCGAACAACGTTTGCGTCTGATAGAAGTCACGGATTTCACCAAGAATCACATCACCTTCAAAGATCGAGATCTCGTCCGGCCGGCAAACGGGACCGAGCCGCCTGGGTCACCCGTACCCGGGGAGTCATCAGCGGGGCCCACGTTTCGTCACATATACCATCGGCTGTTAGGGCCGACGTACGGAGGAGAGTTCATCCCTTCAAGCAACGGGCAAGATGTGGGCACCTATGTCTTGTCGTATCCCGGCGTGGCCTTCAACTTCTCGTTGCCTGCCTCAGCGTACTCTCCCGACAAAGACATGGTAACACTGCTTGCGTCGGCTACAAGTCAAGTTGCAACATCGATGGCCATTTTCAGCGGAAACTCTTGGGCCGAGGCGCGGCCAGTACTGTGGACGGAAGTGCTGCCCAGCGTGAAAGTTACCTCTCTCCTACCGCGCAATAAGGACGTGTACCCTGATGAGGTGTCGCTGGTACGTTTGCAAGGAGGCGGGAAGATTGACATGTTTCGCAAATGGACAACCAACGCCTTCACTATCATCTTGGGCGAGACGACACCGCAGGATCTGGTGAGGGAGCTCGGCCCGCCAAGCGCAATCTATCGCAAGAACGACCAGAAGATGGTGATTCATAAGATGCGTACCGCGAGCAATGCGCGAGATCGGCCAAGCGCAGGGAGTCTGAGTCGCCCGGATGACTTGACCGATACAGATCATTCGTCTATGAATACCGGATCAGAGGATTCAGATGATGAGGCGGCTATTGAGGATGCTGTGAACAACCCCTCCGGCGAGTGCTTCTACAACTACTTTTACTTGGGCTTTGATGTCTTGCTATCAACGCCAGTAACTCCTTCGCCAGCACCACCTGGGCAAGGGAATACGGAAGGATCTACACAAAGCGAGATCAAGGCGCACAATCCTGACCGTCTCGTAGCCACCAAGCTAGTGCTCCATGGCAATGTCCCAGGATCTTATGAGTTCAACCGCCACCGCCGGTGTCGCTGGGACATTGGCTATCTGAACGATCCAAACTCCGGCGTTCTTGTGGATTCAGAATCACCCTTCCAAGACATTGAAGACAAGATGAACGACAAGTGGGGCAAGCTCCAGTCCAGACAAGAATCTCAGGAACGACAAAGGGGCATGGTCCTCAACCGCGGCTGGGGCGATAGTCCCGGGTCTAGCTGCGAGTTACTGGGCGGTTGGGAAGAGAGCGGTGCGAAGAGGGTAGAGACGAATGGGGATTCGACAACTACGTTGTACGGATTCCCTGGTATGGTCTTTGAGGTTCTTAAGAATGGCTATGTGAACACCGTGACTGTGTTCTAGAGATTTTGGGAACGAGATGAACGTGCTTCACGGCTAAGCGCATCGTTTGGATTATTGGTGTTGGTTTTGAAGATTATCTTGCATTTCACATTGACGGCGTTTTTGGAATTTGTTGTTTAAGCTTTGATGTCTAAGTCTTGCGCTAAACAGAATACCAAGGATTGTAGAGATCATTTCTCAAGATACACATTATTACAAACATCTTCAAACGTTTCCATCATGTGCTTGTGGTGGTTAAAGACCTGCTCCATAGAGGTCCACATATCCCTCCCGAGCACCATCATGGTTTCCTGTTCCTTGCCTTCCCCTATGCCTTCTCCTATGGCCATCTCGTAGATGGCTTTTGCACCTTTCAGGTGGTCACCGTCAAGTTTGAAGTCACCTCCTTGAAGACCGCTGATTATTTTGTCGACCATCGAGTCTCTGTAATCTTCTGGAAACGGGGTCTCAGTAACGGCCAGTCCGACGGTGAAATTGGTATCAAAAGCGCCTAGATGGACGTTCAGTGTCCGGATGTTGAACGGGGTGAGTTCTCTGGACAGAGGCCTCAAAAGCCCTGTTCGGTGTAAGCAATGAACAAAGCTCAACAAGAGGGATATAATTGGAGTCGAAGCGTACCATCCATAGCAGCCTTGCTTGCTGCATAAGGGCCCATACTCTCCCGGCCATTAAGCCCGGCTCCACTGCCAATATTCAAAATCAACCCGCGCCTTCGCGATCGCATATGCGGCACGACAGCCCGTATCAGCCGATAAGGTCCAAAGTACTGTGTTTCCATCTGACGCCTTGCCTCATCTTCCGTGATGCATTCTCCTGGACCGTGGAGCGACCACCCAGCGTTGTTGACCAGGATATCAATGGCAGTGCCAGAAGTTTCAAACTTCTCAATGAGGTCGGGACCAGCCTGGCGGTCGTCGACATCGAGGGCTAGCCATTGACCGCCTTGGCGCTCAACTTCGGCGACTAGATCTGGGTTGCGGGAGGGGTTGCGGGATGTGGCTATGACGGTGTGGCCGTTGGCGAGGGCGAGGCGTGTAAGTGCTAAACCGAAGCCTGAGGCGGCACCGGTGATGAGCCACGTCAAGGGGGAGGATTTCCAAGAAGTCATTTTTGTCAAAGATTGCTTGATTTGTGTACTTGGCTAGTGTTGATTCTCGAATGTATTACGTTGTTTAACTGCTTTCATTGACCCTTTTATATCCCATCATGCCCTAGTGTTATGATTGTTCTGGTTGAGGTTTGTTTTATGTCCGGTGAGTCCGGGCTAGGACTCGGAGAAGGTGGAGATAGTTAGTCCCCACCCTGCCGTCGGCGCCGGGCCGGCTTTGAAGCTACCGTCTACGGAACTTTCTGAGCGGTACTAGGATCTATACATAAGGTAAACTCCAGAAATCTTACAAAGGGAAAGTTTGAGGTCCAGAAATACACAAATATAGGACAAATCGCCGCACTACATCGCTAGCGCATTGACCGAGATGTGATTCTGCTTTACCTTGGATCTACGCTTCGAATCTACGCTTCAATAGGTAAGTGGTACTACTTCACTCACATCAAAGTCAAGTAACATTTTAAAATGATAGATGAACATTGAATTTTCTAGGAATACATGCAGAGCTCCGGATTTTAAGTCTCAATATGTCCGATAACAACGATGGGGGTAGGCGGGTGCCGAATGCAACCAGACGATCGACCTCGAAACCGCCTTCCTTACTATCACTCAAGTGACTGATTGCTTAATAGTCTGACAAGAAAGAGTATCCATACTTGCATATGAATGACTCAGGTGTTGAATTTTCAATTAGCGAAAGTAAGAAGAACTCTGCTTAGGTGATGCTCGGACTCTTACGGTTGGAAACGCCCCTTCTCATTGGACTTCTCGGACTATATGCTTGTGTCACTCATCAACACCCCGGCATTGCACGCGTGTAACACATCTACAAGAAAAACCTGGTATCAATACTCAGTACTGGGTTTCATTTGAGCCTCACTGTAGGTATGTTTCTTCTTGCATGACGAGCCTGGCTCGAACGGACTTTTACGCTCCACCAGCAGGTCTAACAACGAGAGCCAGAGAGAAACAATTTTTTCGAAAGAAAAAGTTGACAACATTTACACTCCAATGGTCCTACCGCCATTGACTCATGTTCACAATGAAAAGTAAGGGCCTTGAGTATAGTGCAGCTGAGACAATGATTCCGGATGCGTTCACGCTAGTCGACAGCACCTTTTTTTGGTCTGTCAAAATCGTCTTAAATGCAAAGAAAGAGAGCGCAATTCCCGTCTGGGCAGGTAAGTTTCTAGAGGCGAACTCACTCAAGATTTTGATAGGTAGCAAAACTTTGTAAAGCGCTTCGTAGGTTCTCACCTTTAGCTAACATAGCAGCTCTGGATTGAAAAGCGGCATGTCAAGACATAAGGCCAGTACACTCCTAGCTATTCGACATACTTGTCCCATGGGTACGCACGAACGTATCATTGGCACAAGATAAGTTCTCCTTCGTCATGACCCCCTTAATCGATGCCGAGAGCGACCGACGACCACATCTGCCGGAGTTCTGGCTCGTGAACCGGGGAGACCAAGGGCCTTGAGAAATCCATGTAGGAACGTGCAAAGCCTTAAGAGCCTTACTTACTTCATGAAACACGCATAGACACGGCAATCGACTCTCAACGTATCGACAGCTAATTTTTCCATTTGCGAATGGGTAGTTATGGCCCGAAGTTATGGCCCTTAAGTGCCAAATGTTTCCGACTCAGGCACACAAAGCCAAGAGCGCTCTCAAAGAAATGGCCCGAGATGGTGTCAAAACAAAAGTCCATGACGTCCTGCCTGGCTGTGGGTCTTTTATCGATCTCATTCTTGTTACGTCAAGTTTTCAGCGGTCAGTGCCTGGATCCTTATTTTCCGGCAAATGATTGATAACAAAGCGCCCATGGCTTGGAATAGTTGAGGCAGTCTAGGAAGGGTCAGCATACGCGGCACGCATCGATTATACATCTTTTCTACAACTAGCTGGAGGTTCGGTTGCCACGAGGCTTGGAAAGCTGGAAACGATTTGGAACGGCCTTCGCGTGCCGCGGACTCGGCTTCACGCGAAATCCGACCATTAAGAGGCGGCAAAAACGGGTCCAAGCCGATGGCAACGCTCCACCCTCACGCATTATTGCCCAGTATGTGGAGAAGCCGTTTGGGGATCGGACTCCGGCCGGAAATAAAACCAAACCAATGACTCCACGATCTTGCCTTCTTCTGCTTTCGGCGGTCGGTCAAGATTTTCACATTTGCACATGCCCTCCTTTTCTCCCTCATGTTGTCTCTGTTGCTGTTGGGGTTGAGAAATACCACTATGCTGCAGCTGTTTTAACCAGATTCTTGGCTAAATGAACGACATTGTTGGATCTTGTTTCTCGTTTGGGCTCGCGCGTTGGAACTCCGACCGGCACGCTCAGATCTAGACCGGTCTCGGTCCCGAATTGCAGCGAATCTCAGAAAATCTAAGACAGTGGACGATGGCCACCAAACCAGATCAGCGGCCTAGTTCGGGCAGCTCCGTCGACATTGAGCGAGACGGCGCCAACGGAGTCCTCTCTGGTCCTGAGCAGAAGGAAACTGGCGACAGTGGCGGCTCGAATTCACCTACCGCAGTCCCTGCCGATGATGGCTCACCACCCGAAGAAGACCCCGAGGCACAGAGGACCAAGCTGGAAAATTTCTTGATTGTCTTCGCATTATGTCTGGCACTCTTCTTGGCGGCGCTAGACGTAACTATTATCACGACGGCTATTCCCACTATTTCATCGTACTTCAACTCTAGCCTGGGCTACATCTGGGTCGGTAGTGCGTACATGTTAGGCAACGCTGCCTTCGCACCTACATGGGGCAAAATCTCTGATATTTTTGGGCGCAAACCTGTGCTTTTGGCCTCCGTCGCCATCTTCTGGTTAGGGTCCCTGCTTTGTGGCGCGGCCAACAGTATGGGCATGTTGATTGGTGCCAGGGCCATTCAGGGCATTGGCGGAGGAGGAGCCATTGTGTTGCCTAACATCTGTGTATCCGATTTGTTCTCGATGCGGAATCGTGGCATGTACTTTGGTCTTTTTGGGATGGTTTGGGCGTTGGCATCGGCTGTGGGACCCATCTTGGGAGGCGTTTTCACCGACCAAGTTTCTTGGAGATGGTGCTTTTACATCAACCTTCCTGTGTCAGGTGTGGGATGGTTCATTCTATTCTTTGTGTTGAAGCTTCACAACCCCAAGACACCGATCAAGCAAGGCCTGGCAGCCATTGACTGGCTTGGCAGTGTTCTTATTGTCGGAGGAACCCTGATGCTCCTGCTGGGACTTGAGTTTGGAGGCGTCTCGTACCCATGGACCTCGCCTACGACTTTGTGCTTGCTGATATTTGGCTTTTTGGTCATGTGCGCCTTTCTTGCGGTGGAATGGAAGGTTGCCAAGTATCCTATTGTTCCGCTGCACCTCTTCAAAGACCGGTCAAGCATTGCCTGCTATGCCACGAGCTTCTTTCACGCCTTCACATTTATTTCCGGTAGCTACTGGCTTCCGCTATACTTCCAAGGTGTCCTCAGCGCCTCTTCACTGCTATCAGGAGTTTACCTCTTGCCTTTTGTCCTTTCGTTGTCTTTCATATCGGGACTCGTTGGTCTGCTGATTAAGAAGACGGGCAAGTACAAGATTCTCATCTGCATGGGCATGACCATTATGACACTCGGTTATGGGCTCTTCATCGACCTCGGCGCAAAGGAGAATTGGGTTAAAATCATCATCTTTCAGATTGTGGCAGGTATTGGTATCGGACCAAACTTTCAAGCGCCGCTCATTGCTCTACAAACCAATGTCAAGCCCAGCGATATCGGTTCTGCCACCTCAAGCTTTGCTTTCCTCCGCCAGATGGGCACGACTGTTTCCGTGGTTGTTGGCGGCGTCATTTTCAACAATGAGATGGAAAAGCAGCAGGGCTTTCTCAAGAGTAACTTGGAACCGGAGCTGGCCAATCGTCTTTCTGGTTCCAACGCAGCTGGCAGCGTGCAGATTGTGTCGCAATTGAAGGGATCTGACGGGGAGATTGCGAGGGAAGCGTACTGGAACTCGATCCGCACCATGTACATTGTGTACACGTCCTTTGCCGCTTTAGGCTTGGTTATCAGCTTGTTCATCCGCCAGGTCAATCTTAGCAAGGATCATACGGAGCACAAGACGGGCCTGAAGTCGCTGACTACAAGGAAGGAAGCTGGCAATGGTGATGGGGAGAAATAGACCTCATGCTGTAGCTAGGCATGGACATATTGTATTCATGAACAAATCTGCCAAGGTCTGAATTGATTTAACGGCCGCATAAATGTTTTAATGTCTTCTTCAAAAGTATTACTAGCTTAGAGATTTATGAGTCAATTTGGTTGGAGTCGGATCTGGCGTTATTATTATACACGAGTTCCAACGTCAAATATCTTAGCCCTACATCTATCATATTTACAGTAATAGTCAAAGGCAGTAGCGAATTCGGCCAGTCTCATGTTGAACAATGTCGTTGGGCAATAAGTAATGCTAACTGAACCCGAATAGCCTCCTAGATCATAGCTAAGTATTCATCATGCTGCTTTCTCCTTTGAACCAATCAGTGTCCTGCGGAAGATTTGCAGCCTAAGATTTCGTAATAGCTCTCATTGATTAAGCGGGCCTCGTTATTGGAGGATCTTTGATCGGTTCGTGGATCAATTAGCCTTTCTACATATGCTATTTATCCGCCCTCGCCCTTCGCCCGGATGGACAGGGGTGTACAAGAATACATTAACCTGCAGTGGAACAACGACGACACAGTTCCGCACACTACTACTATTTCACATTAGTTCTCAAAAGATCGAGGGGAGCAGACAAATGGGATGGGTTTCAAGCACACCCCAATTCTTGCTGCTTCGGCACTTGACATGGCTAAATATGAAGCCTAACAAGGCACTTCAATTCCGGGCTGAGTTTGGGTTTAGCGTCAGGGCACATAAAGGTAGAACCAAGGCTTTCCTCGCTGCCGAGTGCTCGGCATCTCGGCATGCACTTGCATAGACTTGCCTGCATCTGTTCACAGCTTAACGGACCTTTACCATCCGTTTGTTGGGATGATAGAGAATTGAAAAGGTCATCGAGGCAGCGAATATAGGTATATAAGAAGCAATGTTTTCACGATTCGGATGAGATGAAGTCAGTGGCATGCAAGTTGAGTTTTAGTCAATTATAGAAATATTCGCGATCATGATGGGCTTCAAGCAGTTCTTCGCCGGGGCAGCTGCCCTTGTAAGCTTGGCCAAGGCGGCTCAGCTAGAGCAGGTCACCAACTTTGGCGACAACCCATCTGGTGTGCGCATGTTTATCTACGTCCCGGATAACTTGGGGACCAATCCAGCCGTTATTGTCGCCAGCCACTGGTGCACAGGTTCGGCGAATGCTTACTACACGGGAACCGGGTACGCGCAGCTCTCGGAGCAGCACAACTTCATTGTCATCTACCCGGAGTCTCCCTATGAGGGAAGCTGCTGGGATGTGAGCTCCGACGCAACTTTGACCCGTGATGGAGGTGGTGATAGCCAGGGCATTGTTAGCATGGTGCAGTACGTTCTAGATACGTACGATGCTGATGCCAGTCAAGTCTTTGCTGTTGGAACCAGCTCTGGAGCGATGATGACGGTAAGTAGAATACATTTTTTTTTAAAAGAAACGTCATGGATAGTAGAATGATTCTTAACTTCTCGATTAGAACGTTCTGGCGGCTACTTACCCCGATGTATTCAAGGCCGGCGCCGTGTACGCTGGCGTCCCTGCCGGGTGCTTCTACACGGGCACGGTCAACGGCTGGAACTCGCAGTGCGCTCAGGGACAAGTCATCCAGACACAAGAGCAATGGGCCGAAGAGGTCCGCGGCATGTATCCGGGTTACTCGGGCGACTATCCAAAGATGCTCATCTACCATGGAACAGCCGATGACACGTTGAATGCGCAGAACTACGAGGAGACCATCAAGCAATGGACGGGTATTTGGGGTTATGACACGGAGCCGGACGAGACGATTCCCAACGACCCGGCATCACCTTTCACCTGGGAGGTGTACGGACCGAACGTGGTTGGTGCTATCGGGGCTGGTGTTGGTCATAGTGTGCCGGGCTTCTTTGAGAGGGATCTGGAGTGGTTTGGTATTATTTGAAGTGGTCTGGGAGGTGGTAAGAGGAGGACGTGATGGTGTTGTGGATGAGGAAACATAGTTAGCGCAGGAACAGTGACAAATTTGGAAGACGTTGTTATAATTGAAGCTGGAATGTCGCTTATTGTAATTAATTGACATTACCAAAAGCAGCAATTATATGAGGTCAACCGTTACGACTCGGAGTATTAAAGTCAATTGCGGGCGTTGGGTTAATAGTGGGGTTACAGTTGAGAATGTGGGTTGCCACGACAACGCGCCTGTTTTGTATGTCTATGTTTATCGGCGTCTCGGCACTTGGGTACGCGTGCCTCGATCGTCAACGACTGTCCCTTGGCCCCTACTACCGTTGCCTTTCTTTCTTGCATTAGGGATACAGGCGGCACGTTTACTCTGTACCAAGCTGCAAGAGCTCCCCTTCCCTCCCCTCGCATTGACGCCTCCCCGCCATCCATCCACACCAAGCCCTTGCAGGTGTGCTACAGTATTATACTCGTACTGCCAGCACGAAATTTAGTAGTGCTATAGTAGTACTTCACCCATTGCATCATTTTTTCTTCCTTTCTTCTTCATACTGCCTGCTTTTGCTGTCCACGTACCAATCTTGCTCCTCGGAGCACCTAAGCAATCTGCTGCTTACCTCGAGTCTTCAAAGCAGTCACAACGCCAAACACCGTCACCGTGGCGTCCCAACGTACAACACGCTCCGACCGGGAGCTAAACCGGTCAGCCATGAGCTCCAGCATTCGTTCCGGAGCTGGAAGTCGTACTGGCTTGAGGCAACCTACTGTTCGCCAGTCCACAATTAGACACACAGCGACGCGTCCTGACCGCTCAGGCGCCATCTCGCCCGCTTCCACGATAACATCTACGACCACCGGCGGCACAAAGCGCAAGGAGCGCGACTTCGATACCCCGGATCCGGGCGTCGAGGCTACCAACATCAATGTTGTCGTTCGCTGTCGAGGGCGCAATGGGCGCGAGGTCAAGGAGAATAGCACCGTCATGGTTACCACCGACGGTGTCAAGGGAAAGGTCATTGAGTTGTCTATGGGCGCTTCTGCGCTAAGTGACAAGGCCTACAGCTTTGATCGCGTCTTTTCTCAAGCGGCTGATCAGAGCATGGTATTTGACGATACAGTCAAGCCTATCCTCGACGAGGTTCGTCCAATCCCGCAGTCATCGTCTTGCGCTTCACCTTGAATATAAATAAAATACTAACGCCACTCAGATGCTTGCCGGGTATAATTGCACAATCTTCGCCTATGGCCAAACAGGCACAGGCAAAACATACACCATGTCCGGTGACATGACAGAGACCATGGGCATGCTATCAGACGAAGCGGGTATCATTCCCCGAGTACTTCAGCAACTATTCACCAAACTCGAACTCGATTCAGCGGAGAACTGCGTCAAGTGCTCATTCATTGAGCTGTACAACGAAGAGCTGCGTGATCTGTTATCCGTCGACGAAAGCGCCAAGCTCAAAATTTACGATGACGCATCACGAAAAGGTCATCTTAGTACCGTGGTACAAGGCATGGAGGAGAAACACATCAAAAACGCGTCAGAGGGCATTCAAGTGCTTCAGGATGGCAGCTTAAAACGTCAGGTCGCGGCAACAAAGTGCAATGACCTTAGTTCTCGAAGTCATACCGTCTTCACCATTACCACTTATGTTAAGAAGACGAATGAGCACGGAATAGAGGATCTTGTCAGCGCCGGCAAGCTGAACTTAGTGGACTTGGCTGGAAGCGAGAATATCCAGAGATCAGGTGCGGAGAACAAGCGCGCCGCCGAAGCTGGTCTTATCAACAAGTCTCTTCTGACCCTCGGACGAGTCATCAATGCGTTGGTTGACCGCAGCCCTCACATTCCATACCGCGAGTCGAAACTCACCCGCTTATTACAAGACTCTCTTGGCGGTCGGACGAAAACATGCATCATTGCTACGATTTCACCGGCCAAGACGAATTTGGAAGAGACATTATCAACGCTCGACTATGCTTTCCGTGCGAAGAATATCAAGAACAAGCCTCAACTCAATGCCATGATGAGCAAGAAGACCCTACTGAAAGATTTCACCGCCGAGATTGAAAAGCTCAAGAGTGAGCTGATCACAACCCGACAACGCAATGGTGTTTATCTGTCGAACGACGCGTACGAGGAGATGACAGCAGAGAGCGAATCGCGTCGTATCGTTATGGAGGAGCAGTCGGCCAAGATCGAAACCATGGAAACCAACTTGCGAAACAAGGTCCAAGAGCTGTTCTCCCTCAAGACAAGTTTCATGGGCCTGAAGAAGGATCACGATGGAACCCAGGCCAAGTTAGACGAAACACAGGACGTTCTCGACCAGACAGAGATGGTTCTCTCTGAGACCAGGAATACGCTAGCCGAGGAGACAGAGATGAGAAAGGCCCACGAAGAGACCGAGGGAAAACTGGCACAGATTGGCGATGAGCTCATCAACAAACTACACAAGACAGTACACGACGTTTCCGGCCTTCACGCGAAGAACAAGCGCAAGTCAGACTTACAAACGCTGAATCGAGCGGCCTGGGGAACCTCTCAAGGTCAGGTGGCGGATGTGACCGCTATGGTGGAGAGGCGCATACAGGAGTTCCGAGAAGAGCAAGAAGAGCATATCTCTAGCGTATCGCGCCGGATGGAGTCTTTTGTCGAGGAAGAGCTGCAGAAATTGACGTCAACACAAGCCTTCTTGGACGAGCATCTGAACACATTCGGCGAGTCCAAAAAGCAGCTCATTGAGCAGAAGCAGAAGTCAAAAGATGACATGGATGAAGTGCTGGAGGAGATCAAAGTGATTCGAGACAATGTCAAGGGTCATGTAGGTGAGAGCCTGCAAGCTATATCCAAAGCAGCCGAGAAGATTGCCGCCGATGTCGTGAACGAGATGACGGGATTCCATACACAAGTAAGTGCTAGCTATCGTGCCTATTGCTCATGACGCAAAACTAACAACTAGTAGCTTCATTCTTCTTATAGTGTGCTCGGAAAGGATTTCAAGTCTATCTTTGAGGACCTCGTCAAACACATCACGACTCAGCGCAGCGAAGCGGATACTCTCCGGAGGCAGCTGCAAACAGCTACAAGTGCTGTTGTTCTTCAGAACGGCGCTATCTCAAGCAAGATGCAAGAAGCTCTTGAGGAGGAGCGCCGACAGGCAGCCGAGGAACGCCAAAAGCTCATGACCCAGATTTCTGGTCTTATTACTGCTCATGCGGATGCCCAGGAGACACGCATTTCAGACAGAGCCACACAGGTTCAGAAGAGTATTAATGAATCCAGTCAATCTCTTGATACTGCAGTTTCACAGTATGCGGAGGACATGGAGGGCTGGGATTCCAAGGAGGCTCTTCTATTGGAAGAGGTTAAGAAGTCGCGCGACCAGCTGAAGACGAAGCTCAAAGACGACTGGACCGTGGCCAACGACCGGAGCACTTCTATCCAGAACACAGCCAAATCTGTACATGCAGAAACGGTCAGAGTTGTTGATGAGCAAGTGGAAGACCTCGATACACAGATGGAAGCCCTCGACGATTTTGTCAACAGAGCCAAGTCTGAGAATGCGACGCATCACGAATCACACTCGCAGTCTGTCAAGACGGTGTCCAACTCCGTGGAGCAGTCTTTCAGCAACATTTCTGGACACTTCAAGACGACCTTTGATCGTGTGAAGAATCTCGGCGAGGAGATGGAGCTTGATATTAACGACCTACGTGATGGAATGGAGCCTCTAGATTCTCAGCTTTGCCAGCCTCTGGCTAATCTTCGCGAAGGTGTTGCCAGCACAGCCTTGCAGGAGTATCAGCCAACTGGCGAAACTCCCCAGAAGCAGATGTATCACTATCCTACTGCATTGCCTCGCACCAGACCGAACGGACCTCCTGAATCAAATATCGACGATGAGGAAGTAGTTGTCGAAGAGGTGAAAGACGAAGATGAAAATGACAACCACACTATTGTCTTTGCCGATCTGGACAACACAAGGACGGCGACTTCGCCTGCTCAGTCTCCCGCAAGCACTACAACTTCAACTATGGATAAAGTCGCTCCGTTGAGCATCACGAGCTTGCGAGAAGTCAACCCTAATGTCACCAACAATCTGACTACGGGAAACATCGGCTTTGACTCCAGCAAACCAAACGCCATGTCCGTGTCCGGGGATCTTACGATGCCGCTGCTTAAGCACAGCACACGTACGACGCGCGGAAAGAAAAGGTCAGGCGTCACCGATGGAGTGGGGGAAGGTAGGGAGAACATACCACTTCCGGCGTTCTCACGGAACCTAGCTAAGAGGAAGAGTCCTAGACTGAATTAAACGAGCACAGGGCGGGGATTTTTTGCGCAGGAAGATTGGTAATATGAGATGGCATAGCACCGGAGTTGGGCTACGACTCTTGTTTTCGTTTCTGGATGATTATTGAACTGGCAGGCCTTTATAAGCACCTGATACCCATTGTTTTAAGTAGATACTAGTACAAACAATCAAGACATGTTTGATTTCAACCCGAAGAACTTGAATTTGTGCGGTGAAGGTGTAGCTTGGCTCCTCTAGTCCGATGCTTCTTCACCATCAATTTCTCCATTGCTCCTCTGGACACTCTTCCCCTTTCTGTCTCCGTAGAAGCGCTTCCGCTTCCGTGACCCCATGTCTTCGCCTCTCCAGCCTCTACTAGGAACTACGGGTCGAAGGAAGCCATCAACGTGGACGGCCCCGAGTGTCTCGTCCTCGCTGTCCACCTCGCCCATTGGGACCGCTCCAGTCGGGGTGCTCGGTGATGCGCCTCCATGTACCAGGTCCATGTGTCGTTTAAGGTTTGCCTTTCGAGAGAAACCGGCGCCAGCGCGTTCACACGCGGGTATGGGGCAGAAGTGCTGCGGTCCAGTTGACATAGACCGTGATCGAGAACGTGAAGTCGGCGATTTCGAAAACAGCGGCCGTGAGCGAGACCGGGAAAGAGAGGGCGAAGCAGATACCGAAGCAGGCGACATCGACGAGAAAGGCGCAAGTGATGATTGTCTTGAAGCAATGCGCCGTTGTAGCAAATCCGGTTCGTCCTCTGAAGAAGCTGACGAGAATGACTCTGCCTCTGAGTCGGAGAGACGAATAGGCTCGGGACGGTATTCGGCAGTGTGGAAGCCGGTGCCTTCGGAGATGGGCACTTCGCGGAGATTTCTCACAGTCATGCCTTCTCCGAAGAGGTTGGCACATCGCTTTGCGGTTCTGGCGATGACATCGGGAGGGAAGCCGGCTAGGGAGGCTGCTCCGATAACATCGCTCCAGTCTCGGAGACCCCAGACTTTGGCGCCTCGACGGCTGGTACTTGCTTCGGCCTGCTCAGCTTCATAATCGTCCTCCTCGGTGTCCAGCTTTTGTTCATCCTCTTCGTGGTTGTCGTGTTCTTTTTTCATCTCCTCCGCATTTCTACCCTGATTTTCCTCTCCTTCACTGTCGTCCTCTCCTGCCTTCGGTCCGCGTTCACTTCTAAACTTCTCCATGCCCGAGCGGTACCACTCCTCAAACCCTGGATCTTCATCCTCGACAACTTGGCGCGGAGGAAGTTTCCGATGACCCTCACGAGCGACACGCACGAGCATATCGTCATACGACTCCCCCTCCAGAGGAACATGTACCTTCCGCGGGCGTCCGCGCTTTGAGGTGCTAAGCTTTTCCGTCTGCGCAAGATCGGCACTCCTTCGGCGAAGCTTCTCGCGCAGGATCTTTCTTATGTCCTCGTTTGTGGATTTCTCAGATGCTGACGAGGACTCGTTGTCGGAGTCTGCTTGGTAACCTGCTTTGATTGCGCGTGTGTTGTGGAGAATTTGTAGCGTTGAATCTAATTTAGATAGAATGTGACGGACGGAAGGCTGTAATATCTGGTATGATAGTTCGTCGTCCGCTGAGAAGACTGGTTCATAGGTCACCGGAGGCTTTCGCCCAAAGATCCTCGATGTTGGGGTATGTGTCTGATCTTCGTCCTCGTCTGATTCCTCCTCGTCTGTATCCATCCTGTTACTCCCAGCAGTGAGCTGAGACTTTTTGGATGGAGATACAGACTTAGTCTTTGTAGGTGTTTGTGACTCCTCCTCCATTGGGGGGCTACTGGCCTGGCTCCTAGACGGTGAGCCAACACGACTCTCAACGGATGGTCGCACAGCTAACCATTTCTTCCTTCTTTTGTTGAATTTACGCTTGGCCGTGCGTAGTATGAGAGCGCCAAGCTCTTCCTGTAGATCTGAACTCGGCATCTTGACCTCTTCCTTACGGAAAGTGAACTTGTCGTCCTCATCTGTGTCCTCTGGCCGAGCCACGAAATCCTCTTGGGGCAAATGTCCTTCAGCCAGCGGCCATGCCGCCCAGAGCTTTGGAGGCTCCCATGTTACTTGACGTCCATTTTCCTAAATTGAAATTTTCCATGTTAGTTTCCACGGTTCATCATTAGGAGCGCTTTCGCTGCTGTAGGAGCTGACTTGGGCAAGCATACCGTCTGCACCGTCACATCCTGAGCCGAGCTAGGGTCCCTCGCGCGCTTCCTCAATGCAAAGGCATTATACAAATGCGCACTCAGATCCTGATCATCTATGCGTCGAATGGACTGCCATAGCGACCTCTCCTCTTCTGTCAGGGAGCGCCATGTCGACTTGGGGCCTTTCCAGCGGTTGGGGCGGATTTCATGTAGCTCGTCGGATGCGATGGAGGCGATCTCATCGGTGTCGAGGTCTTCCCACTCCTCGGGGGTTTTAGTATTCATCTTAGAGATGTAGAATTACAGAAGCCTAGGCAAATCCCATTTTGATCTTGTGTGAATTGTTTGTTCGAGCAAACGGGGTATTTTGTTGATATATGATCATAATTGGGTAGATGTGTGTTGATAAGATGAAAATTGTGCTGAGGCTAACTGTCTCTACTGAATTCACGGGTTTTGATGATTGGACACACCGGTTTAAAGCATAACACTACACCACGCCATCTGGATATGGTATTTCTCATGAAATCAAGAATGAACCCAAAACTCCGCGTTCGTTAAAATATCTACAAATTTAATATGCCAGGTACTAAATAAAACAACCTAATCCTTGAGCTTTAAGCTTTACCTTGTTTGCGCTCCTTCTCCAGCTTTCTCCTCTTGGCCCTCAGCTTCTCGTCCTCAGCGCTCTTCTTCTTGTTGGTGTACTGCATCTGCTCGAAAAGCTTCCTCTTCTTCTTGCTCAGCATGCCCTTGGCCCGCTCCATATCTTCAGCTTCTTCGCGTGACTTCTTAGCTAGTGCCTTAAGCGCATCTTCCTTGGCCTTGGCCTTCTTGCTAGCTGGCTTCGCCTGGACAGCGCCGCCTGCTAGCTCAGCCTCGAGCTCAGCTTGACGATCATCTTCATCGTCATCAGAACCGTCTTCCTCGTCGTCTTCCTCGTCCGCTGAGAAGCCGCCAAATTCATCATCTTCACTGTCGCCGCTCTCATCGTCCTCTTCCTCAGCAACATCCATGCCTTCGATGGTCTCATCTACACCGCCCTCTTCGAGATCTTCTTCCGCAGCCTCTAGTGCCTCCTGTTCGGGCTCCTGAGCCTCCAAGGGAATGGTCGGGTCGTATGCACCCTCGATCTTCTTGACGAAGGGGCTCAAATGGGGAGGTAATGAAGCACCGGGAGCATACAAATGGGGCTCTTGAAGCTCGCCCTCGTTGATGCTATCCCAAACCCATTGCGGTTGGACGTAAGTTCGGCCTGGCACGCGGCGGTTGGCAGCAAGTTTCTGTGAGGTCTGGTTGTCGTCACTGGATCCATTGTCCTCAGCCGCTGCCTGTACAGGTGGGCGATCGACGATCTGGTGAGTAATGGCCGGGTCGAGTTCGTTGGTGGTATAAGCTCCATCGCCTAGAACAGCGTCCCATCCAACCCGCTTGCACCCAAATCCCTTCAAGAGGAACTCAAGCGGCTGTCTCGGTGTCTCACGCGACAAGAAGAATGTGCAGTTCGAAAAGAGGGTTCCAGAAGAGGAAGAGCTGTTGGATGGCTGTGGTAGAACGTCACCACCACTTGCTGTAGGTTCAAACTTGTCGATCTCGCCTGACGTTTCTTCCTCGGCCTTCGCATCTTGATCCTCCCCTTCCTGGCCGTCGGCACCACTGGCGTCGCCGTTGTCAATCTGTTTTAATACCTTGTTCACAGCCGCCTGGGTCTTAGGATCGGGCTTGTGAGCAGAAGCTTCGAGTTGCTTTTGCTCGTCAGCGCCCACCAGCGTTAAGCCTTCTAACGTGAATGCGCCGAGCTCAGCTGCGTTCTCGTCCTTCATTTGATCGAATTTAGGCGGGTATTTCAGTCCGATTGAGGTAAACAGTTTGAAGTTGACGAAACCGAGCAGCGTCATGTAAAACTCAACAAAGGTACCCATGATTCGGAAGTCAACGTCTCCCACAATCCTTTGGTTGAACTTGTATGGCACCAGCCACAGGATGTCTTCGCCTCGAATATTAGCCTGGTAGTAAATACCCTTGATCGACAGGAACGACTTTGTCAGACTGCGAGAGACAATGAGGTAGTGCTGGAACTCGAGGCAAAGACGCTCGCAGCGAGCGATCATCTTGGCGGGGACAGCGGACGTAGACGGCAGGTTTGCGAAAAGGAAAAGCATTGACAAGCAATCATCAAGGTCCCTCAATGCGTCATTGAATGTCGGGTATCGCTCTCGAATAACATGATCGAGGGTGTATCGTGGCTTGCCCGTCTTCTCCGGCCTAGCAGCGTTCTTCTCAAGCCGAGACGCATCGCCAACATCGCCTCTACCGAGAGCTTTTGAGATCTTCTTCTCAAGCGCCTTTTGATCGCGGAACTTCTGGAGGAGCGGCTCATGGAGAAGGTACTGAATATCCTTGGCGTAGTAAAACGTAGTAGAATTCGTCGACGATTTCGAGACCTTCTTCCTGCTGCGAGGCTCGCGCGGGTAGATTCCCTTCCAGATACATAGCTTTCGGAAGTCTGGTAAACTGATCTGAAGCTTGCGAATAGCCTGATTTCTGGTAACGTAGTTCTTGGCCGCACCGGCCTGGCCTTTCTTCTTTATGCGCGGCATTGTTGACTTGCAATTGGGTTGGACGCAAACTAGGTTGTGTCTGCTGCTGGGTGAAGCTGGCGGGGCACTTTGAGTATTTCTCAACTTTTTTTTTTCTTTCGGCCTCCGAAAATTTCATGCCACCCACCACCGCCTCTTCAATGTTCCCGATAAGGTTTAGTGCCAACAGGTCGAGGGTCCTCCCCTCTCACCGCCCGACCACCCGTACCGCCAGCGGCTCAGCGAACAAGACTCCTAACGCTGCAGCGAGTAGTACAGCAGCGCCAGTCCTGTAGTCCCCGCCGTCAGCACCAATTTACACGCCGACGGCTCACCACCAACCGCCCAAACAGCCAAGTGGCCTTGCGGGAAGCTTCAGCTTTCTGACCTTCATTGCTCTCTAGACCGGATCGCCGGCCTGGGATGACAAGACTGCGATCATGACACTGCGAGGGAAGGCTGGCATCTATGCAGGCGCGGCCCTGCTGCGACTTGTCCTCTTCGTCGCGTTCCCTGGTCTCCCTGATCTCTTGACAGGCCGCGTTGAGATCTCGACCCCTGTAACGAGCTTCAAGCGATGTGAGTCTCGACATAGTTCGAACATGTGTGCTATGGTCTTGCTAACGGATTGTTTTCAGTGCAAGAGGGCTTGTTTCTCTACAATCATAATGTTTGGCCTTACGATGGAGGTGTCTACCACCAAGCTCCTCTACTGCTCCCGCTCTTCTCGCTACTCCCCGACGTCAAAGTGTGGCCCATCTTCACGGCCCTGGTATACACAGCGGTAGATATCCTGAGCGCGCATGCGTTGGTTCAAATAGCTTCCTCTGGGGAAGCTGGACACTCGCGACTGTTCGCTTCCCCGCGTCGAGGGATAAAGACGTCGGGACTGGTTGTTGCTGCTTCGTAAGGGCGAGCCTTGCACCTTAATCTGGATGACCTCGCTGACATGCTTCAAGCTTCCTCTTCAACCCATTGACAATTGCGAGCTGTATCGGACGAACGACGAGCGTTTTTACCAACTGCGCAATTCTCTTTGCTGTCGCCAAAGCTGTACATGGCGCTCCCTTCAACGCTATGGTCGCCCTGTCCTTCGCATCATACCTTTCGATGTACCCCCTCCTGCTATTGCCTCCCTTGGTGCTCCTCGCGTACGATCGTCAGTCGGATAAGCGTCGAATTTCATCAGCGACCCAATTCACGGCTAAGAATGTTGCCATTGTGGCCGTGTGTCTTTCCGTGCTCTTCGGCATGTCCTATCTTATCACTGGGAATTCGTGGGAGTTCTTAACCCGCACGTATGGCATTCAGCTGACGCTGAACGACCTTACCCCCAACATTGGCCTATGGTGGTACTTCTTTATCGAGATGTTCGACTCTTTCCGTGCCTTCTTCCTCGGCGTCTTCTGGCTACACCTCGTATCATATGTTGGAGGTCTGTCCATTCGCCTGCGCACGCAGCCTCTAGTGGTCATCACTATCCTCCTCGGCATCTTCTCTATCTTTAAGCCGTACCCTTCCATCGCCGATACGAGCTTGTTCCTGGCTATGTTTCCGATGTATCAACATGTCTTCCCGCTGATGCGCTACACATTCGTCGCCGCCGCTGCGCTATTGTATGCGACATTCCTCGGACCCGCCTTCTTCCATTTGTGGATTTATGCGGGTAGCGGCAACGCCAACTTCTTCTACGCGATTACATTGGTCTGGAGTTTGGGCCAGAGTCTGCTTGTCACCGATTTGACCTTTGCCGTGCTGAGAGACGAGTGGGAAGTAGAGAGACCTGAGATGGTTGGCAAAGATGTTAAACAAATGTAGATTAGACACGGCGTCATGATATTGAATGGGTTGGAACGCGTGAAAGCATGTATAGACGGCATTTCAAAAAGCGGTAAAATTGGCATTTAGAGGCTATAGTGACGCTTGTAGCCTTACTAATTTACATCATCTTGAGATTAGAACAGTGTTGTACAATGACATATTACACGAGGGCTGAGTCCAGCTCAGAATCGGTTTCCACGACCCGTCCTGGGCTCCCACCAAACCCACTGGGATTTGCTGGTGGTGAGGTTTGATGACCAAGAGCACTGTCCAGCATGAAACCCAAATCACCAAATTGATTCAATTTTGAACCTCCCCTCGTTGCTTTCCAGCTCTGAAGGCGAGCGCCGAAACGCGGCATCGTCCTCCAGAAATAGATACCGTAGCCGGCAGCAACACCTGTGACCATAAAACTCACGGCAAGCATAATCGCACGCCCGTCGATGCCTTTGACACCGGCTTCTGCTCGCTGGCGCATTTCAGCGGCATAGTAGTCCCCAACACCAGGAGAGTTCAGCACAGCGGTATCCAAGGTTCGACCGACGGCGCCTAGGACCGAGCGTCGCTCAGGTGAAGCAGTAGGAAGTGCACCTTCAGAGTCAAGGCACTCAGTCTTCATGTTTTGCACGTATTCCACCAGGCGCGGCGCTTTCTCAGACATCCACTCTCTCAAGAAAGCCCTTGGAACTGGGGCTTGGTGCATGAGAGCTAGATATCCGAAGGCTAAGCAGTCCAATGATGACACCGTTGAACCAAGCAGCCATGGCTTGCCATTCTGTGATGAGAGCATATTTTCTAGGACCGATAGGCAATCTTCCGTTAGGGCGAACAATCTGATGGCCGTTTTCTGTTCCGGCGTCATCTCTTCCCGCACGGTCTTCCTAGACCCAACTGGTAGGTGCCTCCGGAAACTTTCAGGTAGATGGTCGCGACCTGTGGAGAGATGCAGCCCTCCATTCGGGTCGAAATCTGTATCTAGCTCCGCGAGACCCAGATGCTCGGCGCGTTTGATAGCCTCGTGGCGGACCAATGGCGGTACGGTCCATGTTAAAGGGAACGGCAGCAGCTGGCTGTAGGCAGGTCGCGTTACTGCCGACCAATTTGCTGCTGATACATAGAGTGAGAGGTCAAGCAAAGGCGCGGCATGCGCCGAAACGAAAGCACTGTAGGCCGTGCTGTCGGCTTTCTGCGCTGAGTCGAGCCCGGCATCTAGGTCCTCACAAAGGGAGTGAGAGGTGAGATACTTGACAATTTGGCGGAAGCCGCTTGTCCAGCTTCCGTCGTGACTCAGTGCCGGCAGATGATCTATAGGTGAATCATTAGTAAAGGGGAGATGTAACGATAAGATAGATTCACCTACTAGCTGGACTGACGGAGGGATCATTGCTTGGGATGAGGCGCCATGATGAACTAGGAGCAGCTTTGTGCAGATAGGCGATAATGGCCAGGCATTCGGGGTCGATGGATGGTAGACCAAACGCTGCGCCCCATACGTAGAGCTCTAACATCTTCGTCTTGAGCACGCTGATGATTCTGGCGATGAAAGGCAGAAGTTAAAGCGTTGCCGATAGACGAACGATCTCGGAGTCGCACCCTGAAGTTGCTGTTGACATGATTGACGTTGACTTTTATGTGGGGCTCCCTTAGTGCCAGTGTTCGACTGCCCTACAGGGCCTAAACTTAATAAACCTCCAACCAAATAGCGCACGCCTAGGCGATGGAGCCATCAGTATTTCACTTTAGAAGCGTTAAAAAAAATTCTAAGTTAGTAAGGTAGTTTTCTCTTAAAGAAAAATACCAAACTGTCACCTCGATTTTAATCTATCCCGGTGAACTGCAATCAACGATAAATCGAACAGAAGCTCGCTCTTCAAGATGGCTAACGCAACATCTTCCTCGGCCGGCCCTTCGCCGTACGACTCGTATCAGACGAGTCTCACCACCCGCTACTGCAGCCCGGCCATGTCCCAGCTCTTCAGCCAGCGTTCTCGTCACTCATGTTGGCGAAAACTATGGCTTGGACTTGCTGAGTGTGAGAAGGAGCTGGGTATTGAGGGCATTACCGACGAGGCTTTGGAGCAGATGAGGGCTCACCTGACGGTCACTGATGAGGACTTTGAGACAGCCCGAATCGAGGAGAAGAGCCGTCGACATGTAAGATATAAATTATATCATTTTCTCTGAATTCTTTGTATCAAGTTAAACCGTTTTCTAATCATGCACTTACTAGGATGTTATGGCAGTAAGGATGTTCCTTCTCTCGACTGATGCCGTTACTGAGACTAAAAACCATGATCATAGCATGTTCACGCCTTTGGAGCCGTTGCTCCGGCAGCCTCTGGAGTCCTTCACTACGGAGCGACATCATGCTACGTCGTTTGTTCTTGTGCCGAATCTTCCTTAGACGATAGTCAAACTGATATATGTTCTTTAAGACTGATAACACTGAGCTCATCTTGGTCCGCGAAGCCATGGACTTGATTTGCAAGAAGGTTGCCAAGGTTATCTCCAACCTCTCCGCCTTTGCTCTCCGCTGGAAGAGCGAGCCGACCCTGGCCTATACGCATTTACAAGCAGCCCAGCTTATTACCGTTGGAAAGCGAGCAGCTCAGTGGGTTCAAGACCTCATGCTTGACCTCCACGCCATCGAGCAAGTCCGACAGGAGCTCAAGTTCCGGGGTGCTCAAGGTACGACAGGAACGCAAGCTAGCTTCCTTTCCATCTTTAACGGAGATAACGCAAAGTGTGACAAGCTTAACGAACTTCTGTGCAAGAAGTTTGGATTCGAAGGCTGCTATGATGTGTCTACGCAGACTTATACTCGCAAGGTCGACTTGATCATTGCCAATGCCGTGGCAGGACTTGGATCCACGGCTCAGAAAATCACTGGAGATATCCGACATCTTATGCACTGGAAGGAGATTGAAGAGGTCCGCCGAGCTCAGTTTTCACTTAACTTATATCCATATGCTAACTCTCTTTGACAGCCATTTGAATCTTCTCAGATTGGTTCCTCAGCCATGGTGAGTAATCTATAAGTTCCAAGCTTGTACAACTAGACTGTATTCCAAAAACCACGGTCTACGCATAGCGAGCTGAATTCTGTTTCTATTCTGTTGGTACTGACCAAACTCTTATAGGCATACAAGCGTAACCCTGTAAGTTTCTTTGCTGGCTTCAAGCCCGTATATTGCGGTCACTCTCGCTAATCTAGCCAAGATGCGCTCGGAGCGAGTATACAGCTTGGCTCGCGAACTGATGAGCAAGGTAGGGAATCACATATATCACTGATAATACTTGAGTTTCAACAAGACTAATTGGCGAAGCCGGCATCTTTCGCGGCGACTCACAGCGACCAGTGGGCAGAGCGAACCCTTGACGACTCAGCTATCCGCCGTGAGTACATGCTGAAGCATACTTTTACACAGACTTTAAACTGATGGCGTTTTAGGTATTGATATTCCAGAAATGTTCCTTCTGGCGGATGCAATCTGCATTGGTCTTGTAAGTTTACGCGCTTCCGCAGCAAGCAGACATGTCTAACGCTCGGATAGGATAACATCAGCGACGGTCTCGTGGTTTATCCCGGTATGCAAGCACCTTGTAGCAAAGATTTGTCCCCGAGAATCTTTACTGCGTGCATAATCAGATTATTTGAAGCCCAAGACATCATGTGCTAACATCACGGGTATTCATAGCCGTCATCTCTAGCCGTGTAGCTGCTGAGGTGAGTCGCGTTGCCCTTCTCAGCTTGTTTAAGTCTTGAAGGCCACATTACTAACTCCCATTCTACAAGCTTCCCTTCATGATCACAGAAGACATCATCATGAAGCTATGTGCTAAGGGCGTCTCCCGGCAAGAGGCCCACGAGGAGATCAGAGTTCTGAGCCACCAGGCCGGCGCCGTCGTCAAGCAAGAAGGAAAGCCGAACGACCTGGTAGAGAGAATCAAGGGCAAGGAATTTTTCAAGCCGATCTGGGGCGATCTAGACGGAATGCTCAAGGCGGAGCTGTACACTGGACGTAGCGACCAGATCGTGGAGAAGTACTGTGGTCCTGGCGGTGCTGTTGAGAAGGCTCTTACGCCGTACGCCGAGTACATCAAGAGCACCTCCACGGCTTCACTTAACGTCTAGGTAGATGAGGCTGTGCTGGTTTGGCAGTATTGACTGTACTGAAGTATAATCCTCAGGTTTCACATGCAAAGATCGTATACGCTAGCTCGCAATTCGTTGGAACATGATGCGAAGCCAGGCGCGACAGCACGTGATAGCCTCAAGTGGCAGCTGCAGACAGACTGTTCAGTTGCCCTTACCTCAAACTCAGACAAATTACGTTTTCATCGGTTCTGGCCGTCACTCTGAATGGATCTAAATCGTGAATCATTATAAATTAAGTACTTATTTGTGTGCGTGTCCCAAAGTTCTTGCTGTAACCAGACTAGCAAGCTTCTTCTATACCATTCGTCGAATATCCTATCATCCGCCTTTCATGTCCCCCCCGCCAATTTCTGACATCTCAACACTCCAATCTTGGTCTTTCCCAGTGCTGGAGATGATGAATACTTGGAAACGCCTTGGAGCCATGACTGGAAAAGCCTGACTGTCGCAAATGCCGTGGGGTCGGTCGAACTATCGTTGTGGGGTCCCTCCGCTGGGAAGGTTTCCACGAACACTCGATCTCGCGAGTAGAACCTGGTGGGATTCAGATGATAGTGTGAGGTTGGTTCGCCAGCTTTCCGAGTACGGTGCGCAGGCTCGTATTCGAGATCCTCGGGAAGCTCATAGTCGACGAGCCATATGCTGCAGGCATCCACTGCCCGCCCCGGACCGCTAACCGCAGATGTCAATGTCTTGAAAGGCTCCCGCAACATGTCGAGAATCCCCGATCTCCAGGCTCCATTGTATTCCAGCGCAATGTTGAATACATTCTCGCCCTGCGACAGGCCCATATGATGCTTGAAGTGCAAGTACCAGCCTTGACTTGGCACCATATGGCGGTTGGCGAAGCGGAAGATGAATAGGTCATCTGCGAAGTTGAACAACATGGGTGTCGGCGATGCTTGGGGTGATGGTCTTCGAAGGATCACATCTTGCGACTCGATTGAATTGTTCTGAAGGAAGCGTTCGATGGTTGCTCTTGACTCTCGGCAGGCGGCAAGTAGCCCATAGTCAAGAAGACACGAGGACGACAATGGGCTAGGCCATGACCGTCGCTCTGCGAGGGCTTCGTCGAAGAAGTATGGCGGACGTGCTCCGACAGGCGACAGCGGATCTGGGCCGCGTATCCTAGGTATTCGCTCCTCGAACAGACCAAGCCATCGGGTGCCGACCAGCGACTCTTGGTTCTGAGTTACCGACGTATCTTCGACAAGTGTCATGTAATGAACACCAGGCTGTCCCATGGGAGACAATGCTAGTTCCCATATCAGTTCCCTGAGCTCTCTGGGCAACTGGCCAAAGACCTGGAATTCTCCCATCCTGGGTGATTCTCCATAGAAAAAGGGCTGAGAGAACAAGGGTCCTCGAAAGGGTTCTCTACCTTATTCTCATTGATGGCCTACCGAACGACGCTAGGTTTCTCTCGTCGTTGCAAAAATGTCCGTCTCAAACTAGGTGAAATGGAATGGCCCGGACCGGTGAGGCGTAAGCATGGGGATATGAGCTAACCAAATCAAATCTCGACGTTAGACTCTGTGAACGGCTTCTCTCGACGATAACATCATTCTATGGAGATGTGTGAGCTTTGATGATTATCCTTTCTGTATGTCCTTCTGGAAGCGCTCGACAAATTTCCGGGAGCATCCAATTGCAACAGCACAGGCCACTGAGACATCTCAATGCTTAACATGTTCTGAAGCTGCCTGCCAGGATTGCGAACGTGGTCAGTCTCGGAGTTGAGCCTTGTGGGCAGCAGAAAAAAATGGGAATCTGTTGCGTTGTCGGAGGCAAGACTCGAGATGACTACCACTGTCTGAGCACAGAATAAGGGTCTTGACGTATAGGAATCGGCCCATCTAACAGCCCTGGCGCTGTATGCAGCTTTCGACGTGCATCGACCACGCGAAGAGGCTGTCATCAAAGTGTGAGATTCACGCCCAGTGACGCAATTCACGATTCGTCCGTCAAGAAGAGGTAGTTTGCTGGATTGGCAACGGTAGATTAAGGGTTCAGACTCGATTCCCCAGGGCGATACCTCCACTCCCATGACGCTCGCCGTAGATCAACGGACCGTGTCACAGATCTGATCCTAGATCCATCCTATCGCCATCGATGGCACTTCACTGACCACGAGATGACCACGAGGCAGCGGTCCATTGGGCGGTCGCAGGATCATCGCTTACCTGTAACATGCGCGAGGTTGTTGCAAGAAGCGCTCCAAGCGCTCGCCTCATCCTGTGGGAGAAAAGCCACCTTTGCCTCCCCAGAAGAAGAGCAGCTCGCCGCCGTTGGCTCTCGGTCCCGGGACGGAGGACCGGAGGGAGCCCGCCCAATGTGGAGCTAAGACTCGGGTGAAAGCCGTCAGGGCATGACGAAATCAATCACTGTTGAGAGCCGGCACGTTCCTAGAAAGGAGAGGCCGATCAAGTTCTGTTCTTTGGGCGGGCTGCGAGTATGTAAGTTTGATGATATTACATGCGTCTGTGATCCGCGAACCTGTAACACAGCGAAATGGGAAGGGCTACACTCTGCATTCTACATTCTCCATTCTGTGAGGCTGATCTTTGAGGTGGGAAGGTAATTAGGATCCCATTGCAAGGAGCCTAATCTCTGGCGCTCCCACCAAGTCCTCATGGTCCATGTTTCCCTTTTCTGGCGGTGTGCCAAGGCTTGTTTCGAAAATGATTCGAAACAGATTGTTCGCCTCCCCCTTGGACCAAGCTGACATTTTCAGGAACACGCTTCGACAATGTCGCCACTCGGGGCCACGGCTCATTTCCGCCCACGTGCGCATGACTCGCGTGGTTCGTGCACGAACTGCTCACTGCACGGATAAGAACGATGATTTAATTTTATTGAGTCTTCTGATTTCTTTTGCGGAAGTTCTCGCGCGATCTAGATCTGCACGCTGCAGGAGGACAACGTCGGAGTGGGAACGTCATTTAACTAAGCTCAGCAGGACAATAATTGAATAATGACACCTAAACAAGTGCTACGGTGCTAGTCCGGACGTCCGAATGTGGGATATAGGGGGGTAATTTAATTGTAAAATGATAGTCCAGACTAGCTTCATGTATCTTGCTGCAGAGCCTCCTTGATTATATTGAGGGAAGCGTCCAAGACTAGCGGTTATTGCTACGTCCGATGCGGCTGCGAATACACGTAAATGCAAGATAAGCAAGATACACACTCTCACACTCTCGCTCCCGTATTTAGTAGCCGTGTAGGCCAAGACGCGATTGAGGGAGATCGACCCGTGCGCGTGGCTTTCCGAGGAATTGAGCCGCAGCTGAAAGCTGAAAGTAACCCACCCCTATCATACCAACCCTCAGGCAGGCAGCCGGCCTGGTAGGGACGGTGAGCGGTCGGCCGGGTCATCATTCTGGACCCGGAGCTGAAACTCGAAAACCTCAAAGAGAAGGAAAACAAACCTCCATGCATATTATACCATGGGCCAAGCTGTGGTCTTCCCAAGCCGGGGGCGGCTTACCGTGCATCGGCCGTGATGTATGATTCCGCCGGTCCGCCCGCCCAAAACCTGGGAAGGTTAAACAAAAGCGGAGGAGGGAAGTGAAAGTCTCAGGAGCCAAGATAATACGTTTCCCTTTCTCACGGCCGGGCGGTAATACGCATGTTACAGCAGCATTGCATTTTTTGGCCCCCCCGGGCGGGAGGGGACAAGCACGAGCCCACTTGAATGCGACGAGGGCCCGAGATGAATTGATGCGTTATACAGCCTTGTTTTATATTAGAGAAGAACAGTTACTATTAGCGGAGAAACTTTTTCAAACAGCAGTGAACAAAAGCGGAAATTAGAAAGAACGGCGGGGGGGATTGAAACTTGGAGAAGTCCGTGAGACACCGAACGGGTTGTGAGGTTTTGTTTCGCAATGCGCTTTGCGTGCGCATGTTTCTTGTTAGGGTTCGTGCGATCCTTGCCGGTTCGTCTCGGCAGCGTTAAGCAAGAATAAAACACACACAAAGGTCCGAGTAGGTAAATAGTGGTTCTAGCGGCGGAGTTTGCTGGCGGCGGCAGCGGCGCTTCAAAGCAGGTTTCGTGAAGATCCTGTGGTTCATGCAAAATAAGAACAAAGGCTGCTTGATGAGGTGGCTAGCCGCTCGGCAGACGATGGAAAAAGAGGTCAGCAGATGAGACATTAAAGAGGCACAGTAACTAATGATGCGGCCAACGGGTCTTGGGGGCCGAACGTGACACGCGATACATGGATTGTGAGGGGCAAAACACAAGGCGGAGAGAGAGAGAGCAAGAATTGATAGGTAATAAACCGTTTCATTTTATAACTCATGTAGTTAAGCACCGAGTGATCAGTGGATTTGGCTATTGAGGCAGAGAAGAACAAGTATTATTTGTAGCTCCTTTGTATGTATCGCTTCAAAAGCGGATAAGTCTATGGTCATTCATCGCATGTTTTCCTCCTTAATTCCCAAAAATGACAAAACCCCATTTCGTAAATGGAGGGTATCGAAAAAAACAAAAATCCCAGAAACCGAAAAGCCTATCCAGATGTAACCGCTCCGAAAGTAAGAAAGCCCAACATCAGATTAAAAAGCAGGGGGTAATAAAGCGCAGCGTCGCAAGCTTGGCGCAATCAAAAAGAGATCAACCATAGAGGGGGTAAAAGTGTGAAATAAGGTAGAGAGAAAAGGATTTCCCCCACGTGTACGGCCCATGGCCTCTGATCCGGCAGAGAACAATGTGATGTATAGTGGGAGAAAGAGGGGTGGGAACGTTTGTATGAGCAAGAGAGGCCCGTTATGCGGCCCATCGAGAACCAAATGAGGGCGCAAGCTTGAGGCCATCCTCGGTGGTGGCAGGGCTGATGATACGACGCCTTGGGATTCCCAAACAAACAAAGAGGCTGTTGGTTCGCTGTTGTCCCGCTTTCCCGAGTACGGTGCGGGATCGACCAAGCCTTCAGAAAGCCATGCTTATGCCTATGCATGCATGGCCAGCTCAGGCTTTGGGGGCAGGAACCGATTTCTTGTTGTTGGTACAGCTCCCACTGCAGGCTGTTGTTTTATTCTTGGTCGTGCGAATGAACAGTCATCAGCAAGTCATACCTGCAGCAGGATGAGCGCCTAGGCGCATACTGAGAGGACCGTCGATGCGATAACAGGCAGGGCTGAGAGAGCATCTAGTAGCCCCACTGCCAAAAACAAGTGCTCGATACAAATTCGATAGTGTCGTTCCCGTGATGAGATGTTTTGTTTCCGATAAGAAGCAGCCCGAGTGACGTTTGTGAGGGACAGGGGGGAGGTATGAACTAGGTGTTTGGATAGTTCATGTTCGGATCCTCCCGTGTAGCTCACTTGGGCAGAGGAGGAAGAGGGCGCTGGGGAGGAGGCCCAGGGCAGGGCGGGAGCTGAGAAGGGCGCTGAGCAGGCATTTCGAAAGTTGTAGAAGCCACGGTGACGGTGTTGTAGATGATGTTCCTAAAAGGAAGAGTTTCCGAACAACTTTGTAAGTGTTCGGTGTAGTAGTCGGAAGGTTGTTGTAGTTGACTGCTCGAGTAATAAGCAGTGGTAGTTGTGTAAGTCGTTTGGTTGTTGGTAGGCTGTTGTTGAGATAGAAGTTGCCTAGTAATAGAAAGTTTCGAAACTTGATTCAAGATGTGAATTGACTGATGATAGATAGCTTGGTGTAGCAAGAAAAGACAGTCTGGTATCCTGGGGTGAGGCAGACACTTATATAACATTCCAGGTCCGGACGAGGGAAGCCGTAGCACTCGTACCTAGTATGGCGACATTAGCTGCTGACCCGGCCAAGCCCACTTGGAAAAAGTGACCGCCCAGGATATTCCCAGGGCGTAAGGGGGGTGGGAGGGGTGTGAGTGAGTGTGTGGGAGAGTACGGTGATAGAATTAGAAAATGAAAGGGGGGCGTGTGTGAGTGGGCGTGTGGGGATGGGAGGAGTGCTGCTAAGTGAGGTGAGACCTTAGGTGGAAGTATCTTGTCATTGTCCTTGTCACTGTCACGGCCTGAAGCTGAGTGTTGAGTTTTCCCTGGATGGGCTGAAGGCTGGGGTTACGCTGGGCGCGCCAGTGCGCTTGGGGACCCTGCCGGAGAGCGAGGCGCCCGAGACAGCTAATTTCCAGCGCTGGAGTGACTTGTTCTTAGGGGGTTGAAGTCAGGGTTAGTAGGCCTCCTGAAGCAGTCAAGAGTTCGCTACACCGCACCTTCAGGAGTCCTTTACCGCCAGCATCCTAGGCGGGATCACTGGCCGCTGGGCGCCTTGGCTTAGCTCTTTTCAGCGCTACGAGTAACAGTTCGTTTGGTGCTGCCCCACATCCAATCAGGCGGTCTCTCACTTCAACATCCAGTCCATGTTATTGTTACTGTCACCTCAGCTTCAACGTAACAATCTTGTCACGGTGAGTGTTGTATTATCACTTCAGTTTGATATTGCCTTTCCGTTCCTTTTCTTTTCTTTTGTTGCGGTGACCGAAAGTGACTTAAGTTTCCGGTACCTTACATTTCTTTACCGCCGGCGATCACCATCTGCCTTACACTTTTACCCGCGCTACTAAACGCCTCGCATAATAGACGCTACTAGTGGCCCCCTTTACTACCAAATATTAGCACTACCCATTATGATGCTGAACCGTGCTTTAGCACTATCAATGTTAATCTTAAGGGCCATAGCAGCCCAATTTGAAAAAAAAAAAAAGGAGCCCAGCCGAAACTCAGGTCGACAGCGCGCGCGCCCCCAGGACAAGCGGTGGACCGATCATTAGCAAGTAAGTGGGAAATTGAAACAGGGCTAAGGGGTGGACAGAAATGAAAAGACGAGGCCGGCCGCGCGCCCATCATTAAAGCCCCTGTCATTATTATTTTATTTTTTACCCCCTCTTCACTCACTCTTGGACGCCCAGCCTGGGTGTCTGTCTGGACACCTGGTTGAAAATCCGAAAAAGGGCTGATGTTCAGGGCCGTGAAGGACATGTGGCCGGCCCCTGTCGCACCGCACGCTTCGGCTCTGTAACACGCCCATCTCAACACACACTCGTCATGCCCAGCCCACCACACACACACACCCTTGGCCTTTTTCCTGGGAGGGGCGTGGAGCAGGTATGACTGATAGGTGGTGTAATTGCTTTGCTGGCTTATTGATAGACAGTGATAATATGATAAATGAGTGAAGTGGCTTGCATCGTTGTCGCGTGGTGGGCTTGCCATGGAGTGGGCGAGACCGACAATCTGGGAAACAAAGAGCAAGCCGCACATCATATCATCATCATCATCACCATCCAAGTCATGGGGCCTAGAATCATCATGGCATCAGCGAGGGCGGTCAGTGCTTCAGATTCTATGCCCGTGCCGGGTGGTGGCACAAAGCCATCTAGCCACGACGCAAGGGAGGCAAAAAACAAACCACCAGCAATTCATCCCGTAAAGTCTTCCGATTATTCAGCTCCGACGGAGCAGGATCAGAGGATATCATCAAACACTACATTTACTTGGTCTTTTTTTTTTTTGCTGCCGTTCGTAGCCTAGCGGCTTCGGTGCCTGTGCCTGGTTAACCGGCTATCCGAAGCCTATTGGCAACGGCGGGAGCTATCCTGGTGGTGGTGTGCCTGGTTGTCTCGGTCAGCTGAGACTTTTTGACAGCTGGCCAGGAACCACTTGTGTACGAGTAAGCTTCAACGGCGTCAAAATAGGTTTCCGGGAGCCTGCCTGTCATGACATATATTTTCAACGTTTGCCTTCGCTTTAGGTAGCAATATTCGGCGATATGCGACGCGCAATAGAGTTGTGCGGTCATAGCGCCGGCACTACGGAAAGTCTAATCGGTGTGTAAGAAGCGAGTACGAATCTAATTACACGGTCAGCCAAGAAAAAACAAAAAAGGAAAATACATGTCAAGCACACCGAATGTCTCATGACAACCTTCAAAAACCTAATTAGCAGCCCGTTCCGCCGTTGCCGGTGGCCACCGCAGATTTGACAAGACCGAGACCGAGGTCCCGCAGCGGGTGGAAGATTCTTGGAAGCAAGTGTGTTTGAGAATGATTCTGCCCTGGTCCAGTGGGAAACTTGATACGACCTTGGAACCGCGCCTCCGCCTCGTCTCATCTTTACTAGCCTGTTCCCTCACGCCATGCCAATGCTATGCTAATACCATTAACCACGCCATGGCCCGACGGAGTATGCGGTCCATCTACTCGTAATGTGACAAAATCTCCCATGATATGAGGGCTGGGCAAATCCTTGGGTAGCAAATTGGGTGATGAAAGGGGGGCGTGGTTTCAATCGGAGGGAGGATCCACTCCGGCGAACAATTCGAAGCTTCCATAGAAGAAATTAAAAAAACCACCACGCGGTGGGCTATGTACGTACTCGTAGAGATGAGACACGCCCTCCTGGTTTGATGCCAAGTGGATTGGAAAGAGTCTGACTGCGTCATGGTCTCCATGGCACGCCGCTTGGCCGGCACCCTTTTGCGCCAAACTGCGCCCCGCGATTTGCGACGACGTGCGACGTTGGGCCTTGATTGCCAGTGGGGCGTTTAAGCTGCTAACGGCTTTGCCATCATTTTGTTTTTTTAATTGTTTCCAAGTCCAGCCCATTATGCTTAATATTAATAGTAATAGTAATAATAATAATTAACACTAATACTAAGTGTTCAAAGTAAGGCGGACGAGATTACCAGCAGGACGGAACACCCTCATTCATCATAATCATCATTATCCAGGTACCTCCGATTCAACCCGACCCTGAAAAGTCTGGTGTTTGCTTGCTGATGTGACCGCCGCTCCTTTTCGCCGAATCTGAGCGACAGCTCCGTGTCCGTGTTCCAAGAAAAGACGCCGAGAGCGCTTCAGAAGGCTCTGATTCGCTACAAGGCCCTGAACCGTCGTGGTCACCTGGCCAAGCACCCAAGACTCGGAACCCCTGTCAGGCTGAGCGGCCCTTGGCCTTGGCGTGTACGAGTAATCTTGCGCTGGCAGATTAACACTCGTATGTACGAGTATTATTGTGGTGCTCGCAAACAAAAGAAGAAAGAAGAATACTCCCCATCTGAGCATAGTGCAGCAATTAACACTCGTATTAGTCGTCCCCGAAATGCTCTTCGGCCCCCATTCCTAATCTCCCGTGGGGAAAAAAAGAGGCTATGTTGCAAGACGATGGAGGTAATGCTGCCCGCCTCACTCACCGCCAGACACATTCTGTATGCGACAAATTTGCGCTCGCTATCTTATTGGCTCATTTGCGTTCTTTGCTTTTTTGTCTTTTGTTGACGATGACTCGAACGCCGTTTGATTTTTGGTAGACTTACACCCTGACAGGCGGGACCGAAAATCAAGCCCAGCCGAAACCCGGTAATTAGCGTAACTGCTCTGTAGATCACGATGCCTTCAACGGCGCGCTTGGTCATTTGACTCTTTCAAGGGCGTAGCAAGTTCCTTGATACCTAGCTGTTACGAATCGCCATCCTATCCTGTCTCGCCTAACCGTGAAACAAACTCACGATGCTACCTATGTACCCGACCCCCTGGTTTTCCCCGGAGAATGGGTTTACACACAAAGGTACAAGAAGAAGAAAAAAAATCATCAACATATTACCCTGGTCCCAGTGCGCGCGCGGCTATGCCCTTGTTAGGTTACGTGCATTTGAGGCTCTCGTGACATAGCTCTTCCTTCCTTTCTTTCTTTCGCCTTCCTCCGTGTTTGCGATCGGCTTACACTGCAGCTCTGCTTTGGGAAAATCCCAACGCGGTGGTTTTGATTGGGGGGGCAAATGAACAGGGCCCCGTTTCGTATTACCTACGGGGGTTTTAAAATTCGATTTCTCAGCCTTGTCCAGGCGCATTTGCCGGGTGCCGCCTCAGCCGCCTCTCTTCCATCCCTACCGGTGGGATAAAATTAGATAGAGGAGATATGCACTCCCCCGCGCGCGCGCCGTAAGACACGCACATGTTTGTTGGCCCCCAAAGGCCTTATGCGAAAGAGTGTGAACCTAATAATGGCAAACGATGGAAAGCGGGCAATCAACTTGTTGATCAGATACGGTATACTCCTAAAAATGAGGTTTGTTGATGTTATTTGCTAGCCGAGCGTGTCAATCCGTCTTGGCAAGTTGCAGAAAACATGGTTCTGCCCTGTTTGGAAAGCCTTGTATACTTGGCAGTCTTTTCACTTGGGTTTCACGGGGGTTTTCGGTTCCTACCTAGGCCTTTTTGCGATGACTGCAACCCTTCGCAACCGCAATCCCTCGATCCTGGAGCATTTTGGCCCAATCGCTGGGCTAGGAGCGGTCCAGCTGACTGGGTTGGGATTCATCTCGAACGCAATCCTTCGCTTCGGGCATCGAAGAAAACATTTTGAAATCCCCCTCCTCTTCCCTCCGCTCATCCCACGCATGACTCACAAGCAAAAAGTGGATTTACAAATCTTTCTCTTACATGCTCTTTTTTTCCTACAAGGGGGGCACGAGCATGTGTGCACACACGCCCACTCCACCGCTTGTTGAAAATCTTTACCTGGGCAAAAAAAGTGATAGTGATACACGTACATGTAAAGATCCTTACCGCCTGATTGGAAATACCGTCATAGTTTGCGGAAGTGGACCATTCTGGAGATGGGCATCGGCAAACCTGCATTCCCGGGTGTGGAATGCCCGGTATTAGAGTCCCCAACAGGACCCTCCCCCCCCCCCCGAAGAAGAACAAAAAGAACAGCTGGAGCAGAAGGAAAAATTGGGCATAGCAAGTCACAATTAAACACGAGATCGTAATTCTCCGTCAGGTGGGTAAAGGTCTAAAGGAGGTCCCCTGGCTCATCATTCATGAAATCATAAGGGTCCATCTACACAAAGCCCAGCGCCTTACTTGCAACAGTATAGCGGGACTAAAGGAAAGTGAGGAAAACAACGTGTCGACGTCGCCAGTTTTTTTCTTCTCTGTCCGGGGGGACCCCTTTCTCCTAGTCCCCATAATATCCTTCTGGATGCCATAACGATGCTCATCTCGGAGGAAGAATTTTCTAAGCTTGGCCCGTTCACTTAACCCGTTGAGATTGCTCGTTATTTCCGTTGTCGGATTTCGGTAAACTCCATCGGAGTGAGTTTGTTTCCAGAAATCCCTGAGGAACTAGCGTGTTTGGACTCTCCTCGATGTTACCACTTGAGACCAAACATCTCAATAGTTCGATTCCTTAATCCCCCAATCACTTCAAAGTAAAACCACTAGGAGTTATGGCTGGTTTCCTGAGCAGATTGTTGGTAATCACTGCAACCTCCGGTACTCATTCTACGGGCCAATGAATACCGTGAAGCGCCATTAGGTATAACCTGATATCTTGTGTAACTTTCCCTTTATGAGCTACTAATGCTGATCGTTTTCCTTTCCGGCGCTCTGACTGTATACCCAATTCACCAACCACCATCCATCTTAGCATGAACAAGTGCTTGAAGCTCATTCATTTGTTGCAATCAACACATATTCCAAAGCCATAAGATCAAACGTGTAAGTGTCCATCCGGCTCTAGGCCGACATGCCCAGTTCCGAACGCCGGGCGAAAGCAAACACACTGCTTCGGTCTTAACGTAACCGCCTTAAGCTTACCCGTCTTACACTGCGGCCGAACACATATGTTGTCTTGAGGGAACAGAGCTGCAAGTGTCCTTGCCTTTGCGTTCTTCGTCTTCAGCCACTATCCTATCAATGTCCACGTAATGCTGCTCACCCTATTTCCAAGGGTCATGTAAGCCACATGCATGAGCACGGCGCGGCAGCTTCCCAGGCAGCTGGTAGGCTACACTCACAACCCATGGACAACACATTGTTGACTCCCGTGAGCCTGTGAACGTGAGTCACCGACCACCCCGCAATTTCCCTGCCCAACTCAGCCTGCGCAGGGATAAATCCTGCTGTTAAGACTTTTTTTCTTTTTTTACTGTTGGCACCCTCCCGCCACATGGGGAGGTACTCATAGGGCCGGTACATAGCCTACGTGTACCAGACAACCGCAACATCTTCGGAGGGCTTTTGCGAGCAAGCGGCTGTGAATATTATCACGTTTCGGGAAATAACATGCAGGTTGATGCTGACAGATACTTTCCGGACCCGAGAACGAGGAGCCAATGAGAATAGTACGACACCGTACGAGTCCTCGTCCGATCAGCGAGGCTGTGCTTCATGTTGAACTTGGATATGCTTGTTGCGACGAGCGTATTGTTGATCGCACGCAACCAGGGATTTCTTTCTTTCCCCTCATCGCGTGACCGTGAAGGGTTCCCTTTCCACCCTGCCGGAGCCCTTCTGTGTAGATTGATAGGCTAGTTCCGTGTCCATCACAATGATCAGTGACGTTGACCTCCAGCGTACACCGCCTGTTGAAACAACTGCTAAAACCAGCAAAGTCACATTAGATGAAGGCGGTGGCTCTAGAGGCGAATCTCAACTAGCCGGCTATTCATACCGTCTCATTCTAGACCACATAGAGATCATCAAGAGCTGCTTTTTCCTGACACTCGTCCCTGCATATTATGTGACGACAGGTCAGACCGCACGACTATGTAATTTCTCCGTCCGGTAGTCGTGAGATAGTCTGTAGCCACGCGGGATCCAGTGGACCTTCTAGACTTCGATAGCGGCCGCGCACACACCAACGCCTCCCTTCTTTTCTTCTTCCCCTTTCTGGCCCGCTGTTCCGGCGTGTCGGGACGAGGAGCAGGTCCGAGCGAAGGTCTCAACTGTCACCCCCAACCTTTTGTCATGTCCGCCTGTCCGCCGTTTCAGATAGTTTGCCACTCAATTTCCACAAAGCACACCAGACGGAAACGTTTCGGGTACCCGATTTAAAATCACGTTAGTCTTTTCTTCGGCAAATCAATTGACTGCGCTTGATGTCACTCTCTCCTATTCTGATGGTCCCTGACAATTTCAGCAATTTTCCTTCCACAAAGGGGTGAATGCCGACATGTGTACCTGACGGTGAGAAGGGTCGGCATCGGCAATTCGGCTTTCCAAGTGGCCCATTTCTCCTCCGGATCCTCGGTGACTGATTCAGTATAGGAGAAAGAACCGTCCGCCTCCTTTCCGGGCGATGAACGGTCAGCGAGGCAAAGGCCCGACTTGCGCAAACAGTCGCATTCTCGGCTGTAAGGATGCGTAAGCGGGCACGATAACATTCCGAACATCGCAACTCTATGTCCGTTCCTCGCGCGACCCGAAAATCCCCCAAAATACTGTCATCTGATCACGGTTGGCCCTGGCTCCCAGCGCCGGTGGCTTGCATACGTTGAGCCTTGTCGCGCACAAGGTCTATTACGGGTACACAGGCCTGGTTGCACCCCATGCACGCAACTCGATTCGGCTTATGTACGAAGACGCCTTTGTCAAGGGTGGTTACAATTGTACCTGTTCTAGCCACCGCTGGCAGCTCGTAAAACCCGGATTGGGATTAAGCCGCCATGGCGATAACATCTTGTGCATGCCTCGTTTCTGTTAATCAAACGGATCAAGACCTGCCGAGCTTGGAGTCAAGATATGGTATTCATGCCGAGCAACTTGTTGGGTCTGGTGCTCTTTATCGGTTGCATCGACCCTATCGGTAACGTAAACAAGTGCAACTGACCTGTCACTTTGCCGTCGTTCAAAGCAAGTGGTTGCCTCGTTTTCGGGTACGGGCATATGTTGTACAACCTAATGCTCAGCCAAGGACAACCGTAGCCTGTAGGAGGCAGTGTGTGACCCGGCAGCCGTTGGTGAACACTAGTCCAAACAGTGTTCAGTACAATGAAAGATGAATGACGTTACAAACGATCCTCACTCGCACACTCGTCCTCGTCCGATGATGATCAATCATGCACTGAGCACTCGATTGGATGTTGCGTGATTCCAAAGCCACTTCGTTCGACATACCAAACAAGCCGCGTCGTAGTCTAAGCAATGAGAAAGTCGACCCGGAGGACTCGGAGGCCCTGAGTTGCGATCGAACGTATCTATCCAATCGCTGAGTTGCGCTGGTTCCAAGCCACTGGCCGCACACCAGTAGATCCCACGTGGGATAACAGGGGGTTAGACGAGCTTTTGGTTTCCCAAAGGGACCCGTCTCCGCCGATCGCCTGGTGGAATTAATCATCACCTCCGCCCAGGAACGACTCAGGTTTGGTCACTTGAGTGCTGGATGCTACATCGGAAGATGGTTTCGTAATCTATTTCCAAGTAGGAACAGGACGGGAATAACAGCCAGGGCGACCAATGAATGTCTGTTCCAACCACCCCAACATCTCATGTGTGGCAAGATACTTCGTTCTTGGTGGTGTCACTGTGCCTGAAAATGGCTTTGGAGTTACTAGTGCTGATGTCTATTTTCTGATGCATCGGATTTCGTACGAGCAACGGATGCCGCTAGCTCTATGTTTGACCCGACGGTTCGCATAGAGCGGGCGCTTCCAGCATTCGACCCCGGTTGCTTGGGAAGCCTGGGCGGTGCGAAACATCACGCGATTCAACACGCCCACTGGCATGGGTTATAAACGCAGGTAAGATCGAGGAGGTGATGCAACTTCTTCGTAGGAGTCGGCACAGGTAATGATCATCATCCAATGCGGGGAAAGCTTGCAGCAGGAATACTCGCACTACACAGGTTTGTGTTCCAGACTGCGCCGACTCAAGCCCGCGAGCATGGGAACAGGGCGTAAGCAGGAAAGTCTTGTAAGAGTCTCATGTTGCTTTTTCATGCTGCCGACATATGCGCGCAAGAGAATCGAGGGATGGCTTATGCACCTCGATGTAACGAGAGTGACCCAATGGCTCGGGTGCCCTGGCCTCGACTTCTTATCTGCACTGTTCCTTGCAAGTGGCGCACAAAACCTGGAAGGCTATATGTGTATGTCTCATTTAGAAGATGACACGGCTGAAGCTGAAGCAAGATTGTTGTGCGACCACACGGTATTATCAATGCGATTTCTTGCTCTGATGAATCACCACACCATCCAACTGAAAACAGGTACGGCTGGATAATCACACGCCCTTAGGTACTTGTCGCATCGAAACAAGACGTCTGGAAAAGCCATGCGAGTGAAGATGTCCATCCTCCAGTAAGGCACTAAGCCATGATCCGAGCCGTGGCGGTCAAGACACCGCTATTGCCAATGACTCGTGCGGGCGACTCTAGTAGGCGCAGATGGTTGGTGCGATGAGCTGAAACAGACGCGGTCGAACTACTAGTTTAGTTAGTAGACAGACTCACTGCCGAAGCCGGCGGCTAAGCTTGGAAGCCAACGAAAGCTAAAATGCCACTATCATATGCCGTCCAGAGCGCATTTGGCCCTCCAACCGGTGGCATTTGCAGGCCTACCGTGGAGGCTCGACTTGAGCCGTTTGGGCCTCCTTGGGACTCATCGAGATGACTTGTGGTCGAACCACAAGCAAGAGTGGAAAGCTTCAGGGTAGTTCTTCCGCAGGTATCTGGGTTGATGTGATCCAGTTCTCCATCTTGGCCTGCCCAGCAGGTTGTGCACCACTACCAGAGGTGGCTTTTGCACCGGCTTTCGACTGAGGACCATTCTTCTTGCGAACAACGAGGCAAAGCACTCGACCGTAGATAGCGAAGCCCTCGTACGAAACATCCATTGCCATCTTCTTCTTATCGTCCCCGGCGTCGCCACCGTCTTCGGTCCCGTCTTGGTCCGAGCCACCATCTCTGATACGTTTGGTTGGGGGCTGCTCCGTATCAGAGTCTATTTCGATAGCGGAAGTGGTGCCCTCTTCTTCGGAATCCTCAACTTCCTTGTCACCTTGCGCAGCCCTGCGACGTTTTGATCTGTGTGTTTCTGCCGCTGGGATATTGGCGAGTCCACCTTCCTCGTCGCTGTCGTCTTCTTGGAGGATAGGTGCGTCATTGTCCGCGTCGACATCGAATGGGGTGTCATTGGTCTCCCCCATAAGCTTATTCGCATTTGATTGTATCTTAGGGGGCGGTTTCTCATGGAAGTGCTTCTGTTTGGAGAGGATCGAATGACGAGTGCTCGTCTCGGTAAGGAATATGGAGGCCTCGAAATCGTCTATGACCCTCGTAAGCGCATGGCTATGACCAAGTAAATGGTGCCGCACCTACCCTCCGTGACAGTATCCTTGATTCCCTTCTTTCGGTTCGAAGACTTCTTCCTGGTCCGCTCTCGTTCTTCGCGTAGCTTTGGTAGCACCCAAGGGCGGACGCTGTCGATGACGCGAGGGAGGATCGGGTTGCGCGGGTTGAGAAGCCATGATTGGACCAATGCTGGGTTGTCGAGATATATCCTGCATTCTAGAACGGAGTATTTAGATATCCGGAGGTATCTGCGCACTGGTGCCATGATTTGCAACTGTGATGTCGCGGGCTTAGCAAACCGTGAATTATCGAGGGGAGCGTGATCGGTAGTCGATTGAAGCTTGGCGATGGACCCGTCACGTCACTCCAGCCCCACTGCCTTCAACCTCACGCAGGGTGGGAATGGACTGTAAATGCTTCACGAACGCTACCAAATAGCTAAAGCAAATAGTTCAACGAGAAGAAAAACATAAGAAAGCCTTATTCATGTTAGATATATGAGGATATCTATAATGTTCTATTTATAGGATATTTGATCAAGATGTAAAGGAGTTTGCGACTTGAGAGCAACAAAGGTATGCCCTGTAGAAGTCAATTTATTAATGAAGGTATAAGCCACCAACAACAGCTATCAGAGTTTATGAAGCCCACGAATCGAGTAACAAAACCATAATCAACATATCGAAAGTGTAAAGATGTTTCATCTCCACCAAATGTGTACGGCACCTCGAATAACTACTACCAACCTAGAATATTGACTATCATCCCTGAGAGAGCTACAACGAACGCAACTATGGGCAAGAAACGGTCTTCCACCGAACATAAACGCCAGGTTGAGCTTCTTGAAGGAACTGTAAGCTTAAGTTAATTGTTCAGATATTATAGTGAACAACACTTGTCTGGCTGCAAAGCAAGTATCGCAAGAGGTATTATATTAAGGATATTGGAGAAATGACAAGATGACCACTTCACGACCGAGGGTTGAATAGTGTGTAATCTGATAGAAATACAGCGTCTCATAATTGATGCTTATACTATATCCATCGCTTTTATCTTTATTATGGACAGGATCTAATAGTCTAACTTCTTTTTTACAATTGTAATACATCATGTTGTACAGGTCGAGATTCAAGGAGACGATGCCACAACCTCGTCACACCTCTTACATAGCTTGTCCTCCTCTTCAGTATTGTATTTCCAACATCTCGGACACTTATGCTGCAATGGAGGCAGCACGGTCACCGTGCCGCTCCAGCCATTCCGGCTGAAGCCTTGCTCAAAGACCCAGCTTGGCTCTGCTGGCACAGTCCCATTCATTTCGACGGACGAAACAACAAAGAAGTCTTCCAACTCATCTTGATACCTACTCAAGCAGTCTGAGATGGCCTGCTGGTCTCCAGGGACGTTAATAACAAGGGAGCATTGGAGCGAGCTGCCCACCACTTTCTTTTCACGGGCATATTCGAGTGCGGATTTCACGGCGTCGCGAATGGTAGACAGAATTTCCCAATCACTACGAAGCTGAGACTCATTGGCGGTGAGTCGCTCAGTTTCAAGCAAGGGGCTGTGGTACAATTGGCGTGCTGGATGTTCACAAGATCTGTTCATGACAAAGTTAGCAAAAGCAGACAATATAGGTAAAGGTTTCATGTACGGCTTACGTATCATCCTTTAGCCACTGTGGTCGATGAGCCCAGACTTCTTCGACCAGCAGTGGAGTGATGGGAGCTAGCATTCGCAACAGACCGATATAGATAGGTTCTATGATGCCTCCTCCGTCACCACAGTAAAGCCTGTCTTTCAAGGCCTCCAAGTAAAACGATGAGAGATCGTTGGCGACCCATCTGTTGATAATCTGAACGCCTTGATGGAACTCATAGTTGCGGTATGCTTCGTTGACTTGTTTTATCGTATCGAGAAGCTGAAGATACGCAATTTGATCAAGTTTTGTAAGCGGGGCTTGGCGACTCTCTTGGTGTAACGAGCCGACAAGCATCTTAAGGATCGTCCGGTACTTGATCAGCGAGCTGTGAATAGGCTGCAGGGTGGAAGCGCCGATTTGCATGTCAGTAGTGAAGTCTGACATGGCAACTAGAAGCCTGAGCGCATCAGCACCTAGTGCATCAGGCCGAGGCTCCCCTTTGCCCTTGGGTTTGATGGGAGGCAGCAGGGTTCCGTCCATAACTTGAGCTGGAGCAACCGTGTTGCCAAGGGACTTTGACATCTTCTTCCCCTGAGGGTCAAGTGTGAAGCCATGGGTGATGAGCGTCTTGAATGGAGCTCGGATGTCCGCGCCAATTTTGCCATCCGACTTTTGCGCAGCAACGTACGTCAACAGGCTGGATTGGAACCACCCACGGTGTTGGTCACTCCCCTCGAGATAGACGTCGGCTTGCTCCGAACACTCAGTCCAGCTGCTGCCACTGTCGAACCACACGTCCATCGTGTCGGTGCCTCGCCTGTACTTCTTCCCTTGTAATGTAGGTGGTATCCATGCTGGATCTTCCGGATCATCAGAGAACCAGGCTTGTGATGTTCGCTCCTTCATAACTGATAGGATGTGTTCGATCGACTCCTTGGTCATGAAAACGTTGCCATCTTCATCGTAGAGTGCCGGGATGGGCACGCCCCATGAGCGCTGCCGTGAGATGCACCACTCGCTTCTGCCTTTGACAAAGTTCTCCAACCGATTTCGCCCACTCGCAGGGACAAATTTCACGTCACTTAGCGCTCTCAAAGCATCCTCTTTGATACTCGCTACATCTGCGAACCACTGAGCAGTTGCGCGAATGGCAACGGGTTGCTTAGTTCGCCAGTCTTGCGGATACTTGTGAAGTAAAGTATGAGTTCCCAGAACATCGCTACCAACTATGTCTAGTACAGCTTGACCGCCACCATCAAAGATAGCTGGGGCGAAAGTCAGCCTCTCGGGGTCCTCGGGGAACGCCTCGGCAGTGAAATGGCCATCATCCGTGATGGGTGCGAAGGCATCAATGCCAAGCTTCGAGCAGGCTTCGTAGTCGTCTTGACCATGGCCGGGAGCTATATGTACCAAGCCTGTACCCGAGTCGGCTGTGACAAAATCTGCATGGATGATAGGCTGAGATGAAGCAGACTCGGGCTGTAATCGATTGCGATACTGCAGGCCTCTCAATTTAGAGCCCTTAATGCCACTGTGAATCACCTTTGACGCTGGGAGATACTCCTGCACAGCTTCAACCCGGCTGTCAGCAACCAGGAGCCCGTACCCCTTGGCTTGAAGGACAGAGTAGCCCATGTCGTCGTGCACGGCTATGACTTTGTTTGCAGGTAACGTCCATGGAGTCGTCGTCCAAATAGCAGCGTAGACGGGGCCCTTCACTTTGTCTAAGCCTGTGACCGATGCCGTATCAGAAACGATCTGGTACTTGACATACGCAGCTGTTGACTGGTGGTCATCCTTGTACTCCAACTCAGCCTCTGCTAGCGCTGTCCTTGTAGATGGTGACCAGTAGACGGGTTTGAATTTGCGATAGATCAGACCGTGTTGGACTAGCTTCTGAAATACTCGCAATTGCCTCAGCTCAAAGTTATGGTCCATAGTTGTCCATTTTTTCTGCCAGTCCGACATGACACCGAAGGATTGGAAGCCCTTCATCTGGTCGGTGATAGTCTTTGAAGCCAACCTTTTAGCCTGCTCGCGGATCTTGAGAGGGCTCATCCCTTTGCCGTTGCTCGACCCCAGAGCCTTCATCTCGATGGGTAGTCCATGGCAGTCCCAACCGGGCCGGTACACCACGCGCTTGCCATGCTGAATCTGGTTCCTCACGATGATGTCTTTGAGGATCTTGTTGATGGAATGGCCAATATGCAGGGGGCCATTGGCGTAGGGAGGTCCATCATGGAGGATAAAGGGATCGCTTGCCGGTCGGCTACTCGACTGCCAGGCGTAGAAGACATCGGCGCATTGTCGCAGATATTGCTGCTGGAACTTGGGATTCGGACGAGCGCTGTAAAGTAGCTTTGTTAGTTGAGCTCTTGCTTCAAGCTATTCGAGGCAGGCCAATCTCGCGGCAACTCACGGGAATGACGAAGTTGGAAGCTTCAAAGTCGATTTCCACGACTTGGACATGGCTGATGAGGCACCATGCCAACACAATCTTGGGCGGGCGTGGAGGTTGGTGATGCGGTGGGAATATCAAATTCTTTACGGTTATCGCACGGCGCGCCAAGTTGCATCGCAGCAGCGCGCATTGGCGTCACACTGGCAGTTGGTAAGGGCCCCACCATTAAGGTACCCCAGCGTACCTTTCTTAAGCCAGTACTGCCTTTTAGGGGAAAGGGACCTAAGACTTTAGTACGAGTACTGCCGAAAGCCGCCAGCGTTGGAGACCTCACTGGGAGTGTCGCTACCAGTACCGCTACCAGTACCACTAGTAGTGAGTGACCTTCAATTATTAGCACCGCTCATGCTATTAGCACATGTCAAACCTCATCATGCCTTCACCTCCTGGCAGGTGCGTCTAGCATCCGCAAACAACCATTTTGCGCCTCACTATTCCCCAATGGCCATTTAAGGTCTTGAAGCTTCAATCTATTGTTGTTTGAAGTGCTTCATTCGTTGGCCATTGCCAACAACCTCCCAACACGACATCTATTGTCCACGATCCCAGCCGTAACGCCGCCGATAGAACATGTGACAGCTCTACAACTGCGCGAGACATGGCCGACGACCACCATGGCCGCTCGTCTCCCCATCTGCCAGAGATGCGGGCAGGTCCTGTAACGCCGGAACGACATACACGCAGTACGAGTAGCTACGAGACGGGCGAATCAAGCACTGCTGGCAGCCTGCGCGAAGTGACCTCGTCAAGCGCGAGAAGCCATGGCGGTGCCGTCACCGGCAGTGATGATGTCGATTTTAGCTCGAGTCCTGGAGACCAGCGACCTCTGCATTCAGTCGAACACCAGGCACAGCATGGAAGGCTGCGCAGAAGGAATCGGTTACGATCCGGTGGTGGCTTCTTGCTACAAGATGCAGTTGCTGGGGATAGGGAGCACGGCAACCGGCTTCGAGCCAGGAGTATGGTTCAACACAAAGGGAAGGCATCACCAAAGACACCGGAGCGGTCCAAGCCGAGCTCTCATCAGGGTTCATCGTCCAAGGACTATTCTGCGTTGGCCTCCGGGAGAAGCACAGCCATGCCTTCGAGTCAGTCAACTCAACTGGACAGCCAGGAGTCACATCCGGATGATCATGCGAAAGAGCATAGGAATGCGTCTTCCGGAAGCTCGAACTCTCAGGGTCAAGATGTGGACTCGACACAAATCGTTAATATGGCCCTCAACTTAAGCGAATCAAGACGCACCGCCTCTCGGCGGCACGCATCACGGTCAAACCCTCCCCAGCTTGCCCCCTTACCAGATTCCGGCTCGCGAAGTAATCTGCGACAGCACTTTCAACAGCAGCGCAAAAACTCACGAACCGTCTCACCTAAGCCTGGTCAACATGCATCGCCGAGAATACCATCGGGGTTCAGGGCTAATAGCCCCTTGCAGAACAGTGTCGATGCTGGCCAGGATGGTCGGTTTCGCTATCAGTTTTCGGCCTCAACCCTCGCCCGTGCACAGAAAGCGAAAGAGCACCTTGAGCTACTGGCCGAGTATCGGCGCTTACTTGAACACTTACCGCCGCTCCAATCCTCTCAAGACCAACATCCCTTTAACAGCCCACCAGGCTCGCCAGCCCTAGGGCCGCGTAGAACTAAATCCCGCGTTCAGAGTACCATGATGAAGACAGGCCGTTCATACAATCCTTTGCAGTATGTGAGGAACCGCAAGGTCAGAGCACGCGAGAGAAAGGTCATAGATGGAGAGCAAATGGGCTTCGGCGACGTCCAATCCGTTAGAAGTTGGGTCGACCGTCTGGCGGAGCCAAACCACGTCGCATTTGCAAACCAGGGCAATGGAGGCTTTTCTATGCCCGAGTTTCCGGGCGCTGAGGACATGAACAACGATGGTTCACCAGAGTCTTCGGCAAGGCAAGCTCAACGTGTCAAGCGTCCCAGGGTGGATTGGTTCTTTGACCCTTGCGACATGGTAGCCGATGCATACTGGACAGAACAAGGTAATCACAAACAGCTCATTGAGGATCGTCACTGGCGCAAGATCTTCCCACCACCTCCGAGCGCATCTCGACCTATTTCACGGCAGGTTGATGACGCTGATGATGGCCATAATTTGGCCTTAATGAAGACCAATATCGACACAGCAGATACCTCCGAGCTGCAAGATGTACGCCTCGTTCAAACAGAGGAGGGCGCGCAGGGAGGCACTCGAGAACGCGCGAAACAGAAGCTTCACGATATGAGAGGTTTCCACCACAGGCACAGTAGCTCTGTGCATGGTCCCGAGTTTCTCCGGATGAGGCGGGAATCATTCTCCGACGCCTCTGGCAACGAGGGAGAGTCGAGGACTGATAGGAGAGGGCGTCGCGATACCATTACAAGCGACGCGAATGACTTGCTTCAGAAGCAGATGAGAGATATCATTGCTCAGGAAGCAAAGGAAAAGGAACTTGCCAATGTCCCTGAGACTGAAGCCGAGCACCATACACCTTCAGAGCCCAGATCACCGGAGGAAAAACTGTCCTCTCAACCGAATAGCCAACCCCACAGCAGGAAGACATCTGTGACGGACTGGAATAAATCTGACACCAGGCTAAATGCCGCCCGAGGTCGCGTCGAATCGCCTCCAAAATATCGCCGTGGACGTCCAAGTCTTGAAGTTCCTGAAGACTCAAAGAGACCGTCCGTGGCCGACTGGTATCAATCAGTGCCCAGCTCTCCCAAGGCTGAGATTAAGGATCCGATAGCCTCCGGCCAAATTGGGTTGAATTTATCTATGCCTTCTAGTCGCTCCGGCTCGCCGACAAGGAATCCCCTTTCCAAGGTGAAGCGCAGGTTTCGCGAAAGGAGCCGCGAGCCTGACCCAGATATCCAATCTGAGGATGACCACGACTTGAGCCCACAAGCGACGCTGCCAGAGCCGCCTTACCCGTTCCCGTTGGATAAAATCACCAGCCGACCTACTGATGAGAGCCACAAATCCCATCGCAGCACGGGTAGTATGCGTATGCGCGATGATCAAGCTGTCGGTCTGCGTGGGCTCTTCAAGGGTCCACGTATTGACACGGTGATTCGGGGCGGCGTCTCGAAGTTAGGGGACATGCTGTGGAGACGAGAGAATGACTACTCGTCTACAGACGAAGCTACGGATGAGTCCGAAGCTGAGGGAGACCGGGGCAGGAGCAGACAGTCTCTGAATATGTCCCGCCGCCCATCTAACCAGAGCAAGGATGAGACGCCGCTCAACGCTAAGCACTTCTTTGATGAAATGCCCGAGTTTCGACATGTGAACGAAGCGCCTACTCGGCCATCCCAAGGTCAAAACCAATTACTGAGTGCTCCTGACATCTCCCGCCCTCAGAGCAGACAGTCGTCGAGATGGGAGCAACTGAAGCCACCGCGAATTGATGTACGGAATGCGTCGCCTTCTGCATCCCCAAAGATTAAGGCTGTTGGATCAGGAGAATGGGACGCCTCAGAGTCTGATTCTTATCAACCCAACGTGCCTGATGGCGTGAAAGCAGCGGATCAGCGGCTCAATGATATCGTCAATGCTCCAGGCCTGAATAACAAGGGGCGCTCGGTAAGCCGACACTGGTCTATCACAGACACCGCTCAACCTGCCGATCGGAACAAGCTCTCCAAGCGAGAAATAGTCAGGGTGCGTGCGCTTATTCTCAGTTCCGGCATCAAAGCAATGGAAATCAAAAGGAGAGCCGCGGCTGTCCAGAAGCCATTCAATCAGGATGGTCAAGATACTGCCAAAGCCGGTTCAAAGAACAGCGTTTGCGGCGGCATATGTTGGGCGGATCTGGCGAAGCTTGCGCCTGATAAGCAAGGCCTATCCGATGAGGAGGTTCCTACCTGTGAGGTATACCACCTCGCTTCTCGAGCCCTCGGCATGGCCATTCAATCTTCTGGCCAGCGATGGCAAGCCTCCGCTGATAACTTCACCTCTAAAACTTCTCCTGATCTACAAAAGCGCATTTGGGAGGTGCGCTCGCGCCTTACAGATGACCTTTCGAATATGACTAGACGAGCAGGTGATGAAGCGGATGAAACGAACAAGGAGCTCGCTCTTGATCAGCCATTGAAGATCAAGCACGTGAACGACGTTATCGAGAAGCTACTGCGCAACCGAAGGCGCAGATTCCGCTGGGTTAGGCGTGGTCTGTGGCTTACCGTTGAGTGGCTGCTGGTAGGCTTTATGTGGTATGTGTGGTTTGTCGTCATGATCCTCAGAATATTCTTGGGGATTGGAAAGGGGCTTGTAGGTGGTGTGCGTTGGTTACTGTGGTTGTAACAAAAAAAAAATGTTGGTGCTCTGGTTGCTTCTTCAACTCCGGTTGCTACTTCAACATTCAGCATTTGTTCTTTTTACGCGATCTTAGCTCTCTTTTTTCTTTTTATTTGTTACTATCATCATTGGGTCCTGGACCGATACCCCTTAGTCAGAGGATTTGCATAGCCTTGGAGAACTTTTTACTTGTTTACTTGACTACTTTAATTTCAACAGTCTTTCCTCTTTTTTTTCCTGCCCTTTGTATGACCAACATAACACGGCCTCTTGAAGTGAAGAAGTACAAATCTGTCTGCTGTCCATAACGTCGCCAAACGATACACCAATTCTTAACAATGTCTATAACCAAGAGAACTCTAGTGGCCTTGGAGGGCAATAGAAGATATTATGTACAGAACGAAAGGACCATAAGCAAGACAACACCAGGAAGGCGAAAAGTGGTAAGCTGGGAATGGCTTAATCCATCCTCTTCTTGCCTTCCTCTGCATTGAGATACCTTGCAGTGCTTTGGCCTCTCTCATGCTTAGCGACAAACGGCCCGACAAGCGTGTCCTTTCTTGCCTTAGTGTAATGCTCACCGTAGGCCTCTGTGGCAAATGGCTTAGGATTGAGACGCGGCCAGTTCACCTAGAGGGGAACTTGTTAGCTTTGTAGATAATTTCTTTGGGCGCTGGGGAACTTACATAGAGCATGCCATGCTGAAGGATGAAGTTGGCACACCAAGCCGTAACGGCACTCCAAAAAAGTATGAACAGCCTGATGGGGACAGAACTCGAATCAGGATCGCGCTTGGTGAAAATGCCTACAAGCACAATGAAGATGCTGAAGGCAAGAAGGTAAGGGATGGACTGGATGAGGATCGGCCGACGATCCACAAAGACAAGGCTCGTGCCGATGTTGGTAGCACCGGGCTGGTAATCACCGAGGAAGAGGTCATAGGCATCCTGGCGCGGTCCATCAAGGAAGTTGTTCTTGAAGTAGCGCGTGAGACCAATACGTCCATCCTGGAGCGCGCCCATCTTGGTCCGCGAGCCTGTGCGGGTGACGTCGGTCTTCATGGCACCAGTGCCAGAGTACGACTTGGAGACGACATCGGCATTGTCAGCCCACAAGTTCCGGAACAAGTACTCAAAAGCAGGATCCTCGTCGCGGAACATGTGCCCCCGGGGCATAAGGTTGAGGTCTTGGAACACGCGGTCGAGCATGTTGCGAGCAAAGTTGCTCTGAACCACATTAGTGCGGTCCAAGCAGTCCATACAGTTGGTTCGCATGACGCTCCGCTGGTAGTTGCGAGCGTCAATAACCCCATCCCTGTTGGTCGACGTGTCGACGCCCCGGAAGTAGCCCTGGGCATCGATCTCGTTGGCTAGTTTCTCAACCAGGCCGTAAGCTTTGTGCATGTTCATGCCCTTAGTCTCGGTATGGAAATCAAAGTACACATAGTGCAGGCGGTCAAATTCCTGGTCCCTCGTGGTAGGGGTAATAGTGTGGAATTTCTCGTCGGTGAGTCTGTCGGCCTCATGGCGCTCCTTGGGTGCGGTGACAAGTGTCTGGACCATTTGCTCGTACGACTCCTTCACCTTCAACTCGCGCCCTCTCGAGTTCACCAGGTTGATCAGGTAGTTGTCTCCATATATGCGGATCTGCTCGTCGAAATGTCTCCTAGCCGCCGTAAAGGCAGCATCAGGGCCCCGGACCTGCAGTTTCGGGGTATAGCGCAAGCTATTGATTTCAGCCCAGTAGGTCGGCACACTTCCACGTGTTTGGACATAGGAAAAGATCTGGATCTCCTGGTCCCCAGCTCCGCCAAGCTTGCCGCTCTGCATATCTGAGCTACCAGCATAGCCCTGCAGGCCGCTGGTGGTGCTGTCATTGAAGAGGATCACTTGCTCTGTCTCGTTATAGTTGGCCGCATGGCCAAGTTCGTCAACTCCACGCGTGAAGTATCTCGTTCCGCCTCGGTACCGCGATCGTCGGGAAATCAGGACCAGTGTAAGTGGGGTGGTCTTGAAGGTCGTAGGCTTGATCTCGAACATGCCAAAGATGCAAGGCAGAATAAAGGGGTCAACACCAGGCTGCGGCCCAGGCTGGCTCCGAGACCCTGTGGTGCGGAAGTCGATCAAGTCCGAGTGTAGGTGCTTATTGAAGAAGAAACGGTCGTCGGTTCGCATCCACAGCGGCAAGGATGAGTTCGCCTGAGACTGGCGCTGGAAGGAATTGGTGAGGTCGATAGAGTAGGAGAAGTACATCGGACCAGTATGAAGGAAGTTCTTGAGCAGCTCTACGAACGTATCCTCGTCGGGGTCGTGAATCTGGCGCTCCCGCATGGGGAGGATCTCGGTCGAGATGACCTTGTAGACCATATGGCCCTTTAGGCGGCCCATAGGCTGAGCCTTGTTGATGATGATCACATATTTATCTACGCAAAGTAATCAGCATCCAGTACGCGTTATCTACAACGCCGGTGTCCGGACTGACCGAGTCTAAGTTGGATAATGCCCAAGATTCCAGCAATGCTCGACACGCGCGTCGCTCGCTTGGTGTTTTGCAGCGAGCCCTCGCTGAGTCGCGCATCGCCAGTCGGTCGGTCGAGGATCAGGGCCGGCGCATCTGGGGACGAAGGTGAAGTGAAGGTGTACGAATCGTTGGTCACCTTCAGGTTGATGTCCCTGTAAGGCCACCGTGATGCTTGGACGTGGGCCATGTTTGGCGACAAGTCAGGAGCTACTGCTAGAAAATGAAGTATTCGAGATCAGGTCGGTAGGCTAGAGTGGCCGTCGCAATCGCAATTGTCGCACTGTTGGCGCTATCGCGTCGCTATGACCCGGGTTGACCCTGAACCTGGAGATTGGTGATATTATTATAATAGGTTAGGTACGTTTGTGAGGCCACCTCAGCTGCAAGATTCAAGATAGCACCTCGGCCAGCCATTGGCGACCAGTGATGGCATTGCCCTGGGGCACGTCACGTCACCACCACTGACACCCTACCTAACTTATAGAGCCACCAGAAGGAACTAATGGGGCTGATGCATCCACTGAAACCTCCCTGGAAAGAGCACCGTCAAAGCTTGTGAAGGGAGGTGGGTCCGCCGCCACAGCGCTGGATGCCACTGAGGTCAGTTCTGATCCAGTGCCAAGGTAGTACCTTGCCTATCTAGGGTACTGCTAGCAGTTCAGTTGCCAGTGCTAATTAATGAAAATGCACTAACAACGATTCGCATCGTCAGTAAACACCAGCGCCACAACACATGAATGACCCAAGTTCGGCACGATTATGTAAGTATGATGAACCAATCCACGCAGGCCTGCCGCCCAGCCGACCACCGACTAACCTTGGACATCCGCCTGCGGCAGCTGCGTAATAAGGTCAGGCAGTGCGTGCGTAGCGCTGGTGCCACCCTCATGGCCTGCTGACTCTCCGACTGACGTGGGTGCCTTGAACCGGGTGCGTACTACTAGGCAATACTGTAGGTAATAGGTCCATGCTCCATCTCAACCATCTTTTGTTTGCCAGCCATTCCGCATCCCACCTTGCCTCTTCCGATTCACATCGTCAACCTCCGCCATCTTCCAGTCCACAAAACCGACCGACTCGCCCTCTTTCAACTTTGAGTGCGACCCTAGGTAGCCCGACGGATCAATATTGTTGCCCATACGAAAGGACCTGCGAGGAGTCCGAAAGCCGAGCAACGCCCCGTAGCCGGCCAACAACTACGGTCTTCTCTCTATCTTCCTTTATCTCTATCATAGATACGCATCTCTCGAGCCCGTCGGCACATCTTCCACAACATGGCTTCCCGAGGACCCAGTGGCCCGCGAGGCTCTAACAACCGCTTTGCGCAATTCAAGCTAGTCCTACTAGGTATGCTCACCGTTGATTGATCAACCCAGTTCTCGTCATTAACACAATGTTACAGGAGAGTCTGCCGTGGGAAAGGTAGATATACGATTTTCGCCTCTGTTGATCTCATACTGACCGTCTCCCAGAGCTCCATTGTCCTGCGTTTCGTAAAGGTAAGTTCATCAGCCTCGTGGGTTCGGGAGTTGTTCCGTCAACTAACATTACCTAGGACCAATTCGACTCCTTCCGTGAATCGACTATCGGAGCCGCCTTCCTCACACAAACTATCTCCCTCGACGAGAACACGACTGTGAAGTTCGAAATCTGGGATACGGCCGGCCAAGAACGATACAAGTCTCTGGCGCCGATGTACTACCGCAACGCCAACTGCGCCGTAGTTGTATACGACATCACACAATCTGTACGCAACTCATGGCTCCTCATGCAATCTTGAACATCGTACTAATCTCGATCAGGCATCACTGGACAAGGCAAAGGCATGGGTCAAGGAACTTCAGCGTCAAGCAAATGAGAACATCATCATCGCCCTCGCAGGCAACAAGCTCGACTTGGTCACCGAACAGCCCGACAAACGTGCGATCCCGACGGCCGACGCCGAGGCCTACGCCAAGGAGGCTGGCCTGCTCTTCTTCGAAACATCCGCCAAGACCGCCGAGAATGTGCGAGAGCTCTTCACGGCTATCGCGAAGAAGCTGCCACTGGACCAAGCTGGTCCCCGCCATGCCCGACCCGGACAGCGACCCGGTGTCAGCTTGCAGCCCGAGAGCGGTAACACCAACGCCAGTGGCCAATGCAGCTGTTAATCGGCATCTTTCGGGGAGGTTTTTATTCGAGGAATGGCTCTGATACCAGAGCTCCAGGCGCACACCACCGGGCAGAGTCGTGTGGTGGCCTAATGAGGCATAGACCGAGGGCCATTCAAACTTGGCTCGCATGTTTTCTTTCCTGGGAGTCCAAGCATGTCATATATTCTTTTGGAGTCTTGGGTTCGGATGGTATCAGTCGACAATGTTCGTTTTCTAATATTCAAACGCGATCTTCTGGTCTGTCTGGGGTTTCCGGTCAAACATACCCAGAAGGTCGATGCCTACGCAAGTCTACGGAAAGGAGAGGCTGTGTGTTTTATGAAGGCAACTTTTTTTTTATGAGGAGGCTTGTGTAACATTGGCCTGATAGGCGATCTAGTTTCTTATAGATTGCGGTAGCTTTACTAATGCAAAGCTCGTAAGAGCACATGAAATTCATCTCACTTGCCTCAGCTCTTGGTGTGTTATACGGAAGTCATGCGACCACAGGCCGGCATTCTATGTGATCCGAGGCACTAACTATCTTGGACAAGTGTCCGAGAGTAGTGCTGCTTGTTGGACACGGTGGGATTGATAGTGAGGGTGTGTTCGAGTTATAGATGTATATAACATTGGTACTCATAGCACATGCCAGTTCAGACTGCACAAGATACTAGATAGTCTCAACTTAAGTATGATCAGCTTCATTTGAAATTGATATATCATATCAAACACGTTGTTGACTTTAAAAAAAAGACTTATTTACTCACTACCTTATCTCTAACAGATACTTGGCCGTCTGAGACATGCTGTGATGCCGCGGCACGGTACCTGAGCGCTCGTACCTGGCACTAGCACGGGCGGTTGTGGCACCCATGACGTTTTGCCGAACTTTTCCCTGAGCGTTTTTGCCGGCCAGCTTCCCGTACTCGCCCGACGAGAGCTTCACCATCCAAGTCATTTGCGCCGTTATAGGCCATTGCATTTTTCGTCATGCTGCGTTCGTCGCTTCGGTCAGCGAGGGTGCTCGGTCAACCAGCTACGGCTGCTGCTGGGCGCCAATGGCCCATTGCGAGCTCGCACTCCCGGCAAGCTGCTCTCCTCGGCAAGGTACGACACGCGCACAAGGATCTAACAGAATGTTTGATTGTATGGAGTAAAGAAGCTAACGGTCTTATAGCGGTGCTATGCCGACTCGAAGAAGCCAGCCGATCCCCCTAAGCCTGCAGTCCTTCCCACGTCGGAGACGAAAACCTCGGAGAGAAACCCTCCCCCTACCCTCGACGATGTTGGCGAGACAAAGGCAGATGTAAAGAGCGGAGATATCCCCCCGACGCCTCCCAGCGCCAGAGAGGCCAAGATCAAATCACCCCCAGAGCCCCCTGCTTCGATTGACGATGTCGGCGAATCCAAGGTTCAAGACAGCAAGACGCCGGCCACTCCTCCGCCGCCTCCACCGTCACCACCCAAGAAGGGATTCATTCGACGGGTCAGGAACTTCGTCTTCACCCTTATGGTATTGGGCGCCGTTGGATTCTCTGGTGGTGTGTGGTACTCTCGCATCAACGACAAGTTCCACGACTTCTTCACGGAGTACGTTCCTTTCGGAGAGCAGACCGTCCTCTACCTAGAGGAGATGGAGTTCAAGAAGCGCTTCCCACAAAGTCGCCAGGCTCGAGGACGCGAGACTGGAGACCCCATTCGGATTCCGGCCCAGAGCGGTGCTTCTTGGAGAGTTGCGGACAGTGGTGAGCCCGGTGGTCGACAGTCAAGCGCTGCCCCCAAGGCCAAGCAAGCCGCTAAGGGTACCGAGCAGCCTCCTAAAGCCGAGACACCTCAGCCTTCGGCTCAGGAGGCAGCTCCTACTCCTAAGAAGGATGCTGAGAAAGCTGTGCCAACAACTGATAAAACCACGACTCAACCCAAGGAAGCTACCAAATCCGACTCTTCCTTCCACGCCCCGGAGGTTAACGAGCCGTCAAAACTGCCACCGCTTGCACCTATCGATCTTCTCCAACTTCCCGATGCGCGAGAGCCTCTTGTTCAGGATCTAGTTCATATGCTGAATGACCTGATTCTTGTTATCAACGCTGATGGTGCCCACGGAAAGTATGGAACCACCATCGCCAAGGCTAAGAATGATGTGCTCAAGGTTGGAGGCAAGCTCAAGCAGATCAAGGCCGATGTCGAGAAGAAGTCTGCCAACGAGGTGCGCGAGAAGATTTCAGAATTTGACCAGGCCGCTACGGAACTTGTAGCACGTGTCGAGAAGGCCATGGTCAGCCAAGAGATGGAATGGCGCGACGAGTTTGAGGGTGAGATGAAAAAGGTCCACCAGAGCTATGATGAGCGCGTCAAGCTTCTGCTCGAGCGTGAGAGGAAACTCAACGAGGAGAAGCTCCAGAATCAGCTGCTTGAGCAGGCCGTAGCCCTCAAGAAGGAATTCATCGATGAGGTCCAGTCCCGCGTTGAGAAGGAGCGCGATGGTCGCCTTGGAAAACTCGAGGAGTTATCCTCGGCAGTTTCTGATCTGGAGAAGCTCAGTCTTGACTGGAACGATGTCGTCGACTCTAACCTGCAGACCCAGCAACTGCACGTTGCAGTGGAGGCTGTGCGTGCCAAGCTTGAGAACGCGACGCACCCGCAGCCTTTCATCAAGGAGCTTGTTGCGCTCAAGGAGATCTCTTCGGACAACAACGCTGTCAACGCTGCCATTGGCTCTGTAAACCCTGCTGCTTACCAGCGCGGCCTCTTCACCAATTCTCAGCTCATCGACCGTTTCCGCCGTGTTGCAGGTGAAGTCCGCAAGGCTTCTCTGCTGCCTAACGAGGCTGGCGTCGCTAGCCACGCTTCGAGCTGGGTGCTGAGCCATCTCATGTTCAAGAAGGAGGGTCTTGCCGCAGGTGATGATGTTGAGAGCATCCTCACGCGAACCCAGACTTTCCTCGAGGAGGGAGATCTTGACAGCGCAGCTCGCGAAATGAACGGGCTGGATGGCTGGGCCAAGACCCTAAGCAAGGATTGGCTGGTCGAGGTCCGTAAGGTGCTAGAAGTCCAGCAGGCTCTTGATGTAAGTTGAGAAGTCCCTTTTATTCTTTTGAACAGGCCATTTACTAACTGCCACAGGTCATTGCTACTGAAGCGCGTCTGCAGAGTTTGAGGGTAGAATAGAAAAAGGTTTCTTTTGTTCTGTACATTGGTAGAGATGCGGAGAAAAGGGTTTGTCGCCCGTGTATTAGATAAGACTAGACATGAAATGAAATCATTTTATTTGAATCTTCATAAATCCCAGAACCGCGCTTTCCCGTAAGATCATTTGGTGTTCTGATGTTGGCTGTAACGGTGAGAAAAACCACGAAGTTAAGACGAAAGACCGGTGCAAAGCTAGCCTTTGAGTTTTTCTAGTCGAAAGAGACTAATCACACTACTGGCCTTGAGAAGAGAGAAAAACTTCGAGGTATCATGCATGTGTATGTATTCGGTTGTGAAAGTCTCTAGTGCTGTGTATTGATGTGCGGTGCCGGATATACCGCCGTGTAGAGCTTCTAGTATCCACCGATCTCTCCCACTCTCTACACCAAGACTTTCTTTCTGCAACACACCAGCTCGCTTGTTATTCAAGTGAGATGCCTCCATTCAATCACGCATAAATCAGGCGCAAAGCGCTTTCAGATGGCGGTCATGAACCGCGTGTTTCTGCAACCGCGCTGGAAGGTCCATGGGTTCAGCCTTGCTGTCCAATTCAACGGCAGAGTCACCGGTAGCACCATGCGCACAATACCAGGATACCGGCGCAACGCCAGCTCAATAGATCGCAGCTATGCGGCGGCGCTAGAGAAGCTCACCCTTCTTCAGTCCAATCGTACCATCACACACCTTTTCGATAGCCCAGAATCAAAGGCCAAAACCGCCGGTGATCTCAATGCCGCCGCCATCCCTGAGATGCTCGCCTGGCTCCGCCGCGCAGGCTATTCGCCTCACGATCTCTCACGTATGCGACATATCCATGTCGCTGGTACCAAGGGAAAGGGCTCCGTGTGCGCCTACGCAACTTCCATGTTAGTAAGGCATCACCAAAACCTAGGTCATCGCGGCCTAGTCGGCACATACACCAGCCCACACCTAGTGACTCCTAGGGAGCGCATCGCCGTCGACGGAGAACCTGTCTCCCAGGCGATCTTCGCCGATGCCTTCTTCGAGATATGGGATCGGCTGAGTGAGACTGCGAGGAGAGAGGACGGGTTGTCTGCGGCAGAGGCCGAGGGTGCGGCGTCCAAGCCATTTTACTTCCGCTTCCTTACTATTTTGGCATGGCATATCTTCCTGACTCAGGGAGTGCAGGACGTTGTCCTAGAATGTGGTATCGGCGGTGAATATGATGCCACTAATGTGGTGCCGGCTGAGGCTGTCTCTGCAGCCGTGGTGTCCCAGCTCGGGATCGACCATGTGGCCATGTTAGGAGACACAATGACGCAGATTGCATGGCACAAAGCTGGTATATTTAAGCACGGAACGAAAGCATTCACAAGGCACTTAGAGACCCATTCGGAAGTTATGAATGTTTTGCGGTCAAGGGCTGAAGAGAAAGGCGCAAAGTTGGTGAAGTTGCAGGACGATGCAGTTCAAGCTTGGGGAGGTGTGGATGGCATACTTCGAGGAGACTTTCAGAAATATAACCAGGCACTGGCTGTGATGGCGGTTCGTGAGCATCTTGGGATGAGCGCAGATGAGTCGACCAAGCTAGAGGATACGCCGGAAGAAATGATGGAGGGCCTCAAGGCGGCTACTCTAAGAGGCAGGGGCGAGGTCATTGAGACTAGCCAGATACGATGGTATTTGGACGGCGCTCACACTACGGACAGCGTTGAAGGGGTAGCCGCATGGCTAGTCCGAGAGATTGATAGGGACGAGAAGGTTGTTCTCATATTCAACCAGCAGGAAAGGGATGCGTCTGAGCTGTTGAAATCTTTTGTTGAAGCTGTTGCTGTTTACAGCGGCAGACCTGATGTCTTTTCCCAGGCCCTCTTTACAACAAATGAGCTTGTGCCTCCCCTGGTGGAGCAGAGGGATCTGAGTGTTCAGGAGAAAGCCGCTTCAACGATGAACGGAATCTCCCCTGGGACTGAAGTAATGACATTTGACAACATTGGGGATGCTGTTTCCAAGACTCGAAGCCTAGCTGACGATCACAATGGACAGCTGAAGGTCCTGGTTACAGGGAGCATGCATCTCGTAGGTGCAGCATTGAGGACGCTGGAGCCCGAAAGTCTATTGTAGCATTACCCCTTTGTATCCAAGTATGTACTATCTTGGATGCGTTCAGAGCGCATCTGCCTTTTCTAAGATACCCAATGCACCACCGACCAAATGCAAGCTTCCCGTTACAAACGCGTCCACCGACCCAGACTCCGAGTCCACTCCTTGTTCTTTCGTATCCCTGCCAATCTTCCGAACCGTCTCGATGGCTTCTTCTATCGTAGGGACGACATGAACGCTGGCGGTTGCGTCCATGGAGCTCCATTTTTCGGCGAAACGGTGCTGTACTTTCATCTCCTTGATTTCTGTAGCATCAAACTGGTTATTGACAAAGTCACGCTTGTACCCGGTCTCAGCGTATGTGACATTGGTGCAGAAGATGACGTGATCAAAAGCAGGTTTTTGCTCGCGCTTAGCTGCGTTGTAGATGGGCTCGAGGAAGTTGATTGCCTCAAATCGCCCTTGTTGGTTGAATATTAGAGCTCTAGGCCCAGAGCTGTGTGATTGTTAATTACCAAGTACTAGCTAATAAACCACAGCTACGTGCGGTTTGGAGTGTAGGTCTTACCGGTTCTCGGTTTCTTCGAGAAACCATTTTGTTGATACTTTTAGGCTGTCAGCCGTATGGGCGCCGTCGACGTGCCAGGTCACCCCATCTTCCGCCTTGACCTCGCAACGTCCTCGGAAAATGACACTCTCCAAGCCATCGACGAAAGTTTGGGGCAGGGTTGCTTCACGCTCGATCGGGTGACCAAGCTTTTCCAATGCCTTTTCTGCAAGTGCTACTCCCAGAGTGGCGTTCTTTTTCTGGAACAGAGCGTTGGGACGGATGTTGACGGTAGCTAGCCGGGGATCGATGTCCAGTACCTGTAAATCCACCTCTTTCTCCGCTGCTCGATCTTGCAGAACTTGAGCTGCGCCTGGGATCTGCTTGACACTGAAGGCCGGTGACCCGGTCTTCATGATTCCAGCCTTGTGCCAAGCAATTTTTTCTACGGTATCGCCCAGGGCAAAGACGTGGTCAATACCCAAGCTGGTGATACCGCTGGCCACAGGACTCTCTACCAGATTCGTAGCATCGTACTCGCCACCGATACCAGTCTCGTACACAGCGACGTCGATATCCTCCTGGAGGAAGACATGCCAACTCATTAGAGTAAGATAGCGCGCATAGATGGGCTTCGGCCCCGGCGCCCGGATGTCGACATGTCCCGGGTTGGTTTCCGGGGGTGTAGTAGCCTCAAGGCGGTCCCAGACCTCGAAGAAGTACCGCGCAAAGAGCTCCTCGCTTATGGGCACTGAGTTGATACGTATGCGCTCACGTACGGCAATAAGATGAGGTGAGATAAAGAGGCCGGACTTTCGGGGCGTCCCGGCATCGGCCTGTTGCCGATGCTTGGATAGGATGGAGTCGACAAAGGCGCAGGTGCTGCCTTTACCTTTGGTCCCGGCGACGTGAATGATATTCAGACGGTTGAGGTCTGAAGGCTACATTTGAAAGATATTAGATTGCTGGTCACATTTTCCAGTATGAGTGAGGTGCTCACTGAATAGCCGATGCGGCGGAGATAGTCCCTCATCTCCCGGATAGATGAGGCATCGGGCCGGATGCCGGCCTTGCGGCGAGCTTCGATAATCTCATAGGGAGTCTGCAGCGTGTTGAGCGCATCAATTGCATCCTAGAGCATTAAGAAAATATTCGTGAACTGTTGGTGACTGAGGGATATCGAGATGCGTACATTGTAGGATCGGCCTTGCGTCGCCATGCTGCGGCAGATGAACCGTAGCGAGGTTGACACACGCTTTAAGCTGTATATGGCTTTCCGAACACCCGCCGTCGCATGATGCATTGATTGAGACGAGAAGCTGGCGTCCGCTCAGTGTTTCTGAGTTGTAGTGATGAAGATGAGCAATAGCATGGTGTTGGCAGTGGGCTTGTTAGGAGCAATAGTTTCCACGCTAGTCAATGATCTTCGAACCATAGGTATTTTCACACGTCTACAAGTACAGATGGTTCATATATCGCATGGCGACACTTCACAGACTAAATATAACGCTCATCCCTACTATCCAGGAATTCACAAAAATCTCTATACAGCCCCAAGGCCCAAGACTGAATTTGACATTTTTTCTTGTTTGGGGATGCAGGTATAGGGTAGGAAACTGACAAGTGTATATTGCGATAATGGATTCAAACATGACCAGGCTCTTCTAACACCTAAAACCATATTGATGGAATGCGAAGTAAACTAGAAGTTATACCAGGACGATGCTAGATCTCTCCTACCCGATTTCGAAGTCCAGCTCATGTCCATAACGGTCTATACCTTGCTTCCTGCTCCCCGCCGCCAGAGCCTCAGCCAAAGCTCGGTCATACTGCTTGCCGCTCTCTAAATGGGCGATTCTCGACCTCCAAGTAAGCCAGTTGTAGGCCATAGATCCTTCCGGTGCTCTGAGAATACCCGTCGCCAAGTCCACGACCTGCTCATCTCCCTCTCCTGAACACCGATCATCACACGAGTAAAACACTCTAGCACCACACGTTCCGCAGAAGGAGCGTAAGACCCCAGGCGACGTCGAGAATGTCTTAGCCGTACCGATTTTAAGATCGCGCTTGATGAGTGGTTCGCAAGATGTCAGCGGGAAGAAAGCCCACCCTACAACGTGTGCTCCGTTGGCGAAGCGGCAGTCGTTGCAGACATCAAAAGTAGCCACCCATTTGTGCTTGTCTATAGGGGAGACAAAGCCCTTGACAAAAGAATCTTCAGCAGCCTGGGATGCTGTCGGCCTTTGGATCGCGAAGGAGACACCGCCACAGTGACATTCTGCACGTAGCCGCTCGACGCCTTTTTCATCCACCTCGACCTGTGATTGTCTAGGCTTGGCATCTGGCTGATCACCTGCTGGGTTCCAGTCCTCAATAGGCCGTCCATCTATGTCCTTGATCATGCAAGCCATACCACCATCCTTGGTCGATTTGCTGTGAATATGCTTCTTGATGCAGAAGTTCTCGGCACTGTGATCCAGAAACATAGACGTTGAGATGACCCAAGTGTTGTCACTATACAACCTGGACCCAACATGGCATCCGCATGTTGAGCAGAAGTTCCAGGAGGAAACTGCCTCTCCCTTGTCATACGACGCGATGTTTTCCTCCTTTGAAGGCGCAACGTACTTGAAAGAATGCTCCTTGGGAATACGTGAATGGAACACACATGGCAAACCAGAGCGATAGCGACACATGCTACAATGACAGAGATGCACAGGCAGGGGGAGTTTCGATAGGGGTATGTCGACCGTGAAGTGGACGGCACCGCAAAAGCACTTGGCTTCGAGCGTCTTGGTCGTCATGTTGGCCATGGTAAAGACGATAACCACGTAGTCGTCAATGTCCTGATGATGCTTTCGAATACCAAAATGAAATTGGCTGGTGTGCACTTGCACAAACACGCCATCTTTCACATCTTAGGCAAGCAAGCCGTGTCAAGCGCGCCTTTGCTTAGTTTCGGTAGTAGTTACAGCAAATCTTTAGATCATCCAACCCGCGGTCGGAGTAGGTGGTGCGCGCCTGAGATTTCGCACAGGGTGGTACAAGATTTCGACCCATCGAGAACATTCACCACCGAGCTCGAAACCCACCATCACCAAAATTTTCCAGGCTTTGTTTTCACATCTCAGATTTTATACCATGATACCAAGATGCAGTCGGTAAAAGACAGCCTCTTTGATCTGGAAAGGCACCGGCGTCGCTTAGAAGAAAACATCCACGAGCTACAGCAATCACTTCGCCATTGGAAGACGTGGGACGCCGAGTATGAGGCTCTGAAAGAAGAGGTTGAGGCGGCTTCTGACTCATCGCCCGCCGAGCTTGAACGCGTACAGGACAATTTTGAAGGCGAGCTAGTGAATCGGAAAGAAGTTGGGGAGATTTTTGGGCCAAAGGGTCAACGGTCGAAGGATCAGATCATCAATGTCCTGGAGCGTCGCATCGATTATGTCACCAAGAGCATTCAAAGTCTAACGAAGCAACTGGAGACAGCAGAGAACAAGCACGCAACGGCTTCAGTTATCAGTCAGCCGGATGCCCAGGATGATGAGGGCCAGCCGATCACAGAAATTGTGGAGGAGCTTGACGAGGACGACAATGTCTTATCATACAAGTTGAACCGGCCCGGCGAGTCACTGAACCACGTTCGAGACGCTCTTCAAAAGGCAGGGATCAAAGACTTGCCACCTGAAGAAAAAGAAGAAGAAGAAGGGGAAGGGAAGGTCAAAGACGTCAATCCCAGTAGCCAAAACGGCGAGTCCTCTTCAGGCCAGCAACTTTCTCCAGCATTGAAAACAAAACCACAAGTCACACCCTCTACCGATGAAAGCGTCCCAGCAAAGAAGCCCTCAAAAAAGGGTGTGTCATTTTCTGATGACACTAAACCTGCTGAAGATGATCAGCCGCCTAAGTCTCGCAACGCTGTTCGCGTGGAGAACATCATGCAGTCGGCCAAGGACCAGGAAAGCATACTCAAAGCCGAACCTGTTATTCCGGAGGACGAAGATCCCGAAGATGCAGCTTTACGGAGAGAGATGCTGAATTACAGCATGGGCGAGATGGGCGCTGTTGTTGCCGAACTAGACTTGGAGGAAGTTGATAGTGATGGGTGGGAATACAGCGACGAGGGTTTCGATGAGGATGAGGATGATGACGATGTGGAGGACAAATACGGACGCTACACAGGCCGTGTCGTCACTGATGACTATCGTCAACGCATGCTTGAGTTGGAGCAAAAGCTGGGCATCCAGTCAAGATTCACACAAGACAAGAAGGTCGAAAACGATGATTCTGAATCCGACGATGACCGGATAGGTCGAATCGTCGTCAAACAAGACGCTGCGTCATCGTCCGCATCGCAACCAGCTCCCGCATCGCAACCAGCTCCCGCCGAATCTGCCTCAAAGCCACCGAAAGAGAAACCAACGGACAAGACCGGCGCTAAGAAGGGTGTTCGCTTCGCCGATAGTCTCGATATTGCTCCTGACAGCCCGCCTCAAGCACCTGTTGTCCGTGAGAAGAAAGAAGATGTTATTGAACCACTAACTGATATTATCGAACGCTCGAGCTCCGAAAAGCCCACGGAAAGTAAACCAGCCCGCAAGGCCTCGCGGTTCAAGAAGGCCAGGAGTGAGACGTCCCAAGCGGGATCATCAATGCCAAAAGGACCACTTGACCTCCCGAATGCTTTTAAAATCGAGGAAGAACCTGCAAAGGTGCCGACTGGACCGGAAGGGGCTACCATTGCCGACACGTTGGTAGAGCGCGAGACCGTCGCTCGGCCCAATCCTGAAGACGAGCTTGAAGACTTCGTGGACCCTAGCGAGCTTGCCGATCAGCATCAGCGCTTGCGCAGGAAGTTTATTCAACGTCAAGGCGGGTTCCTCAAAGAAGACGAGTCCCCCATCCAGCCTCTAGACGAGGAAGAGGAAGGGAAAGAGCCGGTCAGTCGCTTCAAGGCAGCGAGGCTATCAAGACAATGACGTAGTCTGTAATATGGATCAAATTAATGTCAGATATGATTCGATCGATCATGTGAATTGGCTCTACATCGTAGCCGAGGTGGCTGCCCATCCAATTCACTTGATCACCACTGTAGGTTGACCGACGGAGCGCTTGCATCTACCTAAATGATCAGTGGATGGCAGCATTCAATCTGCATATCCATATAAAGCGTCTCTCCAATAGTAACAACGAAGGGCTCTCTGACGCCTTGGCCGTGAGCGTCTTGTGACACTCCTCCTCTTAGCCTTGGTGCCTCGTTTCTCCCTTCACATTTATCCTTCTACCATCCGTACGTCTAGCCTCTAACACGATGTCTGTAACCAGTACATTTCCAGTAATTCTACTACTTCTTCACGTAGCCAATCTTAATATACGGTGAGCTTGCTCGGAAGTTCGACAGCCTCAGCGGTGCAGGTTGTGTCCAATGTGAGTCCTGTTACGCGTTCTACAACTAAGTTTATCAATGGCGTTTGTTGTATTAGACGAAAGTTTCCGCAATTAGCACCATACTTGTAATAGACAATGATTGCACTCAAACTAGACAATATCCAGAAGAACAGACGGATATGCCCGCATGCTGGGCTAGAAGTGAGTTAGAGTTGTTGCTATAATTCGACTGCGGCATCCGCATCGCCAGGCCTCGGCCATGCTGGTGCTCTTGTCTGGTTGACGTCGGCGGCATCCAACCCTATCGTTTCCTATAAATGAAATTGTCAATTCAATCTCAGCCTATAAATCCAATTAGACCAACTGAGATCTATTACTGCTGTTCACGATGCCTACCACGACGATCCAGCCTCCACAACAAGCTCATATGACCGACATCAATCGTGATGTTGTAACTGAGCAGCCAGTAAGTTTACCTGCCGTCTTACTGGAAAAGCTCCAAAATACTCGTGAAACTAAACCTTTCTTTCTAGGCGCCGGAGCCTCAGCCTGAGATGACGATGCGTGGAGGAGAAGAAGTGGGCTGTGACTTTTGCTGCGGCCTATGCTCTTGCGATGAAGCTTGCTGTTGAGGAGACAGCTCTCGAATCAGAGATATGATGAACTTTACAGAAACCTGAATAAGATTGTGTATATTCATAAACCGCTTCCGGCTCGTCGGAGCATCGTACACAGATCCCGTGACTGGGATGTAATTTTTCTTTCCTTAACATGTGGTTTATACAAATATTATAGTACATGAGACCTTTCTGCATCGTCTCAGGCTCTTAGTTTCGACCAGTGAAGATGGAGTATAGCACGTCCCCAAGCGATTTGCCGCCCTCCCCAGCCTTCGGGTCGTCGTTCTTCTTCCTCTGGCCCTCGTAGTGCGCCTTCATTGTCTTGGCTACATCGGACTTAGCTTGCAGGTCAGCCCTTAGTGCCGCCTCTTCCGCCGCGCGCTCCGACTCAGGAAGCTTTTGCAGCTGCTCCTTCCACTGCTCCCGTGTCTCCTCAGATGGCTGGATGACCACCTGGCTGACTCGAGGTATTGATGGGTCGAATACCGGCGCAGGTAGTCCATCCTCCTTAGCTTTCTTTACAGCATCTTCATGCTTCAGAACGCGCTGGTACAGAGCGTCGGCATGCATCTGAATGTCTTCTTCGATTTGCGGAGATCGCCCAGGGGTAGATCCGTAACCTAATGCTCGCAGAAACCGCTGTTCCGTCTTTCATTAGCCATTTCCCAAGCCTCATATCGATCGGCGGCCTGGTCTTACCGATTGCATTGTGTAACATTTCTCAAATGACCGCACTTGATGACGGCACATTTGCAGCTGGTCCTTCCACTCGCCGAACTTCATGCAATTGATCCAATCCTCCTGCGCCTCGGCACAGTTCTCCATGGCCGCTCTTGTAATCTGCGATTTCCGCTCATTGTATCCGTCCAGCACGCTCATCAGTTTGTCGTGCTCCGTCATAGCCTCGGCCTCGATCTGGGCCTGCGGCCGGTAGTTCTTCCATAGGTGTGCGTACCGGCCATCCTGGTACAGGCTCTGGGATGGCACGCCTTCGTCCTTCTTCTCGTCGCCGTGCTGATTTGGGGGTTCTAATGACGCCAAAGCATCTTTGACTGATGGTTTGCTCTCGGAAACGGCGACTGGGCTGCTGGCAGTGGTGTCCTTAGCCGGATACTTGACAGGCGACTCTTTCTCGAGGAACTTGCGGAGTTCGGGGTCGAGCTGGTTCAGCGGATCTGATGCGGTTTTCTCACCGCCGAATATTGAGGGCCACCAGCCCATGATTAGAACTTTTCTAAGCAATTGCGATCGAGGTGGCGCTGTGAGGGTTTGTCGGGGATGGACAGCTGTTTGCGACACAGCGTTGGACCAGCTGGTCGAAGCTATGAGAATTTGGCGCGGTGCCAATCAATTGCAGGGGTCCCTGCATATTCGACCAGCAATGTTAGCCCCTCCAAAAAAAAAATGTTGTCCGTCATATTCATGCCAGTCGATACTACCACTACCCTAGGTAGATGATTCCATTTTTCAAAGTGAGCTCGATAGGCCTTGGAGCCTTCGTCCTTGTTTTCTTTAGTTTGTGATTTCGTTTGGAAAGGGGGATTTTTCTCGAAATTCAAGAGTTATCACATCATTACCTTGATTTATGGCGATTGAAAACTTACTAGGACATCAATCAACACGAAAATGTTACTAGCAGTAGAAGACACTCAAGAAATAAAATCAATGTCTAAACCTGATGGCAATACTGGAAAGCCGGCCTTGTGATTCAATGGATAGGGGTTGTCTTCTTATGACAGCTACAATCGAATTCGGAAAGAAACCTTTGGTTTGTGGACAAATTCTGAGGCTTCAACAGTTTGCAGCGAGCTTCGTACATCTTGTCTTGTGTCAATCACGTATCGAGACATTGTTCCCTGCACCTCTCTTCCTCAATTTATGCGCAGACAGTCTCGTTGAGTCGATCCCTTGGTTGAACCGTGTAGTAGAGGCCATGTTGGATCGGCAATTATCGTCATGAATTCTTTTATTCGCGATTGCTTTATAGCACAATCATTGAAAATAGCATCCGGTGCCCAACCCGTCAGTCAAGAATATCCGATCCCACTGATGTTTATCACGCCAAAAATGCCAGAACACAGCCCCCTAATTTAGAACTTGCTGAACTTCTTGACCGCCTTGCCAGTTCGGGGCAGCACGCGCAGGACGTTGAAGCGGACCTAATAGCGAAAAGTTAGCGAATCGTCCACCCGGGTATCGTATAGGAATCGAGGCAATCGTACAGTCTTGCTGAGAGGTCGGCACTGGCCAACAGTGACCTGGTCACCCTCCTCAACACGGAAAGCGGGAGAAACGTGGACGGCGAGGTTCTTGTGGCGCTTCTCGTAACGGGAGTACTTGGGGATGAAGTGGAGGTACTCGCGGCGGATGATGGCAGTACGGTGCATCTTGGTGGAGACGACGGTGCCGGTCAGGATACGGCCACGGATAGAGACGAGACCGGTGAAGGGGCACTTCTTGTCTGTAAATCAAAGTTAGCACTCGAGTCCTCTCTCGCACGCCCTCATTATCATTGATTTTTGCGCCATTAATCGCGTCCATGCCCAACTTAATGCGCCCGGTAGACTGCCCGCAGACTGCCCGCACTCCAATCCCTCCTCTTGCATTCGACACTTCCGAATTACAATCGCACGTACCGATGTAGCTGCCCTCAATGGCGGTCTTGGGAGTACGGAAACCCAGACCAACGTCCTTGTACCATCTGCGGCCACCCTTGCCCGGACGGGCGCTCTTGGCCTTAACCTTGGGGTGCTTGAAGATGTGAGGCTGCTTCTGGAAAGCACGCTCCGACTGTACGGTCAACTCGGTCGCCCTATGAAGCTGTTAGCATTCGTGTATTCGTATCGCGTCGGCAGCCAAGCGTTCGAACTGACATCTTGAATGAATTTGCTCCTGGCGAGGTATGGGCTTGTCGTGGGGAAGTCGACGAGACGGGAGTTAAGGTCGGAAGGTTGTTTTGCGAAAGTAGGGCATTCACACACCAAAATTTGCGTGCACTTCCCACCTTAGGGCTTGCAAAAATCGGATTGGCTGAGAGGCCACTGGTGGGTTGTCGCACGTGACATGCAGCCCGCCATCGTCGAGCGTGAATGACTAAGCGACTTGTGCATGACTGCTTGCAAGGTTTCTGCTCGAGATGCCAAGACGAGGTACGTACCTCATCCCACTATGACGAGAAGGGAAAGTAAACAAACGCGGTTCGTCTTCAACAAGTCCGCGCCCACCATCTTCACGCTTGGAACTTGCGACTTTTGATGATAACTTTCCACAATCGCGGCAACGATGGCTCCTCCAGGTGAGGCTACTTTGCCGCCTACCAGGCGTATTCGAAAATCGCTTGGTATTCAAGCAAACTCGCGAAAATCCGCAGACAAAGAGAATGCGACAGTGGATCTTGGAAGCACGGCCACCAGCAAGAAGTCAAGAAGCAAGAGCTTAGGGCCAGGCGGGCTGGATGCCTTAAAACAGGGAAATGGCAATAGGCGCGCGGTATGAATAGAAAAGATCACTTCAAATGTTGAAATATCTAATGTTTGTCACAGTCATTAGCTGCTCCCCCAAAACCGCCTCGCTCAATCTTGAAGCCCACCGTCGCTGCGCTGCCCGAGATCCCGCCATTGAAGAAGGAGTCGAACAACACCCAAACCAGGAAAAGCACATCAAGCTCCGGTCAGGACGACTCTAGTGGATCGAAAATCGCATTACGTACGGAAGAGGAGCAGCAGGCAGCTGCAAGGGAGAGGGAAGAACGTGAGCGGAGGGACGCGCGACGCAAGTCTCTGGCAAATCGACGAGTTTCATTTGCTGCGGAAGCGACTCTGCACACATTTCACGAGGTGGAGTTTCCGCAAGACTCTACCGGTTCGACAGACTCCACGAGACGCGCCTCAAGCGCCCTGAACTCGACCAACGTTTACGAAGATGGATCAACTCCTCAAGCGCAGCAATACGATACCTCAAATGATCAAGTCAATGGTCAACAGAGCAACCGACGCCGTAGCTCAGGAATCTCAGCAGCGAATTTTGGCACCCGGGATGATGACACTGCTACTTCTACCATCTACAGCTCAGACTCTGAGCCAGCAGACGTGGTCGAGGAACTTGTGACAGAAGATGAAGCAGACTCAAATAGCGACTCAGATGACGGAACTATGATGACTGTTGTCACAGATGAGCTGACTGGAACATCTGTCGGTACTGACAGGTCTGATAATTCTGATGACTCGGATAACCCGGGAGATTCGGAAGGACAGTCGTCGACCTTGGATGAAGCCCTGCGGCTTGCCGCTCATAGAGCTGGCACGCAGAACTTTGGCGAAGATGGAGAGGAAGTTGAGGATGATTCAGAGGCCGAAGAAATCATTCCATCCTTCGGCTGGATCAAGAAGCCAAGCCAGCCCGCCAACCTGGATACTACAGCGACTCCTGCGCCTGTTCGTGAGGATCCCACTTTGCAGAGTGAAGACGGTACCAACATGGATATGGACATGGACATGGAAGTGACGGGTGCTCTTGGAGGTATCATCAAGCCGAATGCTGAGGAGTCGCCAGCCAAAGATGGGGATGAGGATATGTCGATGGAAGTCACTCGCGCAATTGGTGGTATTATTGGTCAAGACCAGCGCCAACAGGCTACCGAATCCGATGATGAGCAAGGAGAAGACTCAATGGATGAGGGCACCATGGACCTAACCACTGCAATTGGAGGTATACGTGCATCTCAGAACAACACCTCTGCTTTCGAAAGCGACGGTAACGAGGACATGTCGATGGAGCTCACCACGATCATGGGCGGTGTTCTCGGGAAGCCAAAGCGACAGAGCGTTGGGCCCAACCGTCGAAGAACAGTGAATCAGAACGATGAGGGCGATGATGCTACTATGGACATGACAACCGGCATTGGGAAGATCGTCATAGGAAGTGAACCCCATGGCGATGACAATGACGACGCGGAGTCCACTTTCGGTATGGATATGACGGCGGCTATTGGCGGCATCATCAACAATCAAGGCACGACGGACGAGAACGCGGACCCGAACAGCCGTATTATAACTGGTCAAGCGAGTAATAGAGGTAGCCCTCTTAAACAGAATATCGCAAGTCCATCGCGTGGCTCGCCTAAACGACGGACGTCACCCAGGAAGAATTCAGAGCCACAAACATCGGCGGAGAACGACGATCCGGGCCTATGGGCATTTCAAGGGAACGGACTACGCCGTAGCATCGGCCGGCCCACGTCCGCTGCAGCCCAGACAACTTCGGACTCACGGACCCCGTCGCCGGAGAAGCCATCGACACCGCGAACAACTAGGGCTTCGCCAACCAAGCCCGCCTCTCATACGCAACAAAGAGTGACTCGCTCAGCATCTCGTTCGGCCTCAAAATCTGCGTCACCCGAGAAATCAAGAATCTCGCCCAGGAAAACCAAAACACCATCCCCAACAAAGGGTACGAAGCGGAAATTCCCGGACCTTGATAGCAATGCTCTTGCTGAAAGCTCACCGCTGGTGCTTACTCCTCAACGCACATTGAGTGGCGTAGGGGCAGACCGCAGTGGACTTGGTTCTCCTCGTGTTGTTGCGCTCTTTGATCGTCGCGAATCTCTCGGAGACTCGGCAACTGACTTCGTGCCGGGGAAGAGGCTGGTCTCATTTGAAGATCCTCAAGAGCTGTCCGAGGAGGTCGACCGAGAGCGTGAGGCGGCCGGAATCCAAGAAGACAAAGAGGCAACATTCAACCTCAGAGAGATGATTGACAGCCTCAGTCCCAAGCGCAACCCTCTTAAAGGCCGAAAGAGTCTCCACGTGGGAAGCGCTGCTGGTTTACTCGGGAAGCGGCCTGCAGAATTATCTGACGAAGACGAAGACGCTGAAGAGCAAGATGGGGTCAAGAGGCTTAGGGGGCACCAAGGAAGTCCTGTCAAGAACGTCAAGCTCCAACAGCCACCCTCCAAATCTGACTTCACGGGAAGCCTTTTGAAGTCATCGCAACAGCTTTTCGGTACTCCAAGGGGCGCAGAATCACCCAAAAACCCTTCACCGCAGAAAAATGGCCAGCGCGAGTTCTCCAAGCCTCAGACCCGCTTCGCTGCAGACGATCCAACAACTCGTGAACTTGATCTGGACCAATCACCAACGAAAACTGTCGCTGAACTCGAAGACGCCGAAGACGGTCGAATTCACCTTCGAAATTTCCTGAATATGACTTCTATCCGTTTCATGGAGCTGACTACAACGAAGCGACGGCACACACAAGCCCCTAGTTCTTTCCGAGATACTATGACGGCTGATGGTGAGGACGATACGTCCCTCGAGCGTTGTGTTGTTGCTGGCGCTTCCACTGTGCCCACACTTGAGCTCTATCAGCACTCTTGTCGAGAGTTGAAGAAGTACATTTCGGAAGGACGGCGGATCATTAAGGAGATCGAGTCGGACACTTTCGAGGAAAACCCCCCAATTTTCCATGAATACCTCACCGCGCAGCCAGATGTTAAAGCTTTGATGGACAACCAGTTCAAGAACGTCAAGACTCATGCCCGATTGCTCAGTAAGGCCATGTGGTACGAGTGGCGAATGAAGCTTCAGGATGGCCTGAAAGAGGGCTTGGTCAAGATCGCCGAAGGCATGGAGAGTGACGACAAACTGCTGCAGAAGCAGCAGGATCTGCTGAAGTCTGTGCTACCAGATCTCGTTTCGAAGCATGAAGCTTTAGTCGAACAAAGCGAGAACCTCGAGGAAGTCGCTCGGGAACTCGCAGAGTCTGATCCCGATGAACTCGAAGCGGCTCGCGAAGAGCTAACAAGCCTTGACTCCGACATTGCGGCAAAGAAAAAGCTCATTGCCGAGCTTCACCAGCAATATGAGGACGCGGAAGCAACTGTGCAGGATCTGACTTCACAGAAAGAAGAGTGCCTGAATGACATCCGCGACTCGGAAAGGATACGAGAGGAGTGTAGGGGATGGACTAGTGCCGAAATCAATGCCTTTAAGGGTGAGATAATCCATGCTGGAATCATTCTATCCAATACTGACGTGTCTGCAGATCGAGTTGATGCAATTGAGCGGAAGCATGGCTGGGCAGTGACAGGAATCTCAGGCACCACCTTGTCAATGACTTACATGCGCGAGGTTGAGCTTGTGTTTGACATTGCCTCATTCCAACCTGACCAGCCAAGCTCGCGGCTTGATCTGTGGTATATCGGCGACGACAAGAATGAGGGAAGCTCTTCTCCAAAGACGGCCGAGAAGGAGATTTTCCTACAGTGCATTCGAGACCATATCCGGGGCCTCCCTCAGAGCGAGACCCCTGTTTCCGAGATGCTGCGTGTTGTCCGCGACGGTTGGGACAAAGCAAGGTTGCTAGCCAAGCAAATCCAACGAATCAACATTACCTTCCCCACCACAACCACACGGACTTCCGATTCGAGTGTTGCTATTACAAGTTCCATGATGCTTGTTCCTCTCGAGACGAGGGTAGAAGTCACTCTGAACCTCCACGGACAAAGTGGGTCTGATGGGGTTGAGTTTGCCATCACTCCAGAGGCCATAGTGGTCTATGGAGAGCATTTCAATGTTTCTAAGGTCAGCGAGTTTTTGTCTACCCGGATAGGCAGCACCATTGGTGCTACGGAGGAGGAATGGAGCGATGTCGTGGTAGAATTAAAGGAGAAGCTTATACTAAGAGGGAGAAAGAAGTAAGGCAAATTTTGGGAAGCGAAAGCTTTGTTCTTGATTACGATTGATGAGGGTCTTGATGGAGCAATTATTTTGGCGCAGGCGTTGTAGGAAGAGTTCGGAGAGTAGTATACCTCAAGCCTTGGAATTTGATAAGCATGTTCATGTTCAATCAGCTTTGTTGTCGGTGCACAAGGGTAACATGGCCGAATTACCACTCTTTCAGTCTAATCTTTGTTGGTTGCCCGTTTGCACGTTAAGTGTGTTTGTACCATGCTTGTTCATTGTGACAACTGCGCCGGGTGCTTCGTGCTTGAGCTGTCGTAGGCATGTTATGTTTTATTCTTTGTGTAACAAAAATAGCAACTTGTAGTTGAGAAAAGAGAAGCCTCCGTATTGTGCACCTTGTGAATCAGTATTTCTCATCGTTTCAAAGATCATGACCCAAGTCTAGTCCCTCGGAAAGTGTCGAGGCTGCCGAACGACAGAGCGATTCACTCCTGGCCACCCAATGGCCCTTCTTTGATCCCAACGATGGCTTCAGAAAAAGGAGCAAGGACCACCGAACCCCGAAAACAAAGCTCAATAATAATTTTGATATCTGTTTAAGTGTGTCTTTTCCCCCCTCTGGTCCCCTTTCAAGATTATCGATCGTCACATATCACGAAGTCTACGACTTGACAACAGCAACCACAAACACACGAAACACGAAACACAACATCTTTGCATCCGCCAAGATGCTCGACATTAAGACGCTCGCAGCCGTCTCCCTGATCTTTCTCTACCACGTAGGAGAATGGTTTCTCTGGTATGCCCCAGGCTGGGTATATCTGGCCCTACTAGCCATCTGTGCGTACTGGTGGCCGCTATGGATCTACTCCAACATTATCGTCCAGCTAGTATCCTGGCTCAGCTATCCTTTCAATGTACTATACCCCGGTAACGATCTTAGGAATTATCATCAGGAGATGCCCGGGATGGTTGATGACTTACGGTGGGCATGGTTCGTCCTCGCGCAGCCAGCTGTCGGCGTTTCTCTTCAGGAAATACTGTCCAAGTTCCAGAGAATGTGGATCGTCGTAATGCAGCCGGCTGTGGGTGCAATCTTAGAGCATAAAATGCTCTCTGGTAACTTGTGGACGGGTAATCCTCTTGCGCCCAGTTTCCTCCAGCAGCAAACGAGGCATTCATTCGAATGGATCCGCGGGGCTATGGTGAAAGTGATTGACCTGGTCAATAGAGTACCAGAAGCACCTCGCGTTCTCTGGGCTGTAATATGCATACCGTGGAATTTCTTGTGGAGGAGTCTCCGCCATACCGACGAGACAGATGAAGATAATGAATTTCTGGATGACCTGGATGATTATTTCGAACCGGTGGATTTCGCTTCGGAGGTTGAATCCGCGGCTGACGAACATGAGCAAGAAGATCCGAGGCTTAATTCACCATATAGCAGCGGCTTAGGAACGCCCGAGATAGGATCTAGAAGAGGCCGACGTGACTCCCTCATAGAGGAGATAGAGCAACGAAATAGAGAAGCACGAGAGATGGAAGCCGCCGAAGCTCTCTGGAGTTCTCCAACACAATCCGACTCCCCAATATCAGCTACTGAAGAGGTTGAAGCCAGGCCTGAAAGCCCTATTCTTGAGGCGACTCCTATCGAGGCCACCGAGAGCTCGCCAGAAGTTGCCCAGGAAGAAGAAGCCGGACCAGTGTCACCCTCTCCATCATTACCACCTCAGTCTTCTATCAATTCAGGTTCTGACAGAGGTGATTCTCAGCAGCAGCCCGACAGAAACTCACACTCAGATCAGTCTGACATTGTCGTACCTGCTGAGAGAACTGCCTCACCTCCTTTGACGGCACCCTCACCAACGCTAGGAGCACAAGAAACACCTCTGAAAGGTTCACCAAAGCAGGCTCCCTCGGTTTCGCCAGAATCCCTGCCGCCCCCAGCATCGCCAACGATGGGCTTCGAATCATCTCCAGAGTCTCTAGCTCCTCCAGCTTCTCCAGTTATAACTTTCCCAGCTTCACCAGAGATAGCGCCTTCAGCTTCGCCAGCGGTTGCTTCGCCAGCTTTGTCAAAGCAATCTCTCAGGGCTTCGCCAAGCGAATCTGCTAAGGTTTCGATAGAGCATCCTATCGAAGCAGAATCAGAGAAGAACCCAGAACGTGAATCAGAGCATGCCCTGGGAGATTTGCTAAAACAACACCATGAAGCTCGGTCAGAGCCGCCCCTTGATCTTGAAAGCGATGTTGAAGCTGTCACTACTGAGACTGTGTCACCCGCGGGCCTAGAAGCTGAAACTGACACGCTGGACTCTCAACACGGCGTAACCGAAGCTTCTCTCAGCGATGCCAGCCCTTTCTCGAGGGAGGGGGGTCTAGTTTCGGCAGACGACCAATCTTCTGAGATTTCACAACAGGTTGCTGAGACGATAGCGTCTTTGAAACTGTCTGACAATGATCAATCCGAGAAGCACACTGTTCACGGGACAGTCCGTGGAGAGGGAGAGGCCGAGGCTACGATTCTCCAAAGCGACGAGACTCAGAAGAATCCCCTTCTCCCTCACCGTCCCGCAGATGCAGAGAAGTCCAAAAGGCAAGAGATTGATGTTGATACCGTGATGGAGAACTCGGTAGCACGATTGGAGCCCGCTGAACATCACAACGCAGTCCCCGAAGCGACATCTACCCCTTTGCAGGACACACAATCTATTCATCCGGAGTCATCTGATGGGCCCAACCCTTTCCCAAGGCGCTCCCAGCTTATAGCCCTCGACACGAATGTGCCCACAGAGCTAACGATGTCGCAATCGCCCCTTGGAGGAACAGTAGCGTACAGTCCCTCACCGCAATCGCCAACCACGCCACGAACTCCCGTTGGCACCACAGCTCGCTATGCACGCCGAAAAAGCCGCACGAGCATTGACAGTGGCCTTAGATCCCCGCGTAACAGGTCAAGAGACTCTACTGGTTCACGTTCTAGTCCCATTCGACGCAGCTTCATGGAAAAAGGTCAACTGTCCCCTGCAAAGAGGATTGTTCAGGAGAGCACGCCGCTGCAACGACCCACGTCTGAGACGCAGAGCGCTCAATCGGACATGGCGATTGACAATGCGGAGGCGACGGTACGCCAACCGGATGCTGAGAAGTGTACTCAATCGAAAATGGAGCTCGATACTGTAGATGCGACGGTGCGCCAGCCTGAGGTCAAGATGGGGAGTGCTCAGTCGAAGATGGAGGTGGACACTGCGGATGCTCCAGATCCGGGGAAGTCTTGCGCGGTTGGCGGTCCTATGCAAGTCGATGACACCGCAGACACTGAAATGGCTAAAACTGTCGAACCTCCAGTATAGAGCACTGGAAGAGACGAGCTTATGCCGCTTGCAGCAGCAGAGAAGCCTCAGTCATTGAGCCAAGAATCAGACATCCCCATGGGCACAGACCAACCTGTTGAAGCGTCCTCGACCCAGGCCCTTCAGCTCGACACAGACATGGCGAATGTCAACGAAGAGGGAGAAGCCATGCTCACTAAGCCACCGCTGATGCTTCTAGGGGTACCCAAAGAGGCCCAGTCGAAAGACGTAGTAATGGGCGAGGAAAAGCCGATTAGCCAGGCGGAGAAACGTCAAATTCAACGGGAGACTGAGAAAATGGTTGAGGACAATATGAATGGCAAGGAGGATGATTCGGATGAGATTCCGCCGGGGATGATGAGACTTATGAAGCGGTCTATGAAAAAGACTTTAAGCCCGTCACCTTCTCTAGGCTCTCCTATTAGCCCCTTGAGACCTCCTGGGAACTATAGCAGCTTTCACTCTATGGTTCCCAAAACGTACTCGACTTTTGGCAGTCATTCTAGTGCCAAGTTCTCCTTTAGTAGCTCTGTGGCTCCGGCATTTGGAGCTCATCAGGAGGATGATAAGCAAACCGAGACAACGGAGAGGAAAGCTGTTCCGAGCCCAATGCAACCACCAAGCGGAGGACTCTCGGGGGCGAGATCGCCTTTCTTTCCGGGCTTCTCTTCTCCCCGATCACCACAGGAGCCACAGCCTACTGCACTATCGCCTGTGGATGCGAGTGTACCGGAGCAGGAAGGAAATATCCAAATGACCTTCCCTGAGTCCGAGGAAGAAGCCGATATCTATAGCGACGATAGAAAGGCCGCTGAAGCTTCAGAAGAGGCTTCTCATGAGGAGAAGCAGGACGCGACTTTCTTTAAGGAAAACCTACCCAGCTCTTCTGATACCCAAAAGGAGTCGGGACGTGGTGCCCAGCCGGCTGAGTCTCAGCCCACAGGAAGCGAATCTGCACCCCCGAGAGACTCACCAGCTCCCACAGAAGGCTCCTCAGCACCAATCGAGCCCAAAGAGAAAGGCACGATGAAAGCTGCCCTCAAGAAGAAGACAAAGAACAAAAAGAAAAAGAAGCACTAGCCTTTGGATTCTAAAGAAGACAGAACTTCCTGACCAAGAGAAGAATAGCATAAGCGGGATATGACGATGCTTTCTAGTCAAGTCGGTCAGAATATTTTTTCGGCGGCAGGAGGCGGAGAGGAGGAAATCTGAAGAAGAGGAATTGAAGCGAATAGAGGAAAAAAAAAAAGAAGTAACATCCACGAATGGATAAGTATGGAAATGATGGCGAAGGTAGAAAGATGATGTATTGGAGAGTAGCGGTTGCGAAATCTCCTGCATCTCCTTCTTGTTTTATGTACTGTCAAGGCGTTCACTAATGTTCATGAACAGTTTTTGTTTTGTTTTAGATAAAGGACCTCTTTGCTCCATTTCGAAGAAGATAGGCGAAGGGCTAAAATCTGCGGTTGGGAGATGAATGAAGATGCACAAACCAAGAAATAGGCTGGGCCGCCCAGGAGTTGTGAAGATTCTATTAATCAACGATGAGACATGCGCCCACATTTGAAAATATATACCCGTATATACCTGTGATTACCGTAATGGGCCAGAGCTCATCTGACCTTGGTCCAGCCGCCGGATGCTTTGGAAGCCTTGTCTGCAGCAGATGACTTGACTGGCGTCTTGGACGTTCCTTTAGAACTGTCAACAAGATCCTCTGTGGGAATATCCTCAATCTTCCAGGCATCATCGTCAAGAACCTCCCAGTCAGGGGCCGGAGCATCTCCGACAAGTTTCTTCTTCAACTTGTCAGTAAGCTTTGTCGGGCTTGGAATCTTGAAGGATCTGATGATATCAGTGCCCTCGGAGCCTCCAAGATGATAATACATGGCTCCGTGCGAATAGCGACCAATCCAATTATGGGTTGGTGGGGTGCTGTTTTCTTCGTTTTCGGGCGTATGGTTGATGGTGGGAACGGGTAGGCCGTTTGATGCGGGGGTAGGAGGTTTTATAAGCAGGTCATATAAATTTCGCCCCATTTGGCATACATCATCAAAGGGGTTCTTCTCGCCGATTAGGAGCCCCTGAGAGCCACATAGCCAAGCGATGTTGTAGGCAAGCAGGGTAACACCTTCTAAGAAATAAGAATACGCGGCTGGGTCGTCCTTGAGGAGTTGAGGGAGAGGTTTGTTGGTGAATAGGGGACGAGGCCGCGGTACATGACGTGAACTCCCCCCACTACTCGGCCCTAACGGAGTTGTGGTCCCTGATGTTCCTGGAAAAGGAATACCGGAATGCCGATAGGAATGGTTGGGATGGAGAATTGTAGGATGAGGATAATCTCGATGAGGTAGGGTGAGCTCAGCCGGGAGGCGTATGGACAGGTAATGAGCCGCGAGCATGACAACGTGAGCAACATGACCAAGAGAAGTAGTGATGAGTTCGGGAGATAGGGCTAAAGCAGGAGGTCAGTAAGAATCGATAGAATGTTGGCCTTGAGGAATGAAAACATACAGTTCAAGGACACCGGGTCTATAATGGGGACTTTGCTGATTTGATACTCGGGGCTCCCCTTGTTACCCTTCCTAGGGACCCGCCTCAGACCGTACAAGCTAGCAGCTTCCGTGCAGAGGAAAGCCCGAGTCTGAGCCATGTCTTCGGCACTTTGTGACCAGCGGAACTTTGACATCTGGATAGATTTCTCCAGCTCCTTCTGCTGCCTGAGCCGCCGCTCTTTGAGGCCATCAGACATTGTGGCGAAGTCCGACTTTCTTCGCGCAAGAGCTGACTTTCTGGCCTGAATTTCTTTACGAGCAGCCTCAATGTCTTTTCGTAATTTATCAGCAGCATCGACGATTTGATTTGTGTGGTCCTCGCAAATCATCTGCTCGGAGCGAGTTGTCTCTAGAGCATCATAGCTAGGCTCCGATGAATTCGCCAAGAGGTCGTTGATCTGAGCGCGAAGACCATCGGTTTCGATGAGCATTTGTAGATGTTTCATTCGACACTCATAGATCTTATTCCGAGCATCCACAGTGCAAAGAAAAGGCAGGCGCTTGGCATCGTGGCCGCGCCGGCAGATGTCGCACTCCATGCTGAAGATCTGAGCTGATCATTCGGAGGAGGAACGGGTTATGGCTGTTGCGGGGGGGAACCGGAACGCGAAGGGGCATTTGTTCTGCATGTGAAAGCTCGGAAGGAGAAAGAAACAAAGAAATGAGGATTTTGAAAAGATAAAGACGAGCTGTAGATGTAGAGATGAAACACTCCTCTTGAACCCCCCCCTTGGTTGGTTGATGACCTGACCTGCGTTAACTTTGAGTGAGCGCCGGATGTGTCACGGGGCAGCTCACCGTTGGCGTATGAATGAATGAATGAACGAATGAATGCCTGGTGACACAATTGGTCCGCCTCAAGGCCGCCTTCAAGGTACCTGAGGCTCACTGCTAGTGTGCACTGCAGGTGCTGGGTGCTGGCGGGGTACCCACTGCGAACCCACTACCACTGCCAATTCCGGGCGATGGGATTCACTGTATTTGGCAGAGGTTCATGCAGCCTTAGTTACTACTAGTGTACTAACCGCCTGCCCGCCTACTATCCGTACAAAATCATGAGCTGGTTTTTGCAACCCTATTGTATTTACTGAGAAATATTTAGTAGAGCAATGGCAGTAGTATGAAGCGACTGTTGAGACCCTACTCACATTCATTGCTCCCTTGAACTTGCGGCTCTCAAGCAAGGGCAAGAGCGGGTGCGATAAGAGACAGCCAGCTACTAATAGTGACGTGGGCACCTACCTTACCTAGAGCGCTCTGACGGACAGCTCTACCTTAACCACTATTACCCAATAAACGCCACGCCAAAGCGAGGCAGGGCAGGGAATGGCAGGCACGCGCCTCGCCGCTTCTCTTTCAATGAACTAAACGCACCACCAGCAGGCTCTACCTACGAATAGTAATACTACTACTTAGTAGTTTCAAGATCCCTCTCATTCATGACCAACATTAGTGGCATCTCACTTCACGCATTGTCCGCATAAATCAACGCTGTCGTCGCTCATTTCTTTCCGCCCGCCCTTTTCCAGAACTTCTGAAGCCTCCTACGCGTTACTCAACCTTGCTCGCGTCTGTCGTGACAATGGCGGCGTCGCCCACCAAGCCTGTGAAGGTAGATGAGACGATCCGGGACCAAGATCCTCAGGATTCCCATGCTGTTCAGATTGCTGGAGATGCTGTATCACAACAAGCCAAATCGATTCGCACGATATCCAAGACGCCTGAGCCGCCGGCCAACCAAGCTGATGACGCTGACCGCGTTTCCAGCACGCCTAGTTCACCCAACGCGCCATCACCTTACGACTGGGATGATTTTGAAAGGCGTTATGAAGAGGCCTTGCGTGAAGCAGACCACAACGAAAGAGAAGTTCTGAAAGAAGCTGAGAACCTATCTAAAGTAAGTTTGGTTGACAGATTCAACATAAAATAAAATAGCCTTGCTGATCATTGTCCTATCCAGTATTTCCGAGCCTGGGCTTCCGCTGCTTCTGTCCAGGACGATGAGCGCGCTGCAAAGCGTCTTCAGACAAGACGACGTTTTGTCAATATCTCAGAGGAGAAAATGGAACAAAAGCAGCAACACTGTACGTGGTTGCAACTCCTAATTGCTTTCGCTCTAATGCCTGAGGTTCACTACTGACATCGGTGTAGACGAAGAAGTTGTCCGTGCGTTTGAGAGCGCACTCGCTCTCTTACGCGCAACTTGACTTCATTCCAGCATACCAAGCCCATTAACTAACATCTTGGCTCTTTCGACGTCGACCCAAAAGTCACCATATCGCATTCACTGTTTTGGAATATTTGGAACATTTGGAACGTTTGAATGAGAACTGCAGTTACAATACCCAACACGTGACCCATTTCTTCACCGACGTCAGCTCCACTTTAATGGCTGGGCTTGATGCAGGTTATGACCATCATCTTTCCCTACCGAACAAATCACGTCCTGATGATGGATGAAAGTCCCAGCGCAACTGTAAAGGCTGGGCTCAAAAGAAAATGGGAAACACCTCAAGTGTCTCAAGTAAGTGTGAATCGATCGTCCACCATGTTTTTAGACACGCAAAATGCTGACCAGTCATCAAGGACGACTTTCTCTCATTCTTCCAGGCGCATTTCTCAGAAGCGGCCGTCACTCGGTTTGACGAGACATTCGTGAAGCCCGCGGATGCCCAGGAGGCCCCGGAAGATGAATCCTACAAGGATTACGACGAGGAGGATGACCTAGGGTATTATGATGATGGCGTGAAGCGTACCCTCACCGACGAGCAGATCGCTATCTTTCGTCACTCAGAGTTGCAGACACTTCGTCGCCAGCAGGAGAGGGACGCTGCTAAATCCAAAGGCATGAGTTCAGCGGCAGAAGCGGCATCAGAACCCTCAGAAGAGCAGGCTGCCATACATCAAGCACAATTACCATCGACCTTCCGGAGCAACAAGAAAAAGAAACGGAAGGCGGCGAATCGACCAAAACCCGAGCCCAAGCCGGACCTTCGCAAACGCACCTGGGACGTAGTTGACAAGGGTCTGGATAGCCTTGACTACGACTGAGAGTGTTGTTATTGCCAACCAGATGACCTGCAGTGCGGAGCCTTGATATGGGGCTGGAAGTTCATTGGCGTTGGCAGCTTGGTAAGTTCCTATTGCTGTCATTTCATGTTACTTTATGATGAGAACCTTTGTATCGTCATCCTTAGTCGGATCGAAGTTGGGGATGAATGAAACCATTGGCCCAGTCAATGGCGACGTCCGACCGACACGAAATGCTGAACTCATTAATCTTCTCTCTGAAAGTTGCGAGCCAAATCACTAGTCATCTTATTTGCTTCTCCATGGAATCTAAGCTAATTTGATACCATTTAGGTTGAATTAGTTGTCAGCACCAGAATAACATAATGAGCATCTTGATGTGTAAAAGAAAAAGGGAGCAGACAGCCTCAGCCTAAGGCTCCAAGAACGGGCAATGCATAGCCGCAACATCTGTAGTGACCACAATTTTTAATTGGGTTGGTTCATGGTCGCCCGAAAGGGGCCTGCACTGGCAATAAGTTCCAATTCACGAGTACCAGCTGTACATAATCAGTTCATAATACAATAATTAAGGCTTTCTCCATGATATATGATCTCTGCCAAGTATACCCAATGAGGACAAGACACACAAGACATGCATCCTGGACGTAACTCGACCCTGCTGGCTAAAAGTTGCGGTGTACGATGAAGATCGGGATTTACGAAGTCATTGTGAGTAGGCCACAATCGTATAGAGCTTTGTTTCGGGATATTGTAGTGTAATTGGGGCCAGCAATGAAGCGTTTGAGTGTGAGGAATGTACGCGTATGGAGAAAGAGCATGAATATAGTACTTCAAGGCTTATGGAATGACTTTGCCCCTCGGTTGCAGGGTCCAGGGTCGAGACCTTTCTTATCAGTGAATAAGGGTGTGGTGATGAGCGCTGACTGGGCATCAACTGACCAGCTTAGCGAGTCGTCTTACTGAGTCGTGCAATTGGAGCACTGAATCCAAGCTGTTTGTTGGGCGACTGTTAGGGTGTTGTAATGCTGAGTTGGTGGGCTGGGCGCAAAGGCTGGGGCACTGCATCAGTGGCGCTGCGTCCTGCTTTCAGGCTGTGCGAGTAATTTAGTAGCACCCTAACTAGACCACCCTAACTTAGTAGACCTACTACTACAGTACTAGTAGTAGTACCATTAGTAGTAGTACCTTAGTGGTGGAAGTACACCAAAACGACGCCTCCCCCGCCAAAATGGTCGGACGCCCGTGGCCGTCCGCACAAGCGAACTTGACCTCGTTCCTCCACTCTGTTCCAACCTTCCCTTTCCCACACTCCCAGTCTCCGAGTCTCGCCTGTGACGGCTATAGGAAGCCTTACGTTCCTGCATATCAAGCAAGAAGCCAAAAGCGATTCCCTTCCCCCGCCGACGAACAGCCCGCGCTCTCTTAAATCCGCGATCGCCAACGACTACTACGACATCATAGTCCCCTCTAATCCCCCTCTTCCGTCTCGCCGCCGCCGCGCGACGCCGCTTCTCCCGTCAAAATGGCGCGAGTCTATGCGGATGTCAACCAGTCCATGCCCCGGAGCTACTGGGACTATGACAGTGTTAATATCAGTGAGCCGCCCTCCCTTTACGACTTTGCGCGCGATGCGACTGTCGTGTCTTGCTTCATTGACTAGTGGCTGACCCCGCAACCAGGTTGGGGTGTTCTCGAGAACTACGAAGTAGTGCGAAAGATTGGTAAGTCCCGGGATGACTGACACCTCAGAGCTGTCGGATTGCTGTCGTAGTTATGTCGATGCTAACATTGTCATTCTTTGTGGAATAGGACGAGGAAAATACTCTGAAGTCTTTGAGGGCATCAATATCGTCAACTATCAAAAATGCGTCATCAAGGTCTTGAAGCCGGTCAAGAAGAAGAAGATCAAGCGTGAAATAAAGATTCTGCAAAATCTTGCCGGAGGACCCAATGTTGTTGCCTTACTCGATGTTGTCCGGGATTCCCAGGTACGCAAAGCCCGTCGTTCACACCCTAGATCTATCTGTAACTCTTGCCGATACTGACCAAATACCGCTTCAGAGTAAGACACCGTCCCTCATATTCGAGTATGTGAACAATACGGACTTCCGGAGCCTCTACCCCAAGTTCAACGACCTCGATGTGCGGTTCTATATCCTCGAACTACTCAAGGCCTTGGACTTTTGCCACAGCAAGGGAATTATGCACAGAGATGTAAAGCCTCATAACGTTATGATCGATCATGAGAATCTCAAAGTAAGCTTACCTCCTTCTTTCTTACTCTTCGATGACAGGACTAACAGCCGCAGCTGCGTCTCATCGACTGGGGTCTGGCCGAGTTCTATCACCCGGGCACCGAATACAACGTCCGAGTCGCCTCGCGATACTTCAAGGGCCCGGAGCTCTTGGTGGACTTCCAAGAATACGACTACAGTCTTGATATGTGGAGTCTCGGCGCTATGTTTGCCTCCATGATATTCCGCAAGGAGCCTTTCTTCCATGGCAACAGCAACTCGGACCAGCTGGTTAAGATCGCGAAGGTCCTCGGGACTGATGACTTATTCGACTACCTCGACAAGTACGAGATCGAACTGGATGCCCAGTACGACGACATCTTGGGACGTTTCCAGAAGAAGCCTTGGCATAGCTTTGTCACTTCCGAGAATCAGCGTTTTGTCTCTAACGAAGCCATTGATTTCCTCGACAAGCTTTTACGCTACGATCACCAGGTAAGGACCTCTCATGCCACCTCAGATTGCCAGAACTCGCGCTAACAATTCAATCAGGAACGTCTGACCGCAAAGGAAGCTCAGGCCCATCCTTACTTCAACCCTGTTCGCGACCCCGAAGTCTTTAAGCAGCACCTTGCATCTGCCAATGGCTCTGCAAGCAAGGCTTGATCGGCTATTGCTGTGGCCGAACCGTTGCGGCATTGGCCAAACCCGACACAGTCCATGTGTCCCACATGAATGATACCCTGCATCCCTCTGCAACAGATTGTCGACAAAGCAGTTCTCGCGGGGCCGCTATGATGAAGAACTTGCACATCCAGCGGGGATTTGATAGACGCAGTTCGCAGATTCGTTGACGAGGGCCTATTTATAGCCACGGTCCCAGGATGGTGGAGAGACCCTGGATCTGGGCTGCAGTCCCTGCTACCCCTCCAAACAAGGGTACCTTCCCCCTTCCCTCCGATTGTATGCCGACGTCCGACCCCTCCATTACTTTTACTTGCACCGACGGTTTTGACTTTGGCGTTCTGGAAAAACTTCGAAGGGCATACGGCGGCGCCATGGAGGAGTATGAGTCATGAAGAAGACGCAGCTGGCGGAGTACCAAAGCGAGGATGAGCGGAGACTGGTTTGTTATTAAGTCTTTTTTTTCCCCTTCGTTCTTCCAGTATCCTTTTCTGTGTTTTCAAGCAGGAGCTTTTTTGAAACTTTACAGGTAGTGAGTCTTAGTATAGTAGCACTTAATGGACATCCTTGCCTTAGATTTGAAACGTTTTTCTATTTTTATTTATCCCATGGTTGGTATATTCATCAACACGTTCGAGTAGTAGCTCAGAGTAGTAGCTATTCCTGGATCAAGACAAGCACGAGAAGCAGAAATCCCTTTCGCAGCGGAATCCATCCACACCGCATACCTTCTTGGAACCCCCTGGTGTTTTCACCACGCTACCTGGGCTGAAGACCTCCCTGTCCTTTTTCTTGGTAGGCGTGCGGAACTGTTCTGTAGTACGAGCGCTTGTTTTCCAAACCCTACTGCGCTTAGAGGGCGTACCAAGCAACTTGGGGAGTGTGACAGCGTCGGCTTCGTTCCCAAGAAGTTCGTCATCGTCATCGTCTTGGACGAGGGTGAGAATAGAGCGGCGGGATTTGGAGGGCTTGGTGGAGCTTTGGCGCTCAGTTTGAGGTTTGGATGGTGTGGGATTTAGGGAGGGCTTCTTTAGAGGCGAGGACGCCTGAACAGAACTTCTTCGCTCAAAAGGCGTTCCAGAAGGGGTGGATCTTGCAGATGGTCGCTTCAGCGGTGATGAGGTCTCTTTGGACGTTTCGCGCTGGTTCTCAGATCGCCGTGGTGGGGATCGCAAGGGGCGTGATGGTAGTGATGAAGTGATGGGTGAAGCCTCGCCTTCGGGTAGTGACGTGGATGGTGTGGGATCTCTAGATGGTTGTTTTGGCTGTGAAGAGGTCTTGGCCTTTGGTGATTGGGTGGCGGAAGGAGACTGAGCAGAATCGTGAGCTGGTGCAGGTAAGTTGCTAGAGCTACTTGAAGGGCCTTCAGCCGAGGACTGAAGCCCATCGGTTGATTCTTCCTGGGAGTCTGCAATTGTCTGTGAGGACTTATTGCAGCTAGGTGCCTCTTCAGACGGCACTGTCGGCTCTTGATGCTCATCTTGACGAGCTTCGCGGGCTGCTTGAGTCACAGCTTCCGTAGCTATTGCCTTTGAACTGCCTGGGGCCTCATCTGTGACTACTGCACCCGCGATTGCTGGCGGCTTTCTCGGCACCTCCGTAGGTATTTGCTCCGGAACTGGTTCAGCAGAGTTTTGTGGTGGCCACAATTCGCTTTCATTTTCTTCCGGCACTCCCTGTAAGTCTTCCGACTCGAGGTGTTCTGGTTGTGCGACTGATTCTGTATGGATCTCGGTCTTGCTTTCTAAGAGCAGTGGGGCTACATCGGCGTGGGTCATCGGTACGTCTGCAGTCTCCGATGGCTGCACTATGCAATTCTCCTCATGTACTGGAGCACCCTGTTTGGGCTGGTCCCTTTGAACAGAAGTGACGGGCTGTTCCGATGAAATCTGCCCGCTCTCCTCATGTACCGACTCTGATGCAACCGCCAATGGCGATTCCGGTTCTTCTGTAGTTGCACGTGTCTTCTTTTCGATACTCTCCGGCAGTTGTTGTTTCTTGCGAATGTTCGGCTTGGTATTTTTGAGAATAACGGGGCTTTCGTCGTCTGAAAGAGCCAGCGTAGATGCCGCCAAGGTATATTGCACAGTCGTTGATTCTGATTCATCAGATAGCGTGAGCGTGTCTTCTGGATTTCTCCTCGTTGGACAGCCTCGCTCTTTGATGGTGGGTGACTGAATTTTTGTGAAGACGATAGGACTCTCATCGTCGGACAGATCATGGGTGGAGTTCCCAAAAGCATAGTCCACTTTCTTGTCTCCTGCCATTGAATGTCGTGGAGGGGAGCTTCTTCTGGATGTTGATGTTTCCTGAGAGTCGGGCAACGTTTCGTTTCTACTTGACTTGGGTGCGTTTGGATGCTCGCTGTCTGAAGTATCGTGGCCCGATTCAGGCGGCGTTGGCAAGCCTTGGTCGTCATTGATATCATCGACAGATCTATTCTCATTTCTGGACTCGAGAGCGAGCTGATTGGAGACATCGTCCTGCAGTGCTTCATCCCAGCTCGTTAACCCTAGAAAATCGACTTTCTTGCGAGCTCTCCCCGAACGGCGGCGGCTGGCCGCTGATTCATCGACAGACGCGCTCATCTCCTCATCCAAGTTTTCAAGGCCCCCAGGTCCTTCAGCTTGAACGTGGTTCTGGCGAGAATGTTTAGATTCTGGATTTTTCGTTCTCCATTGTTCTTTCTCAGCTGAATTCCTCGAATATGGCGCCACTGAACTCTTGTCTGCTGGGCCTTCGGGCTCCCCGAGCACTAAGTAAGTGCTGAGATCATCGTCGGCCCCCCGTGAGTTCGCCTGCATAAGCTCTTTGGGCTTCCCTTCCTGAAAGTTTGGTAATCGCCTTTGGCTCTCGTTCAGTGACCGATCTTGGAGAACACCCGAGTCCGCGTTCCGCGAATGGTCTTTCATCGTAGCTTGGGACTTTGTGGTACTGGGCCAATGATCTTTAAATCGTGGACCAGGGGCCCATATTGAATCTTGACCATCGTAGGACCCAAAGACATTCATCTGCTGTCCAACTGGAGGTGCCGGCTTTGGTTTGGATGCTGAAGCTAAACTGTGTGATTCCGCCGCCTCAGAGCCTTTGCCTTTGTCGCCTGGCGTTTCGCTATCGGAGAGCGCTGGCTCCGCGGGAGCGAAGATAGCTGTGGTGTAAGGCGAGGGTTGTCGCGCTATGAAGCCCATGAATGGATTGTTTTTGGAGGTGACGGGCTGCAGCAACGAAGCTTCGCCTGCTCCCTCTAGATCAGTCTCCACGCGCTCGCCATCCGCGCTGCAGGCCTGACCCCAATCGTCTGGAATATCTGTAAGAGCCATGCCTTCATCTTCATTGTCGCTGTCATCTTCCAGGTCTTCCAACCGAACGCCTCCTTCCTCGAGATCTTCGTCCACACCAACATCATTTTCGTAGCGCATATTTTTGAGATGGCCATTGTCGACAATCACATCACCGGTTTCCAAATCGACCTCGTCCCCGATACCCTCGAAATCTCGACCGTACTTGGAGAAGATGCCAGCCATAGCCTGCTGGAAGCGATTGTCGAGTTTGGCGCGCTCCTGAGCTAGCAAATCGTCGTCATCGGGTTCATTGTATGCTTCTTGCGAGCCCTCGTCGTCATCTTCGTCGAAGCCATCCTCATAACCATCGCTGCGATCGCGAGCAGAGCCTCTCTCCGAGCTTGAATCGAATGTGTCATCGTCGTCTTCATCATGGTAATCGTCATCGGGGTCGTAGTGGGGAGGCTTCGTTAAGCGGATCCGCTTCGCCGGCGGCTCCATGGCCGTTGGAGTTGAGCTACGGAAATGTGGGAGCTCATGAAAACATGTTTGAATAATCGCACAGCTCTTGATTGAGCCTCTTCTTGCGTGCAATTGCGCTTTCGTTATCCCTTGGGATGTCTTGGGTCGTGAATGAGATGAGATGGTGGACAAAGGTTGCGGGAGCAACGCTACTCGAACTAACAAAATCGCGTGAGGCGCCTCTCCGATGCGCATCCGCGCGTTAATGAGCTATAGTGGGGCACAGTACTTGGGGTGCATAACCCTAACCCTATGGCCCTAAGCTGTATTTACCCCAGCTAGTTAGTTGTCACAGCCGGCAATTCATCCCTTTCAACTTCGAGGTTGTTAGTAAACCTGAGCTGGTTTGCTCTAATATGAGCAAGGCGATCACGCATGGTCAGAGCCTGAGCTACGTCGAGTTCTCCTAATGCTAATCAGCTTACTGGGGCACAGCTTTGGTCTACTAAGAGATGCTGCCGTAGGCGACGCGTCTTACTACTACTTTTGGCATATGATTTTACATCTGGATTATACCTCCTGGAGGACGTCTAATCGAATACTCATTCAATCCTTAGTCAAGAATCAACCTTATACCCATTGGCGGAGGAATAATGGCGCTCATCCTTCAACCCGACGCCGCAAATCACAATCCGTTAAAGTACGAGCAACTCATATTCTCTAGCCTCACATAGGAAATACACTTCCCTTTTGAAAATTCACTTATCCCTATTGGATAATGTGCCTCTTTAACAGCTTACTTCGCGACTCATAGTAGCCCAAGGTATGGTGTCTGAGGACTTATCGTGATTGTTAAAGGGCATCTGAAAGAGCTCATGCTCTCACGTCAATTCCTATAAAGATCATCCATCCTGACGACTTCTATACTCTCTACCTTCTTGCCATAAGCCTCTCCTTCAACTCATCCTTCAGCATCTACTCAGAACATCCTATACCATCTTTTATTAGTTCGTATACAACATGCGTCTCACACTCCCCCTTGTTGCCGCCTGGGCGATTCCTGGTATCATGGCCAACTTCGACCTTTATCGCGTCGAGTTTACGTAAGTTGACCAGCCCAAAAAGGTGTATTGGCAAGCCTTTGAGGGAGAGGGTGATTGCGAGACCTCTATGATATCCAAGTCCTTTGCAGAGAGAAAGGACGCCAGTGGTTCACACACTGGCGTTCGGTGCGATGGCCACGGCTTCAAGCAGTTTGCCCCTATTCGTGAGATCACACAGCTAGAGATGAACTTTAGCCAGGATCCTCTGTATCACTATAGTAGGCAAGTCGACCCCCTTGGCGGGAATTGAACTGACATAGTAAAGCCATCTACGAGGATCGCGGCTACGAGATGTATGGGCTGTAAGTTGTGCCTGTCCACCCAGCGGCTCCCTCTACTAATGCAAATGTTAGCGACGGCGAGATTTATGGCCACTGTTTTCCGTTCCCCCATGGCGACTTTGACGACTGCGATGTTGTCGGAGGTCCTTACGCTCAGGGGAGCCGCAAGTTCCGCTGTACGTCCGCAACCCCCTTTCTCCTCCCCAGCTTGGCAAAACAGATCATGGCTACTAGAATAAAGGTCTTGCATCTCTGACGGCCGAACAAATTAACGCTTAGAAAATACTAGCCCTTCTAAAACCACCGAGGGTAGAAGACGTTGACGTAAAGTGATAGCGACCGCAGCAGGAGTTTGTTGGGCAATCTGATTGCCCGGGTGTGAGAAGCTCTGGAAGACGCTCATTTCATGGTGCCAATGTATCCAACCATTCAAATAATATCACCCCATTTTAATGGAGTACATTCTTTAGTAAAATTATTAGACGGAAGCCCTCTGTCTCCAGGACTTCACCCATAGGTATTGTGAGAATACATTCGCAGTGCTGGAGATTCTCGTCTCGCCAGAGGCACAGACATCTCATGGAGACAATTTCAGTCTTCAATTACCTGAAGAAAACCTCAGCTACGTGATGATGACCTTCATAATGGCAGTACTAGCCGCTCTTGGCTGAGCAAGCGACTTGCTGACCCAAGGGCTATTGTAGCTTTGTATACTCTTGGCGGCGGCTTCATCTTTACATACGCATGTCTAACATGTATGCTAGGATAGTGCAGCAGGAGGCAACAACACAGATGCTTTGGATTCATTTTTATTTGTATTGCTCATAGATTGAAAGCGGGATTGGTTCAAGAGCGTTTGATATGAAGTAACGAGAATATTTGACATGTGAGTAGCCGTACTTAGCACCCAGCCGCCTTTCCCCACAGCACTTCGAGGAAGGCCACACTACTAATCTTGCTCTACAGGTCAGTACTATATGGAAGCAAGACTCATGAGAATGGAGCAAAACTCTCTTATGTCGGCTATTAAAAAAAAAAGCAAAAGAAAAAAAAAGGAGTACACAGCTAGTACCCACCGGCGGGGCTCGAACCCGCAACCTTTTGATTCGCTGTTATCTTCAGGTGAGATGTAGACTGCAAGGGAAGCCAATTAGCATAAAGTTTAAGTCATTGTCAGGCGGCAAACGTACAGTCAAACGCGCTACCATTGCGCCACGGCGGGATGTTTTAACCGAGGATGGTAAAGTAAGAACTCTTAATTGTCCCTATCAATCCCAGACCCCGCCCTTGTATAACAAGATACATTTTCCCTTTAGGTCCTTATGTCAACTCTAACACTTTTCTTATATACACATTCAACTCTACTTAACCCTCCTAATTTGTTTCTTTTAAATATGATCTTCCTACTCAGAAGACCCCTATCAATACTGATCAATCTAAGGACTTAATAGGACTGAGCGCAGTTCTGAGGAACGCTTACAGTTCAGTGACTGCGGCGAAACAAGCACCTTAATGTATAGTAGATCGCTGTCGGAAATTTGCTGGTCTTAATTCATCAACCCACACTAGTTATTGTAAGTAACACGATAATTGTGAGAGGGGACAGTTGAATTTATAAGAAACTCAGAAGCAAGGCTGGAGTGTCTATTAGCTTCTTGTACCTTACATCTTCCTCCAGATCGGCTAACATTTGCAACGACGAAAGATTTACTTCTGCACTAAGTCTACACTCCTATTCTCAAATATATTGATAAGACTTTCTCATCATCTGGTTCATGAGATGTGTACATGCTTTGCGGTCCTTAATTAAGGAATCGACCTGGGGTTTCGAGACTTTGCTCACCGGAGATGTTATCGATCATGATATCTGCAAACGATTTCGCGCGGTAGACCGCAGTCTCACACGACGTTGTGTATAAAGTCTATACATCCTCTCCAACAGAGTTCTGATGTCTGCTACGAAAAGCTAGGCGGCTTGCAAGGTCGCTGATCCTGGCAGCCGAAGCGTAGAGTATGGAGCATTGCAAGAACTCCACGAATAAGTGACCCGCCTAGTTACTTATGACGACAAATGTCTTCCACACTTTCAGAGTTTTTGCGTGATAAAAATTATAGAATCCCACCCTCAAAGGTATATGTAGTCGTCTTGTCTACCTTTCTAAGACGCTCATTTCGCAGTCGACGCAGTATCACGTAACCAGCGTTGAAGACTCAATGACTTACGGTCGAATGTGGGAGACCTGCAAGATCGCTTCAACATTCATAGCTTCTGAAAATCGCATCGAGGTTTTCCAGGTAGTCCACCTAATCTCCATAGGTATTTCTAGACAGCGGAGAAAGAGACGGTCATTTCAACGTTGGAATCCCTTCCAAACCAGACCTTTACGTTATCTTGCAAAGTGTAAGGAGTCTTGATTCCTTTCACTGAGCTAGATAGAACGCAGTTGTCTCCGCATGCGGACCACACACAAAAAGAACTCTTGCCTTGCATGCCTTTGTAAACGTCCAGATGAAATTTTCGCTTCGGCGTCCGCCCTGAGACCTTGACTCGAGAGACCGTGCTAAGGTGCAGAATGGCTTAAGGTTCCACAGGTAGACTGGTATGTTGCCCTCGCTGAAGTCGCAGTTTTTGAATTGTTCTGGGGTTGAACAAGTGTTAGTTGAACTGAGGGCCTCCCTTTTCCGGCAGAACGCTAGCAAAGTTGAGAACGAAAGCAAGCTTCGCCAAGAGACTTCTATTCAATGGGACTGTGCGGATGGACTTCTCTCGATTTGAAATATCAGAATGATGTGAAAAAGTCATTTCCAATTGTTCTGGTAGAGTCCCTTACAGAGCGTGTCCTTTGCGGCCTCCTTGCGAAATTGTCGATTCTTTCAGGGCGCGGGCTCAGGGACAGCTAATAACACCCCGAGGAAACAGTGCCTAATTGGAAGTGCAGACAAAAGAAGCGCTAAAATAAGGTGAGATAAGAAGTGAGAAAGAGTTCTTAAAATGACTGGGCTATGGTATCGCAAAGAACATTCTTGAACCCATGATGCCATGCGCAAATGTGTGCAGCAGCGGCTTGCTGGTGAATGAGACTTCAACGCGCCCAGGTATAATTGTTTCATGGCTGGCTTCTTGTGTTATCTTCAAGGCCACTAAGTCACCTTTGTCTTCACAAGCTTACACCTAATCGATCACCTTTGCTCAGGCTAAAGCAGCGACAGCTCAGGCTTGGCACTAAAAAGGCAAGATTTATCGGGGGTGACTGTTAAGGTGCCTGTAGTCTTATGACAATGAAGGCAGTTTCCACGTCACTTCCATGCTTTCCACTATACATCATACAGGTCTATCGTCCAGCGACATATTTAAAAAGCCATTGAAGATGTCACTCAACGAGCATTCTCCAGCGTTGCTATGAAAAGCCGCAGTGAGTTGAACAACTCTCACGCCGCGCGACCATTCGTCAACGTTCCCCCTAATCCCGCGTATCACTAACGGTCATTCGTCAACAGCTTTTACTGGCCATTCATCTTATTCGAACCATTCACAGCGAATGATTGGGTGGTTAAGTTACTTGAACTCGAAACGATGTTCTGAACGGTCGAGAAAGAGATTATTAGCAGAAAGCAGAAAGCAGAATTTTCTACGCACCCTCGTCTTGCATGGGAGTATGAGAAGCAGGTGCGCGAAAGCCTTCGGAAAGCGTACAAGATCTCATACTGATATAACACAAGATCCTACTCCCGACTTCTGGTTTACCTCAGAAGGATGATAAACGGCTTTCTCATCCAAAAATTCAAGAATTGTGCGACCTGAGTCCATGGAGCGATGGCCACATATGGATCAGCATCGAACATCACGGGAACCTGGAGAGCCCCTTTGCCATGCCTTAAAGCTCGAGACAAAGTCGTCATGCAATGGCATACTGACGAACGGGTCGTCCCTGATAGGCAGAAATCTTCAAGCAGCAGATTAAACGGACCACACTGACTTCCCGCGCGGTACGTTCAACTCAAAGCAGGACTCTGGCTATTGCCGAGTTCGGCGGCGGATCACAGTCCTCCAACGCCGTCCACCCTCGGCGAATACTTGATCGATGGATGTGCATATTGACCACCCCAAATCAGAGCTCAGTTGCCAGGGCATATTGGCGGTTCACATCAGAGGAGAAGGTCAGACCCCATGGTGCCTGCTCGATGCACGATCAACCGATTGCTTCAATAGGTGACAATGAGATAGGCTATAGAATACGGTCAAATTCTGAGCTGATTTAGAAGCTGTCGAGATCCATGATGAACTCCCAACCCGGGTCAAAATCTGCCGACGCATCCTCTAGTTGGGACAAGAAGCTCAGTTCTGGTATGTGGCCAAGGTGCTCCATCCCCCACGGTGCCTCCAAATACGCGGAACTCGGCAGCGCCAGGTCTTCACTCGCATGAGTAGAGTGGGCACCAGTAGTCGACGAGGATGGTTGGCCAGCAGGAAAAGCATGGCTATCACCCGTGTTCGAGTTTTTTCTGAAGCTTTGATCAGTCTGAGCGGGCTGCTCCACGGGTTGGTCGCCTTTTCTGACGACTGTGCCAAAGAACGGAATGCGGACTTCTTCGTCCGTGGTCGATGTCGACAGCAGCACCGTAAGCGTCTTGCGACATTGCGACGCGATGGGGCAGTTTTCTTGATTCTCCTTACGTTGCAAGCACCGAATCAAAGACAGCACAGCGTCGATGTCATCCCCATCACTCGACATCCTTGGCCCGGAAGAGCTCGAGAAACCTAGTAGTAAGACAATAGCGCCAGTAAATGCCATAAAGTCCACGAGCTTGCACTCAGACGGGCTCAACTCCTCCGCGTCACTATGTAGACTTAGGTAGCGCCTCAACAGCTGTCGTGCAGCCTCCATGCTGGCGATGCGCACAATTGAACCGTGCACAGAGTTTCCTTCAGAATCGCTGAGGAACGGTAGGTAAATGTAGAGCCGCAGGTGGAAGAAGAAGATTTGCTGGTGCAGCCGGATATGGATTTCGTCGAAATCGTGGCCATCGGCTTGCACCCGGTCGGGAGGCTCCCACCAGGTTTCTGGGAAAGAAGTTGCAAGCTCATTCATCTCTTCGTCCAGTTCTAATGTCTTGGAGATGGAAACCTTTGTGCACGATTGATTTCGGTCAATGACCTTCCCGGCTATTATCGCACAGCGGATAGTCATGGTTGAATCCAAGTAGTCATTTTCGGGTTTCACCTCCAGGATTTGCTGATGGTGCATATCGACAAAGCCGTACGGTAGCCCAAGGAACATGCTCATCATGCGGTCTGCTTGGTAGATGGACAGCCAGAGCCGTCTCTTGGCTGTCGATCGTAGGCCAGCCTGGTACAGGTCCTTTTGACATCATCAGCTTCCAGCACTCGTCTCCGGAACGGAATGTTGACAGACTGTCAATTGAGCGACCATTACTCCTCTGCGATAAATCATCCATGATCTTCTAGGCTGGCCCTCGTCCGCATAGAGAATGGCCAGCAAGATTAGGCACTCCAAGCCTTCCACAGTAGAATTATACGCCATGTCAGATACAACGAAGCGGTCGACCAAGGTGTAGATAGAGGATCCATCAACATCAGAAACGAAAGCGAACGCAATCGCCATCTTGCCTAGTTCTGAAGGCTGATCGCTCGTGTAGGCTCGCCTGACAAAGTCTGGGAAAGACTCAATCGTGTCGTCATACATACCACGAACAGCTATGTGAATTCGAACCCACCAGCCTTTATGCGCCGTTGCAATTTTCATGATAGAATCGTAGCTTGGTAAGCCTGCACGTAGTGCCTTCCATATGCTTTCCCCCTGGCCGGGTGAGAGTGGCTCGGGCAGTCTGCTGGAAACACGAGATGGCCTACGGTCACTTGTTGAAGACTGAGAAATAATGCTGTCCTCAGCCAGACATGACCGAGATGGCGCACTGGCATCGTCCGTATCGGTAGATTTGGAGAGCTATGCTGGCTCGTCAAGTCTGCTGAACGTACAACTGCATGCTAAGATGGGGATCTTACTCCAGACGGGTCCAGAACTGCGAGGAAAGGTGCTCGCTGATCCGTGACACTGTTTTCCAGAACGCCTGGATTCCTCATCGCCCATGATGGGGCCTCACTGCTGTTGTTTGTCGGAGAGTCGGATTCTGGGCGCCGACGCATGGGCAGTCTCGCGCCATCGCTGCTCTGGCTTACACATGGCGTACGACGAGATTTACAGTTGAAACATACTGAAGCTCCTGGCATCGAGTCGCACCGAATCTTTCTACGGCGACCTAAATAAATGCGCATGAGCTGGCGTGCCGGGACAACTAGGAGAGGGTGGGAGGGAAGTACTCGCATTCTGTGCAGCTGTGTGTCCCTTTCCGCATGGTCCTACGTGTCGGCGTCGAGGTCAAGGACGCGGATGCAGACGCAGACGTCCTCGGGGAACTGCGCACCATTTTTTGGACGTTCGGATGGATTTCCCATCGAGTTACTGTGCGCGGTCGAGGTTATACTGACCGAGCAAGGGTGAGTTGTGAGCTGCCGCGGATGGGCGAATTCGTCCGCGGACGAAATGGCCTAGCGGGCGGATCAAGCCCGTGTGTGCTCCACCTTTAGCTAAATGATATAAGTTGTCTCCAGGCTTGTCAATGACCGTCAGAGGAAATTCGCTGTCGAATTACTAATGACGATGTCTGATTCGAAAGACTCCAGGGATTGTGAATGAAATCCTTGGTTTGCTTATGAATCGCCTTTTTCGTGCGCGGACGAGGCTTTCTGTTGTATCCGTTGACTTGGGTAGGACCTCATGGTGGGAGCAGCTTATACGTGTGCCTGATTCGGTATATAAGAGTCTCCTCGTCACCAATCGAGGCAGTATGACCAAAAATACTACGAAATTGCATTTCACTTTTCACTGCTTATCTCTATTAAAATCATCAATTCTATTTCTCTGCCCTATACTCATTGTTTCCGTTGAGGCACAGCAGTTCGCGACAATGGCACCTCTTGTATGGCTTGTAACAGGAGCCTCGGCGGGAATCGGAGCTGCACTCGTGGAAGAAATCGTCCGTCGAGGCGACAAAGTGATTGCTGCCAACAGACAAGTCGATCAGATGGCCAATCGCGCTTCGGAGAATGTGTCGCTCCTTGAGCTCGACATCACATCTGGTTCCAAGGTCATTGCCAGCAAAGTCAAGGAGGCCTGGCAGATTTTTGGACACATTGATGTTCTATTCAACAACGCCGGCACATTCTTGATCGGTCCCTTCGAGGATGTCAGGTAGGTCAGGTCCATCTTTGAGATCGGGTCTCATCAGCTGATTCAGGTGCTTTGCGTAGCGATGACGATGCAGAACGCATCTTCCAAACCAATGTCTTCGGTCAGCTTCACATGACGCGGGCCATTCTCCCATTATTCCGCCAACAAGGATCGGGGACAATCACTTTCACGGCCTCAAACCAACTCTGGGGTAACATGCCCTATACGACATACTACAACATGACCAAATGGGCAAACAGCTCCTTTGCCGAATCGCTGCACAAAGAGGTCTCCTCTCTCGGTATCCGCTGCGTCGCTTTTGAGTGCGGCGGCGTTGCCACCCGCCTCTTCGAACCGCGCGAGAAGGACAAAGCTAAGTCGGAACAGAACAAGGAGGACAATAGTCCCACCGGAGCGTACGTTCCGGGGTTTACTGCTGCCTCACAGGATATGGCTAAATGGGGAATGCCTCCAGGAGACCCTACCAAGGTCGCCAAGGCAATGGCTGATGTTGTTAAGGGCGAAGGTATGGCGGTTGGTAGAGTCTGGTCGTCACGGATTGCTCTGGGCTCGGATGCTCGTCAATGGCAGAAGATCAAAAGACAACAGGAGGCCGTGGTGATGGATCGGTGGGAGGACGTCACCCTCAGCACGGATCGTGACGATGCAGTGATATCCGACGCGTTGGATCACTATGCTCTGATAGCAGGGGCTGAGTGACATGGTTATGTTGTTCATGATCCTGTTCCCAACCAACCCAGCCATCCTGGCTAGCCTAGAAAGATTTCTTAGATTGAAAATGTATTTTCCGATGAGAGAGACAAATTTTCTATTTGCTGTTGTAAAGTATTACAAATTAGCTAGTTGAGTTGATGACGAGCGAAAACTCCCAAAGAGTTCCGCTACGGCCTTGCCTGCCTCCAAAACCTTAGTGTCTGCATAACGAGGTCCAGTTACTGTCAAACCGACTGGCAATCCATGTTCGCCAACAAACCCAGGGACATTCAAGACTGGCGCATGTAGAATAGTCCACATGAAGTTGAAAGCCTAGCCAAGTTAGACAGCCCTTAGAATTCTAACCAAGTGAAACACTTACAGAGCTCCCCGTATATTCTAAACCAGGAGGGGCTTCATCGGGAGCACTCGGAGCAAGCACAAAGTCAAAGTCTCCAGCAATCTTATCCCATTTTTTCCGAAGCTGACTGACTTGTTCGTAGGCCTCGCACAGTGCTTGTGGTCTAGGATTGTTCTTACTTTCTATGAATTTGCGGATAGATGAGTGCAAATTCTCTTTAGCTTGGATATACCCTGTCTCGACTTTCAGTACTATGCAACTCTGACTCTTGACCTGAAAACTTACTTGGAAAAAATGCTGCTCGAGCTTCACTGAAAGTTATAGTTTCCCTTAAATCGTAGCATTTGTTAAAAGCTCCAGGGAGATCGATGTGAGCGATCTTCGCTCCCGCATGTGTGAGTAGCCTCTCAGCCTGTTGCCATGCCTGTCGTGTTCCAGGGCCAGCCTTAGACCACATGGGTGTTTTGACAAAAGCGACACGGCATTGAGTTAGGTTTGGTATATGCGGAGCAATTCTGGACTGCTGTTCAATATCAAGGAGTTGTGATAGAAGAAATAGGTCTTCGATCCTCCGAGAGTAAAGGCCCAAAGTGTCGCATGTGATCGAGAACCTCCCAACACCCTCCGTCGATAGCATCCCCCAAGTCGGCTAGATTCGAGAACTCAGTATTTGATAACAAGGAGCGAAGATCTTGGAGCTACGAATTTCAAGGTAGAGAAAGCGCTAACCTTGAATGCAAAGATACCTGTGAATGATCCAGGCCTGATAATACTGCCTCCAGTCTGTGTCCCGACAGTAATAGGTACATGATTGTCAGCTACCGCAGCCGCAGACCCAGAGGAAGACCCTCCGGGACTGCGTTCAATATCTCTGGGGTTCACACAGGGACCACCTTGCGATGTTGCCGCAAATTCAGTTGTCGCTGTTTTGCCGAGAATGACCGCGCCTGCTGATCGAAGGATTGAGACCACTGCTGCATCACAGGACGCATATTCGTCGTGCTCATGTATGATAGATCCGTAGCGCGTTGGTATACCTACATAAGTCAGTATTTACCTTTGAATATACGAACCTGCTTTAGAATTTACCTCTAACTGCAATAATATCTTTGATACCAATCGCAACGCCGTGTAAAGGACCTCTAGACTCTAGCTTGAGATCATCCAGAGCTTGCGCCTGCCTCATGGCAGCTTTGTCATCTAAATAGACCCAAGCTTTGATCAAAGAATCCCGCTTCCGAATATGTGCAAGAACGGCAGATATGTAGTGTTGCACTGTCAGACGACCGCTCCGCATCAACTGAGAAGCTTCAATGGCAGATAAACACCCCATATTTACATTTTTGTCCACGAGCATCTTCCCAGACTCCTAGGAGCGTCTTGGTAAATGTGCAAAGGGAATGGAAATATACACCGTAGGAAAATCTCTTTTAGTTTGGGAAAGGGAAAGAGAAAAAAAAAAGGCAAGGTAAAGAGGATAGGCCAGTCATGCGTGTGTCTAGGTTTTGCGTTTACTGTAAATTCTTGAACCTGTCTTTCCTGTCGTCGTAAGCTCGGGAGTGATAGGGAGACTAAAAGGGAATACTAAGCGAGAGACCATTATAGTGTGATATCTTGCTAATGCTATGTATAGTCGCTCCACATTACACCCTCGCGTTCACTAGTCCTGTTTGATAGACTGTAAGCGAGCTGATCTAGAAGTTTCATGACCATTTTCATGAAGAAAAGACAATTACACACGGCGGTTGAAATTAGTTTCAAACTAAATCACATCATCCCGTTGACTTGTTCTTAGTATTGAATATTGGTACAAGGTCTCCATTAGATCGCAAATGCTATAAAACAACTTGCGTAGCAGCTAAGTCGGCAATATCCCTTAACCCCAATCTGCAACCAGTTTGTTTCTGTTTCTCTACCACTTGATCCAGTAATTTGGCAGCATTTTGCACATGTAGACCCCAATCGCTGGCATATTCTAAAAATCTTGCGACCCAATCTTGGTGCACCTCGTCGATGGTCTCGATACCTGCAAGAAAGATGGGCAGGATTGAAAATACCGAGTGCGGGTTATGAAGCTTCTTTGCCTTGCGTAACTTGATCGTGATCTTCGAGATCTCGACCGCCGCACATTGAGCCTCCTCTTCAGCTCGTATTGTTGGAGCCCTTATCCGGCTCAGAAGAATTATACTTGAGTTGTTGATAGCTTTCAGGTTGAGCCAATGATATGATGTTCTTGTGATCATGACTGATCCTTCCGAAGTGAACCCTTGAAGGGCAATATCACATTCCTGCACTAGTCAGTATTTCGAAAATTGCGTTGAGGTCGGGTAACAGTTTTACCTTCTCCAGCTCATCGATCTGTTGGCGAAGGTGATCTGATTCTTCATAACTCCTTTCCGATGAGTTGGTCTGAGCTTGCTTGATGATCTGTCCAAGAAGGAACATGGCTGCCGTGAATTTCGTATTCACCGGATCCTGGATCATGTCTTCTCGTAGTTCCAAGCTTGGGTAACATTCTCCAAAAGCCTCCTTGAGATATAGTCTACTTCTTGAATATAGCTGTGGTAGACCATGATGTTTGCTTACCCATTCAAGAAACGGCTCGGCGCTGCTTCCATCACCATCCAAAAACAAACATCGTCTGAGGTCAAGATATCCAAGCCAGAGAAGAAGCCTTGCTCCGGTTCCGGTGAGTTTCAGGCTCAAAGAATCCCATTGCTTCTGGAAGATATCTTTTATACGATCAAGCCTAGTGACAAGGGAGGATGCGTTGCAGGTAATGACATCGCAATGGCAGAGGGAATAAGTCGTCACCAGGAGAATCTCTAGCTGGCTCTCTGTAGGCTCCCCTATATCCGACTGATCTATAAGTAAGGTGTCCAACCTGGCGGATGCAAAAGCATAGTGTGCCAAATATTCATTGGATGTGCTTCGTCCTTCGAGTACCTGATGGGCTGCAGACCAAGCAGCAATGCTACTTTTGACGGATGACTGTTCAACCCGATCACCCAGATTGAGGAAATAGCTAAAGATATTCCACTGGACATTCTTTACGCTTAGGGTGCTGGCCATGCAAGTCTTGAAGTAATTCATAGTCGAGGCCTCTGCTTCCGGCAAGAACAACCCCAGACCTATCCCAATGGAATTAGGGCATGGTCCCTTGTTTAGGTCGTTATCTTCGGTATTGGGAACCTCAATTTGCCCGGAAGCCACATTTTGGTCTGAACCATCAACTAGTTGTGCCTGGTTCAGGGCTGTTTCTGAGCCTACCGTTGTCGAGTCTTCGACCGAAAACGAGAACCATGAAGGATGTGGTGCCTCTGAACTGCTCGGTGTAGGAAAACACGGGGAATTTGTTTCATTACTAGGGGGGGCATAGGGGAACAGGGGCCGGTTGAATGTAGAGATATCGGATTGTAAGTAGCTGTCTCCTTGCACCGAAGTTGGATCCCAGCCAATTGGAGTTTGTAGGTCATAAAAGGCCATCCCGGGGTTTGATGAAACATCTGCACGTGCAGGGAAGGATCTTGTGCCTGAAGATGATAGGGAGTGAATCAGAGAATCGTTTGTGGGATTTTGAGACTCCGAAAGCTGACTGCCATTCTTAGAAGACACTTGTTGCTGCAATCTCGGTCGATCTTTGATAGCAGCTGATCTCAGATTACTTGGAAACGGCGAAACGCATTCAAGCTTCAGTCGGACACAAGTTTGACATGGACGAGTTGGACCAGGACATTTGACCTTCCGGCGTCGGCAGGTGAGACATCCAGTGAATGTTCTTGTGCGTTTCCCACTCTTGACGGATAACGATGAACCTGACATTGGAGTAGCGGCATACATCGGCTGATGGAAAATTAGTGATGTAAGGAAGCAGTATCAGATCAGAGAATGTCCGATGGAAGACATGAGAGATATCGTGGAGCAGGCCCGCTAAACCCCATACGGGGGCTTATAGCGACAGCCAATAGTGAATGGAGTTATCTCTAGAAGATAAGCTTTGGTCGGCGTCTTGCCCAAAAGAAGACTACTTGACTCTTTCCCCGACTCTTCTCCAATTTCAGAAGCCGTTTAGACAGCTATAGTTCTTTAGGTCCACAAATGGAGAATCTGGAGAAACAATTGCATAAAGTGAAGTCTACTGTATAGAAAGCATAGAATTTGACGTCGCAGAAATATATAGTTGACCCTTTTCGCATGAATTCGTGTTGTTTTGCACCAATAAATTGTAAACAACTTTTTACATTCATTTCTTGAATTCATAAAATATGGCTGGCGGAGCGAAGAAACCGGTGAATATCTTTAAGCATTATGCAAGTGATGCCCCTGAAGAGATATTCAATCGGCGACTATGGCTTGCCGTCCTTCCATTTGCGCTTATGGGTGCCGCTCGAGGCATAGACGAAGGTCTAATCAACGGAGTCTTCACATCGGAGGCTTTCCAAGAATATCTTGGTATTGATGACCTCGACGAATCTACTTTAGCAAACATCAAAGGCAACGTTGTTGCTATGGTTAATGTAGGCAGTATTGGGGGCGCTCTTATGTACGTATCTCGTTCCGTTGAGGATTTACAAGAAGTCATCTGACAATCTTCAGCGCTTTCTTGGCTTGCGACCGGATCGGAAGAGTCTGGGCTACACGAATGCTATGTATTCTGTGGTCCGTTGGCATTGTCATCTCTATGGCTAACAAGGGTCATCTGGGCGCAGTGTACGCTGGTAGACTCATCGCTGGACTCGGCATCGGTCAGACGACGGTGGTTGCCCCTGTCTACATTGCTGAAATTGCCCCAGCATCTGTTCGCGGTGTCTGTACTTGCTTCTTCACAGGCGCTGTCTATATTGGTATTATTCTCGCGTATGTTACCAACTACGGAACAGCTAAAGACATACCGAACTCCATTGGACGCTGGGTAAGCTAAATGTAACCCATAATCTTAGATATCAGCTAATTTTCGCCAGCTCCTACCAACCTCTGTTCACCTCATGTTTGCGTTCGTCATCTTCGTCACGTCTTGCTTATTCGCCTACGAATCGCCTCGATATTTGGTAGCGGCAGGAAAGCGAGACAAGGCTTTGGCGAATTTATCTAAAATCCGAAACTTATCTCCCGGTCATGAGTACATGGAAGAAGAAATGACGAATATTGAGATGTCTCTTGCTCATGAAAGAGAGTCCACTTCCGGCGTTGGCCTTCTCGGTCTGTTTAAGGAACTGTTCTTGATACCCAGCAACTTCTACCGCATATATATTGGCATTGGAGGCCAGCTTTTATCGCAATGGTCTGGAGGTCCCTCTATCACGATATATGCATCGAACCTCTTCACTATGGTTGGTGTTACTGGGTCGGAGCAATCACTGCTATCCACAGTGGTATTTGGCGTTGTCAAGTTCTGCTCGGCCATGATTTGTGCCCTCTTCTTGGTAGATGTCATTGGCCGAAAGCGATCTCTCCTCATTGGAATTAGCTTACAGTTCGTTGCCATAACTTACATTGCTGCTTTTCTTACCAAGGTGCCGCGCATTGCAGAGGAAGGGTACGAGCCAACGCCATCAGAGGCGCGAGCGGCTACGGGAGCCATTGCATTCATGAACATCTCGGGAGTAGGATGGGCGCTAGGATGGAATAGCATGCAGTATCTTCTGACAGCCGAGCTATTCCCTCTGCGCATCCGCGCTCTCTCTTCTTCTTTGGTCATGTGCACACACTTTGCAAACGCTTATGGCAACAGCCGCGCGATCCCCAATATGCTACTTCCAACCTCGTCTAGCGGTCTAGGCTCCGCCGGTACTTTCTGGCTCTTTGCAGGTATTACTTTTGCTGGCGGGCTATGGGTGTGGGTGACCATTCCGGAGACTGCAGGGCGATCGCTTGAGACTATGGATAGAGTCTTTTCGCTGCCCTGGTATAAGATCGGCTTGTACGGAACCCGTGAGGCTGCAAGAATCGATGGAATGGAGACAGTTGAAGATGGGAAAGCAACAACTGCAGAAGTCGATGAGAAGGTGTAGAGTTTATGAGTACTCTCATCAGTCGCCTTGCATATTGGTTGACGGACTTACATACTCCGTAGATAGATCTATAACGATCAGCTGTCATTAGCGATACTTTGTTTGTACCGACGATGCCTCCTCACAGCTATTTCACATACAAGTCCTATGAAATCTCAACATTAACAACATCGCCTTACGATGGTGGAAAATTCTCACCTTATCGCTATGGGCTTTACGCTCTTTACATGGATAGGGTTAGGGTTCAAGACTTATAAGCAACCCTAACATGGTCTCTGCACCTTCTTCACGCCTCTAGCTAGCTGCTGTCCCTCGCCTATCACAAAGATATCACAAGATTTTGTTCAAAAAGATTAAGAAACCTAGAGTTAAACCCGTATCCGAGCTATACGAATCAAACACGAATACTCAGTGGGAAAGGAGGCTCCTGCGACTTGGAACTTTGTTGGGGTGGGATTGAAAAGGTACCGCGACCGCGACCGCGAGCGTCATTCGACCCCACTACTAGTACTTTAAGTCATCTGCACGGCCAGCGCTAGTAATCAGGACCTACTGCTAAGGTACTGGTACTGCTACTGAATGAGGTAGGAAGCTCCCCAGCCAGCATCGTCGAATTGTAAACATTCCACAAACCACCAAAGCGCCCATGCTCCTCCTATCAGCTTCACCTTGCCGCTTTCACAGTACAACATCTCCCTTCGAAATCTTTCTGTCTCTTTTACTCTAGATGAATGACCTCGGTCTCCTCAACTTTCCATCATGTACTGCCAAAAGTGCCGCCAGCCGTTAAAGCTGGACGGCTCTCTTGCAGACCTCAACCCGGCAGCATACGATCTGCTCATCTGTTCGTCGCCCTTCGTATATACCAACTATTCCTGTAGCAAACTGCTGACATAACTGCTCCTAAAGCCTCCACATCCCCTCAAACCACCCAGACGAAACCATCAAGTCCGCGAGCCCCAAAGCCGTCCCTCCAGGACGCCCCGCGCAAGTCTCTATACGACAAGGTGTCACAACATACGGCTCAGCCTACTTTCAAGCGCCATCATGGGAACCACCCTCGCGACGCTGCCATGTCCTTTATTTATCTTACCGAGTCCCAAGTTGGTCACCCACAGGCCGCTGCTCCCGAGGCCCCTTCGACACCAACGAAGCCCGCCCGCTCCGATTCGTACAAGGCAGCAGCTGGCAGTGAACAGCAGGAGCCCAAAGGTGATGAGATGGATAGGATCAACAGGTTGTTTGAGATCATCTCTTCACGCTCGGATGTCGACCATCCTGTCTGCGTGGACTGCGCCGACGTACTTGTTGATGGGTTCCAGAAGCGGCTGGATGCCGTGTCAAGAGAGAGGGATGCTTACGTCAAACATCTAAGAGAGGTCAAATCCAATCAGCCTACAAAAGCAGACGTCAAAGCACAGCAGGAGGCTCTTAAGAAGGCCGAGAAGGACAAAAGCAGTGCTATGGAGGAGCTGAAGAAGCTGGAAAGAGAAAAGGACGACCTCGACGCTGAGATTCTGGCCCTCGAGGAAGAATCGCGGCAGCTAGACCAAGAGGAGACGAAATTCTGGGAGGACCGAAACGCTTTTGCGGCTACTATGGCCGATCTTCAGTCAGAAAGGGACAGCATCAACGTCAAGTATAGTAATGACTCTCAGCTGTTGGAAAAGCTGCAGCGGTCGAATGTCTACAATGACACATTCTGCATAAGTCACGATGGGAGCTTTGCGACGATCAACGGGCTGAGGCTCGGCCGCTTATCGAGCAAACCAGTAGACTGGCCGGAGATCAACGCTGCGTGGGGGCACGCCCTCCTTCTCCTCGTCACGGTAGCAGAAAAGCTCGGCTACAAGTTCCAAGGCTACGAAGCGCAGCCAATGGGTAGTACCTCCAAGATCATCCGCTACGAAACTGCAAGTCCAGCTTCCAGCCGGGTTGGTTCGCGAACAGTGCAAGCCCCACCCAAGAAACATGTCTTGGAGCTCTACAGTTCGGGAGATATGCCGCTGGGCTTGACATTCATGCATCGCAAGTTCGACAACGCCATGGTGGCTTTCCTCGAGCTTGTGCGTCAACTTGGGGTGCACGTAGAGCAGCAGACAGAGGCAACGGGCAACATGCTGAGCCTGCCTTATCGCATCGAAGGCGACAAGATCGCAGACGTGAGCATCAAGTTAGGAATCGCGCAGGACGACGGTTGGACAAAGGCTTGCAAACTGACGCTGACATGTTGCAAGTTCTTGTTGGCACATGCTAGCAATGTGAGTTCGAGCACGAGGGCTGCCGCTGCATAAGATGAACCAAGAGATACCCTGCCACACAGCAACCATCATCTTTCATCACATCGCGTGCCCAATCATGAGCAATCGAGACAAAAGCTCCACAGCTACGGTCGCAAGTACGCGTGAAACTACTGGCAATTGTGACCAGAGGTCGTGTTCAAAACTGCCAGATTTCTTGGACAAGATTCACGCAGCTTAGTTCGGTCAACGTGTGCCCGGCATACTGCAAGGCGTATTGCACTTGACAAGCAAGGCGAGCGCATCCGCCATTTGGCCAACCATCGTGATCACCGGCTCCGGCTCCGGCTCCGGCTCCTCTCCTCCACCTTAGCTGTCTCCTAGTCCAACCCCATCTGAGCTGTAGGTAATAGCTACTTGGCCGATCAGCTCAATCCTGATCTTTGTCGAAAACTGAGATTCGTGCAAGAACCTGATACCAATCAAGAAGACGGGGCGGGTGGAAACACTGCCTCCCGTTGGATGATACACAACATGTACATTGTGCATAAGTCTGCTTACGAGTTGCGGGGAGAGAGGCGCTGCTCGGACTAAGCCGGTTCGCACAATGTGGCAAAAAAAGGCAGAGCCGAAAGCTCAGTAAGATGCCGTATGCAGCGAGCAAAACTACGGCGAATCAGAACCATGTATCACCCTCCCCGTTAATCAACTTTCCGCTCGAGGTCGAGCATTGAGATAACTTGAGTATCTCGAGTGGATCTGTTGCCTAAGTGGTGCCTAGATGGCTGAATGCATTGGTCCACTTTAGACTTGCGCATCATGCCGACGTGAAGCTACTACTAGTAATGTAGCATGTAAGACACCACGTCTAAGTAGTTGTACAATGTATATAAGCTACCGTGAACTCCAAGATTCACGCACCTTTCTGGGCAATACATATCCATGAGGGCTGCTTCCTTTCCTCACAGCCTTTCTTATTTCATTCCAACACCAACACCAAGCAACATGACAGACCTTGTCAAGGTATACAGTGATGACGCTCGCTCCGTCTCGAGCGTTACGAGCGATGGATTTTCCCCCGAGCCAGGATACGGTTCACGACGCCAGATCATAAAAAATGCTCGTGATCGGCGTGATGTTCTCAAGGTAGACGGGAAAGTTCCTGATGTGATCCACTCGCTCGAGTACTTCGGATGGCGCAACCGGAAAATTGGCAGTGAGTTCCCACTTCCGTTTCTTCCATCTGATTGATTCCTATTTGCTAATCATTCCTAGCACGCCAAAGCGTTCATGCATTCAAGCAGGTTCCTGACTTCCGGACCTTAAAAGATGGCGAAGATGGCGTCGAGGACTTGGTACCTCCGGAGAGACCCGTTATTGAGATTGTGACCAGGGTTTACTCCAGAAAGGCGCCTCGGAAACAAAGAGGGTGGAATCGCGGCCGCGGAGGCGGCGCCAACATGGCGAGGCGTCCCATCACGGCCGGCTTTCATTCCTCAAACTCTGTCTCCCAGGAAAACAGCGACAATGAAATGCTTGACGAAGAGGCTGATGAGCGCGACGTTGTAGAGCCTGTCATGATCATCTGGTCAGAGCATCTCAAGAACGCACTCAAGGCGGTCGTGGCCTATTACCCGTACTTGCAATTGTCTGACCGCACTCTTACCATTCATTCCCCTTATCGGGTTCTGTATCACCATCGGGAGGAACTTGCCTACTTCCGCAACCATCAGCCTGAGTCTCATACCCCAGAGTACGCAGCCATTACTGCTGAGCATATCGATGTGCTTCTTCAATTCCTTGATGCCGACAATGGTACTGAAATTCGCAAAGAGGAGGAGCGTCACAAATTAGACACTCCTATGGCGACCTATGAATATTTCTGGTTGCTGCTGAAGCCTGGCGATGTCGTGTACTCTAAGCGCTACGATATCTGGTCGCCGTACATTATCAGCAGTGTGAACGGCGGTCAGGACTCGCATATGCCCAAGGATAGCTACAGAATTCACGCATGGCTGCTCGAGTTCAACGGCGCCAAGGTCGAGCGCTTCATGGAAACATTTACCGTGGCGCCTTGGCTGGGGGAGCAAGCCATCGACACTCTACCCGTTGTTCCAAGTGCCTTCTGGAAGGAAGATCTCGATGCTCAAAAGGGTCTTTCCATGTGGGAGAAGTTTGTCCAAGAAGGCAAGCTATACTGGGAGCTTCTTCAGGGACCAAAGTACATGGAGTATGACGGCCAGCTAGTCACATCTGGGAACAAAAACAGGCATGTAAGCGGCCCGACCGGCTTCATGTCAGGGCGTGTCATTTGTGATGCGCCTGGGTTCGAAAAGTTTCTCGACCAAGTTCAGGATCTTGATGACACCCCACGGAGCAATTTCTACAACAGACCCCCGCCGCCCATGCCTCCGCGTGCGCTTAAGGATCATCTTCCTAAGAGCCTTCCTCGGTGTGGGTGTGAGGTTTGCGCGGAAAACAGACCAGCCGTCGCCCCTGACAGCCCGTGGGTTGGTTTTGAACACCTTGGCCCGACAAAACACAGTCCACCAGACAGTGAGGTTTTCTACGTGCTGCTGAGCAAGACCGTGCCTGGTTTTATTCTTGGCAGCCGTCGCTGGGGCCACCTAAGTCTTGAATGCCTGAAACCAGTGCAGACCGATAAAGAGGCATTCAAGTCCCTAGTCATCGAAGACGAGATCAAGCTTACTGTCAAGGCACTTATCGGTCGCTTCGCCGCCGCCGCTGACAACGGCAAGCTGTGTCCTTGGGGCAACGACTTCATTAAGAACAAGGGCGAAGGGCGTATCTTCCTCCTCCACGGCGAGCCAGGCGTTGGCAAGACCTGCACCGCCGAATGCATTGCTGAATTGACTGGACGACCTCTTATTTCCCTCACATCTGGAGATCTGGGTGTCGACTCGTACCGAGTCGAGCAGAACCTGAACTACTTCCTCGAGCTCGGCCAACGCTACGGCGCTCTCGTCCTCCTTGACGAGGCAGATGTGTATCTTGAGCGGCGCCGCCCCAGTGACATGGACCGCAACGCTCTAGTATCCATCTTCCTCCGCGCCCTCGAATACTACAACGGCTGCATCGTCATCTCAACAAACAGAGTCGAGTCCTTCGACTCCGCCTTCATGAGCCGAATCCACGTAGCCCTGCACTACAAGAACCTCCGCGACGAAGACCGCGAACGCATCTGGAACAACAACTTTGACCGTCTTGACAGGGATTCCAACGGCAAGGTCTACGTATCGCAGACTGCGCGGGAGTACGTGCTTCAGGGCAACGAGGTACGCAGCTTGCAGTGGAATGGGCGGGAGATTCGTAATGCTATGCAGACGGCGCTGGCGTTGGCGGAGAATGAGGCGCAGGAGGAAGGATTGGAGAAGACGACTATCGCGGAGAAGCATATGCGCGCTGTGGTGAAATTGAGCCGCTGCTTTAAAGATTTTATTTCCGAGTCGATTGATAAGGATGGAAGCGATGATGAGGAAGAGTATGCAGACAGTGATTCGGACTAGTCAAGTCAACAAGGCTCCGTTGTCTTAATAGTTTTGTCTTTTAGGTTTACAGAATGAGAATACGATTTTAATGATTCAATACCTTACTGACTGGATATCATGCGCGTTGGTGAAAGTGGGTGACTCCCCCACGTTATCAATCTACGCTGTTACGGAAATTTCGAGGTGAGCACGGGAAAAGGGGCAGGGACATTTGAGCCAAACAGTAGTAGTATAGGCTTTCTATTGACATATCCAAACATTATTCAATTCTGCCCCTCAGTTCTTTCCAAATATGATTTCTTTGAGCTTTTCCTTCTCCCCACTTGACTCGCACATCTCCCTGAATATGCTGTCTTTCTTATTCCACAGGTCTCGAGGCTTGCCAAAATCGGCTACTTCTCCTTTACTTAACACCAGAACGCGATCAAAGTCGACAATTGTGCTGAGACGATGCGCAATGACCATGAGCGTGCTTGCCGTGAATTCTTCTCGGATGCTGCGCTGGATTAGCGCATCGGTTGTCATATCCACAGCCGAAGTAGCCTCGTCGAGCACCATAATCTTGGGCCGAGCCACAATGGCGCGCGCAAGACACAGCAGTTGACGCTGGCCTTGTGATAAATTACCTCCAGACTCTGATATAGGGCTAGATAGATCGCGAAAGATGTTCGCATTTTGCGGGACTAGGGTGGAACCAGCGGCAGACGATGGCTCGTTGGCTGGGGTTGGGACAGCTGAGTCTACCAGATGCACTCGAGACAGTGCTTCACGAAGTTCAACGTCACTTCGCTCATTAAAAGGGTCTAAATTGCTTCTGATCGTACCCGAGAAAAGCACTGGGTCCTAGAACTTGTTAGTCTGAGAATGCGACGCTTCATAGTTGACCCCTTACCTGAGGAATAATGGCTAAGCGAAACCGTAGACTGTGAAGATCGATTTGTGAGATATCCACATTGTCCACATGAACAGATCCAGATCGTGCTTCCAAGAAACGGAATAGAGCCAAGGTGAGAGATGATTTGCCGGCGCCTGTGCGTCCAATGACTCCAACCCTCTCGTTGTCTTTCACTTCGAAGCTTACTCTGTTCAACACCGGAGGAAGATCGTCCGCATAGCCAACCACTAAGTCGTTCACTTCAACCCTTCCTGACGTCGGCCAAGCGGCGGACGGCTGTGCTCCACCTTGGGACTCTTTTTCCAGTTCAGAGTATTCGAGTACGCGTTCAGCTGCGTTCATATTCAGCTCCAGGCTCGAGTAGGATCGAATGGCGAGAGGCATGCTCATGGCAAAGTCAAGCGCAAAGGTCAGTGTGAAGCCAGCCATGGCCGCATCGATGTGCCGGCTGACAATCACTATAATTCCGATAAGCGTAGTGAATATCGTGCTCAGCAACGACATGCGGAAACTGAGCCAACGATTTACGTTCCAATTGTAAACGCTAACGGCGTTCCAACGGTCAACAGAAGCGTACATTCTGTCGACGTACACATTGGTCTTCTGGAAAGCTCTCAGAGTAGATATACCAGACAGGGTGGCATTGAAAAGCTCAAACACTGGTGATTTGTTCGTACTCTCCAGGCGCTTCATAGGTCGAGCGCCGTCCAGGTATTTTTTCCCAACTGCTCCGGCTGCAGCAACGAGGACAGCTGCTAAGGGAAGAGCGTATGGTGAGGCCATGGTAGCTGCTACGCACACGCCACCGAGATTTAGTACATGCATAGTGAGCATGCTCACATCTATAGCCAAGCTTTGGTCAATGACTTCGAAGTCTGAGGTCAGACGATTGAGAACTCTCCCGACGGGCACCGTATCTATCCATCGCAAGGGGGTTCGCAGGACAGTATGTAGTATGCTAGTAAAGAGGGTTCGAGAGCCTCTGAGGCTCATAATGAAGCACCAGAAGGATCGAAAAGTGCCAACAGCGCCGACAGCCATGGATAGACCAATGTAGATGCCGAGATAGAAACCAAGATGACCGCCTCCAGAGCCCGCAGTTTCAGGCCCCTTGATGTGGAACGCAGTTTGTTGAAGGGAAAAGCCATAATCGTAGCCGTGTTGTCCGTAAGCCTGTACTCCCTCCCGATTCTGGCTATCGCTGCCAGTCCATATTCTCACCCACCAGCCTCTTCCAACATTGCCTACTTCAAAAGCAATGTAAAGAATAGCAAACACGGCCCAGAATGGCAAGCCTCCGCATTCTTTCATGTATGTTAGATAGACATGCTTTTTGACTGTCCCTTGTTCCCGCTTCTCTTCTTGGATGAACTTTTTGGCTTGGCCGTCATTCGGGTCATCCTGCTGAGACGTGCCCTCGTCGTTGACATTAGCGGCCTCAGCTGTGGATAAGTTATCAGAGCTCACGGCCGTTGACGACTCTCCTACTTCGTCCTCTCCATTATCGGAGACTGATGCTTGCGAGTCTTTGATTTCCTGTAGAGTTCCGTCTTCTATAAGTTCTGAGGTTGTGCTGGCGTTGAGCACTGTTCCCTCCCCCAATTCTACAATGAACTTCGCCAGAGGCTGCACTAATCCGATATGGTGCGTGACGAGGATTCGTGTTCGCCCACGGCAGATCTCGCCACCGATACACTTGTCGTAGATCTGTCGACCGACATGTGCATCGACCGCGCTAAATATGTCGTCCATAATAAGGATCTCGGCACGCGAGTAAATAGCACGAGCCAAAGAAATGCGCCACTTCTGACCTCCACTGAGATTGATACCATTGGCACCTAGTTCAGTTTTGTCACCATCGGTCAGGATGTCCAAGTCCTTTTTCAGGGCACAAACATCCAAAGCTTGGTCATACCGCGATTCGTTAAGCGGAAGACCAAACAGGATATTGTCTCGTAGTGAGGCGCTCTCAAGCCACGGGGTTTGAGCGACATATGCGATAGAACCGGGGAGGATCCAATTTCCCGGATGCGCTTTATGATCGTGACGTTCAAAAACAGATACCGTTGGCGGCATGAAGATCTTGCCCTCCAGAAGATCGACCTCTCCTGTGAGAGCAGAGAGAACCAGACTTTTTCCGGTACCTGTTTTCCCACAGATGACAGATAGCTCAGCGTAAGGGAACTTTAGGTTCAGGTCTCGAAGGATAAAACGATCCTCATCCTCGGTTTCGCCATCCGTTGGCCAAGAAATTGTCGCGTTTTCAAAGGCAACCTCAGGTCCATCATCGACTGTCTTCTGTATCTCAGGTCCTTTCAAGTATGTGTCGATTCGATTGACCGAAACAAGGGTGTCAAAGCCTGTAGTCAGAATCTCGGGTAAGGCGCCCAAGGTCACTTCCAGAGACTTGAATATACTGATACTGACGAAGGCGATGTCGGGGGTGAGACTGCCGTGAAGCAGCGCATAGGCAGCAAGCGCTGCTGCGGCAAGGAAAATCGGGCTAACAACCCAACAGCCAAACAAGACCACGTCTCCAAGAAATACTTGCCAGGTAACATGTAGCTCGTTATCTCTCATATCCATGATTCGTTTCTCCCATTGCTTCTCCAGCGCAGCAAACTTGATTTGACGGATCCCGAGCAGAGCCTCGTTGACAACTGCCAGTTTCTCATCTCGGGCTTTCATTAACTTCTTCGAAAGACGTATGTATCTTCTGGAGAAGTATGTGTTGAGTGGAAGAATCAAGGCCCAGGCAATGATGCCGATGACGAATGGGAGCCACCCAATTAATGTAATCAAGAAAGCGGAGTAGAGGAACAGTCTGCCCAAACTGTTGACAATGAAGAACTGAAGAGCAGCAAAGTGACCGATTCGCCTCGTGTCGACGCCCACTAAGTTGACAATCGCTTGCTGCGACTTAAGGACGCTGGAGTCGTCTTTCTTTGGTTCGGAGGCATCTCCGCCATCGTATTTGCCCTTCTTGTTGGTGCTGTTTTCGCCGACTGCAGTAGAGTTCTGAGTGCCAGAGGAGCCGCTCTCAGCATTTGCATCTTCTCCAACAACGACAGCATCAGGGGATTGATCTGAATCCTCAATCTCAACCCCATTAGTCGCTGCTTCTGATTCTTTTGTTTTCTCCGCTGCCTTGACATTCTTACGCCTCAGACATTTGCCGTACACAAGAGCTGACAGTTGCGCTTTCAATGGCTGCGATATCATGGCGATAGAAAAGTAAGTGACCCATGAGTCCATCCACTAGAAAGAGTTGTCAGCTTTTTACTCCTTATATCATGATATACAGAAGTATACCTACCGATCCTACCAATGACAGGACCCCTAGGAGTATGACAAGCTCCCAGAGTGTGCGTGAAGGTTCTCCGCCGCCACCTCGCTCCTGAAGTGTGCCGATAAGCTGGAGCATGACCCAGAATGGCCCGACACCTAAAATACATCTGAGAATAGTGACAGACCACTGCAAGGCAAAGCGCCACTTGTAGGCATAGAGTATGGACCAAATGAGTTTTCCCTCAAATCCAAAGGATTTCCAGTCCGCCATGACTTCCTCGGCTCGGATCGTGTGGTCTGCCTGAGGGATATCACTCTCCTCAAGATCACCCTTTTTAGAAGCAAGGTCAAGAACAGCACGCGTCCAAGACCAGGTGTATCGACTCAGGGTAGAGGAAGTGAATTGTGAGTCAACTTGCTCGCCACGGAAGTAGACATGAGGTCGGCGAGGCAGCAGCACTCCGGCAAAGAGGGTGACAATGGCCGAAGAGACATTAACAACACGGAGGGCGAGGGCTACGTCCTTGAGGTGGGTCAAGTGAGTTCCCACGTCGAATGCCTGGAGAACGATGATGATGAGCGTCACGAGAGACGAAGCGGAAGTCCAACGAGCGATGTTGTGAGCCAAGACTGGTTTGTGAATTGAGGCAAGCAAAATTGCCTGGAGCAGCATGAGTGCCTTCAAAATTGTCAGTTTGTACATACATGCATTCAAGAGTTGGGGATCTAAGAAACAAACCCATGAGGCCGTAACAAGCCAGTTGTCCAAGAAGAAGCCATCCCGTATAGGTTTCAGCGTCGTCAGTACGGAGATGGCTACTGAGGTGCCAAATCCCAGAGCTGTGAAAAGGGCAAGGATCGTTTTGGGGGCCTTGTTAGAGAAGGCGGCGACTGCCTCGGGCGTACTTTTTCCATCGCGGTCTTGATAGAAATTATCCTTGGGATCTCCTTGCCGGAATTGACGGACGGATGCCGAAAGTGCGGGAATCGAAGAAAGCGCCGTGACGGCTAGACATGCCGCCGAAAAGGGCAAAAGCTCGGGGCCGTTGGCATACATAGCAATTGAGCGACCGCGAATGATGGTGCTCGTTTCGCCCGATATCAACAACGCAAGCTGGTGAAAATATACAACTCATGAATAAGGAAGACTTGTAGTTAGTAGTACTAGTAGTTTCAATGTCCAAAAACACGCTGACGCGCAATTCAAGCAATATGCTAGATAATCGCTGCCTTAGAGGGTGAGGTAGGACCAACACTGGTAGATCCTTCCCTATTACAAGCTCCGTGCTACTACGGCTCACAGCTTGGTGCAGCTTCCCAGCTCTAAGGCAGGTGCCTTGCAGGAGCAGTATTCGTAAGTCGAGGAAGGAACTAAGCACTAATAGCAATTCCCAGGCAGGCGCAACCAATGAATATGAGGAAAGTGGAGGTAAAGAGGGAGGTGGCTGTAATTCAGCTTACTGCTCTAACAGATAAATTATTAGAATTGGAGGTTGGGAGATCACATAATTAAAAAGTATAGCAAAACTGCATCATGAATACCTTTTAAAGAGAATCACAGATGTCCTTCGTCACAACTGCGCCGGAGCCGTGGGACGCGGGGCTCGGCCGGAAAAGATGCGCTACTACATGTACGGCCCTGCATTACTGACGCAGTGCCCGCGATCGATGTACGAGCACAATATACTTCATCACTGGCAGTCATCAATCAGATCAATCACGGCGCTGCTATAGCTTCGGCTGCAAGTACATTGTCACATTGCCCTCTTTCGAATCAGCCTCCCAGACAGTTTCTATGTATGTAACTTATAACAACGGCGACTTTAGCAGCATCATACCAAAGGAAACCCCTAAACAGTATTAGCCTCGATTCTGCGGCACAGCTTGCTGTAGCCTTTATCAGATTCTTTTGCCTCAACCGATGAATACGCTGTGCATGACTGGCACATGACGACTGACCAACTGCAACCATTCCGCGACATCACTCCTCAATCGTCTAGTCAATCAGTGAGTCGTCCGTACGAGCACACCGGGAGCAGCGGCTAAGGCAAGTCGGCACCCTATGACATGAGAAACCCCCGTCGCGCCCAAATACCAATCTTGGATAGCAGAAGGTATGATCGACGTCAAGTCATGGAAGCTATCTACTACCTTAGGCTTGTCTAGGTTGGACGCGACGCACTTGCGGGGCCAGCTCATTAAGCGCGACGCTAATGTGCACGGCATGAATGAATATTGCCCGCCGTAGAGCTCAAACTCCAGAGCCTCGGAAATGAACCTAGTTGATTGGTACCCAGGTTCAACACGTTATAGACTGATAACAGAAATGGAAGTTGAGAGAGCTAAGTGTTGGTCAAAATAGCAATCACAATAGCATTGATTGCAGTTGGTCCAATACTACTAAGTACAGACTTCACTCCAGCGCAGAAGCGGGCCTTGCTTTATGTAAAGCCCTTGGTATTAGCACGTAAAAAGAAGCTGAACTAGGGATGGGTAACTCTCTTCTGCTAGATGAGCTTGATATAGTCAACAGCAACACGGCTCGGGTAAATGAAAAAGGGCCATCAACAGCTAGCAAGACCACTGTGTAAGGTCTTATGGTAAGAAGGCCAAATTCACGAATTGAAGGGCTTATGTGCGTGCCCTGTTGGTAACAGCGTAGGACATACCAACACCGACAATGGAACGACAGATATGTGTGGACCAGAGCCACCCCGTAGAATAAGTTGCTATGTGGCTTCCTTGGCTAAGCCAGGCAAAGACGCAGGGAAACATTGTCAATAAGTCGCGCAAACAAGTGGTTGCACAAACCTCTTGAAGTCAAAAATGCGGAACTTCCAAGAGGCCCTTCAGGCTGCCGCTCTGCGCGTCGTAGGCAGCTGCGAGAAGAAGAGCGAACATCATCATTGGGTGGGAAAGCATCCTCACTCCCGTTGATGAAACGCCACATTCTGCTTGTCTAAAGGAGTAAAAGAGAAAAATTTACTTCCGAGGAGTCTCGGCTCGGTAACTAAGCCAACGAGCAAGAAGACTCAGCCTAACACCGGATTCTGCATTATGCATCCTGCACAACCCAGTCGAGGCGGACGGGATGCAGGGAATAAGGTAGGGGAAGCAGGGCGAAGAAGGAGGTGGGTGAAGAGGACCACCGGAAGCTGTTTGCATTTCCCTAGGTACGTATGTCGTATGTACGTTCGGCGCCCTGCATATAACAATTCGATATAGTTCGGGGGAGAGAATATCTATCTAAGTCGTAGTCTATATCATGCAGAAAGCGGTCAAGACATGTTGCACGATGACTCTTTCGGTGAAGTCTACTGCAATACTGCAAGGCAACGCCGACATTTGTCACATTGTCAGCTCGGAACGGAGGCCATGCGTTGGCGAGCTGAGGCAACGATTTGATAGCCTGTGACGAGAACGGGAATGCCGCGGTGGATGAAGAGAGCCGCATTGACCAGTTGACTCCTCCTGTCCTCCGCGCCGTCAGCCATTCGCTGAGAATGTCTGGCCGGTGTTGGAAAGAAAAGGCGACGATTGTTCACGGCCGCTGCTGGCACAGCCTGCGTCAGATAATTAGAATCCAGCTGCACTGGCACAAATAACTTAGCGGGCTCCACCACGACATGCCAGGGAGTCATTGGACATTTATAATTAGTCCCGTCGCAATAGTAGTATTACTCTATGTAAAGTAGTACTAGTAGAACTGGTATTATTATTGTCGTAATAAATGACACAAGGAGCTTTGAATGGCGCTAAGCTGATACTAAGGCAGTCGTAGGATTTCCCCGTCCCGTCTGATCGTGGCAGTAAATTAGCGTGCTGTCCGCAACCTTCTCGGCCACTCTTCAGCGAGTCTTTAGGGAGTTCCGAATTAGGTTCTGATCGGACCGTCACGACTTCCGCGTCTTGGTTGTTCCCATCCATCTTCCATCCATCCATCCATCCATCCATCCATCCATCTTGGCCCGGGTTCCAAGTCCTTGTCCTCGATTCTTTTTTCCCCAAGGAAACTTTCACCACGATCAATACCAGTGCTTCAACCTTCACGGCCTCATCCCCGGCTCACCTGCGCCTCACACCGGGACCCGGGCGACGCTTCGGAGTTCCATTTGAAACGATCGAATAGCGAGGTTCGGGAGCGAGACTAAGAAAGAGGGTTCACCACCACCAAACGCGCGCCCGCCCGCGTTTGTTCTAACTTGCCGGCCCATGCAGTTCGCCCACCACCAACACCACCCACCTTAGCATCAAGCTCGCCTTTCACGACGCCATGAAAGCGAATCCGCTGATTATCAATTGGCACGATCAGAACGCCCCTGTCTATTCCGCTCACTTTGAGCCCAATGGAAAGGGGCGTCTGGCTACCGCTGGCGGCGACAACAATGTCCGCCTCTGGCAAGTAGAGAGCGACGGTTCCGAGCGCAAGATCGAGTATCTCTCAACTCTTGCGAAGCACAACCAGGCCGTCAATGTAGTTCGATGGGCTCCCAAAGGTATGTGCTACCTCAGACATTCCACTAAAGCTTCCTCTCTTCTTGTTGTTTCCTATAGTTCCTACATATCGACGTGTATGTACTGACAGCTGCCTCACTTGCAGGTGAGACTCTCGCCTCAGCTGGCGACGATGGAAACGTGATTCTCTGGGTGCCGAGCGAGACGCCACCAAACAACTTTGGCTCCGACGATCTCGAGGATAAGGAGTCATGGCGGGCCAAGCATATGTGCCGTTCGAGTGGCGCCGAGATATACGACTTGGCATGGTCTCCAGATGCAATGCACTTCATTATTGGTAGCATGGACAATGTTGCGAGAATCTACAGTGCAACTTCAGGTCAGCTCACGCCATCGTCGACACTGACATGATGGACTTTCGAGCTAACAACATGATGCAGGCACTTTAGTACGACAGATTGCCGAACATAGTCATTATGTGCAGGGCGTCACCTGGGATCCTCTCAATGAATACATTGCGACCCAATCCTCCGATCGATCCGTCCATATATACTCTCTCAAGACCAAGGACGGCCAATATACCCTGGGCTCTGACGACAAGGCCCCCAAGCTTGCCAGCCACATCAAAGCTGACCTTCCGCCTCGCCGAATATCCTCAAGCAGTCCGGCCCCGCCCGACTTTGGTCATCGAGCACAGCTCTCGGTCGTGGACTCAGCACCATCCATTGGGTCTCCCGTTCCGTCTGCACCTGGAACGCCTACATCTGCCACCCTACCTATGAATCCTCCGAGTGCGGTCAGTCATAGTCGCAGATCCTCATTCTCGTCCCGACGCTCGCTATCACCTGCCCCCTCTATGCCCCTTCCAGCCGTCATGCCAATGGAGGCCTCACCCAAGCCGCATTCCGTGGCATCCACCACCGGAGCAGGCATGAAGAACGCCAACTTGTACGCCAACGAGACTTTGACCTCGTTCTTCCGACGCCTCACCTTCACCCCTGACGGCAGTCTACTTCTCACCCCATCCGGCCAATATCAGAACCAACACTACTCGGTGGACAAAGAAACGAAGCCCACTACTGAAGTCATTAACACAGTCTACATATACACCCGAGGCGGCATCAACAAGCCGCCAGTGGCCCATCTGCCCGGACACAAAAAGCCATCGGTCGTTGTGAAATGCTCGCCCATCATCTACACCCTTCGACAGTCTCCTCCGAAGACTAAACACATCACTATTGACACTTCGTCATCGGAAGATGCTTTACCACCACTTCCTGAACCCATCTCAGATCCTACTCCGTCTCTTGAGGCCCCTTCGATGGAACCTCCTCCACCTCCTCCCACTTCCGCCGCGGCTGATGTCAACTCCACTCCCAAGAGTCAACCAGTCGAAACGAGCTCATCCACTCCCGGCCCAAAGCCGGCTTTCGCCCTGAATTACCGCATTGTGTATGCCGTGGCGACGCAAGATTCAGTCTTGCTTTATGATACCCAGCAGAAATCGCCCATCTGCGTTGTGAGCAACTTACATTGTGCAACGTTCACTGACTTGGCATGGTATGTTATCGCCCAATTTTATGATTCTCGAATCGCCGCTCACTAGTCGACAGGTCAAGCGATGGACTCACTCTCATCATTTCCTCCTCAGATGGGTTCTGCTCCACCCTATCTTTTGCGTCCGGGGAGCTAGGAGAGGTCTACAAAGGCGAGATCGGTCCTCCTAAGACTGCTGTAGCAACAACAGCTCCAACGGCCTCACAGCAAAGTACGCCGACCCCAACGCCAACAACGAACTTTGCGCCAGCGCCAGCGCCTCCTTCTCCTTTCCCAGCTAGCGCTCAACACCAACACCGCGGGTCTATGAGCTCCATGACAGCACCATCTCCGCCCGCTTCGGTAACAACGGCATCGCAACGACCACATTCGCCCGCGAGGTCAAACTCAACGTCTTCTGTCGCTACTCAATCTTCTGCCGTCCCAACACTGATTGGTGGTAACGTTCCCAGCCTAGGCGCTGCCCATTCGGGCAAGGTGACAGCCATGCCCGTCCACACACCGCCTGAGACACCTAGAAGTGCCACGGGCAGTGTGGCTGGTACGAAGCGAGACGCTAGCGAGAGTGAGAAGGAGGAATCCCACGAGCCTAAGAAGAGGCGCATCGCGCCCACACTTGTAGAGACGAAGCCTTAGCGAGTCTCGGCAATACACACGGATGGAAATAAGTTGCCAAAATCTTCCAACTATTCAAGGTCAAGGCACTACAACAACGCACATTGTGTTGGATCGTTTAATGCAAGCGGGCAGGTTTGGCGCAGGTTTGGCGTGATAGGCGGATAACGGCGTTTTCGGGTTTGCAAGCGAAGGGAAAACTTATACTGGTCAGAGCACATGGGCACTCTTTTCTTCTTCTCCTACAAGGAATTTTTCGATGGCTTATGGGGATAGTAAATAAGTTACATATCCAACTGAGATTTTCTGGCACCCTTTTTTAAGTATGGCCCATATCACTTCAATTCGTGACTGGTTTCCAACCTTTCCTTTGAATGAAATCTGTCACACCATTGTCTTGCAGGATATCAGCACCTCTCCGTCCCGTTACAATGCTTCGCTCATGATCTGCCCCACGGACGTAAAAGGGGTAGGACAGCTGACAGCTTTCACTTCCCCCTCGACGATTACTCCTTTCTCCCACGTCAGAATCCACCGACTTCTCCGAATCTGCGGGCCGCCGCCACACTTTACGCTTCGTCTGAACGAAGCCACACCCAGCTCGATCTAAAGAGAGGAACCACTTTCGCTGATGTACGCTGCCAATACTATTGGTTGCACCTGGGTATGCATTGGAGCGTCGGACCTCCTCATCCTCCATCTCACGCAGCTCGCGCTCCATGGCAGACATCTGGGGTGCACTAGCGGCTTCTTCGCCTTTGGGCACAAGCTCGGGGTTAGTCTCTTCACCATTTCCCTCGTCATCCATACTATCGTCATTGCTGGTTTCTTCCGGGTCTGGTGTTTTGGTTCCCTTCTTTGATCTTGCTTCCCGGCGTCGCGTCGGCCGTCGAGTGCTTTTGGCGCGACCAGCTATGTCTTCCGTCTTGGTGAGGCGGAGATTGACGATGTATGGGTCTGGTAGGCGGCTGCCGTGTAGGCGGAGGCGAATCTTGCGGCGTTGGAAGGCGTCGTGGAGGAGAGACTGAGTGGAAGGGGAAGAAATAGATGATGTGAAGGAAGCTGATGGTGATGAAGGGTCTGGTTGCGGGTCGTGTTTGCTCTTGTAAGGGAGGACGGAGTATGTTCCGGTGTCCCATATGAGAAGGGAACCTGTCTGGGAGGATGCAGTTTCGATAAGATGATTCTATCAGGGGGTCAATAATTGTTTCTAGATACAAGGTATGTTTACTTACCCAAAGACAGTGAATACGGGTTTCAGTGGCATTTCGATTCAGCCGTACGCTGTTAGGATCACCGGGAAGCCCGTACATGATAGCCCAGCTGACGCTACTGGTCTCATTGATCTGGAGCCGGAGGTCATAGTGAGTGCCCGCAATAGGGTGGTCATGCTGATGGATGACAAAATGAGCGCCGTCGGTCGAGTTCACATTGTCGGAATATAGTGATGAGTACGACGATAGAGGAAGAACTGAGATTCCAGGCCGTGTATGTTCAGCAAGTCGCTTAGAGAAGTATCCGAGATGGTCCGTTATGGTGGCATCACCGGACTCAATGGCGGCAGTGTTCGGCTGCTGCTCTCTGCCTTCTTCATCCTCCTCGTCCTGTGGAGGAGAGGGTGCTGAAGTTGGCGCTGTAGAGTTGTTGGTGGGATCTTCTATCGTCCAAGCTAGATTCTGTTTCTTGATGAACGGATTCGTGATGAAGGTTGGACTAGGCGGTCGCTTCGCGTTCATGACGCCTGTCTTATCATTGGTCGTGATCCGATACAGTGGTCTTGGTCTTTAATCATTGCATATCATGTGTTTCACGTGGTCTTTGATTTAAGGTTATCGTTAATGTAGTTACAGTACTAGTCGGTCTGGCCGAAAGCAGATCACCACTAATGACGTGCCTGAGAAGTGAACGCTGTCTACTACTAGTAGTCTTCAACATAGTGGCAATGAGTAGGAACCATAGGTGAGTATGCATAATAAAACATTGCTAATGGAATGACATGATCTATCATCGAAGTCTTAACCAGTTTGACTTGAAAACAGAAGATTGTTCATTCAATTCAAGTTCTAGGTTGCATGCCGGGTAAGTAGCGAAGGCGCAGGTAGGGGAAGCATGCGGGTGACGGCTCGGTGCACGGGTATTAGCAGCAGTGAGTTTGGTGCTTTACGGAGAGCTGCCGAGGCAAAACCGCTTACCCCAGCCGAGAGTGAAAACTTGGCCCCACTTCCTTCCCCATCCACTGCATCCACCGTCACTCCAGTTGCACTTGGCAGTTAGGTGCTTACCTTAGTTGCTCTTGCCTTTGCAGTTCCTCTAGCGTCAACCCGTGATCTTGCCATTGACATCGACAACCACAACTTTTCTCCCAACCCGCAAACCTCTAATCGTCGGCTCGACCGCTAGACTAAACGTCACCTTCGTCTTTCTCATGCAGCGCAATTGATCTCAGGCCGCATCGACGTCTTGCGACCCCATCGGACTTTGCTGGGTGCTGCGCTCGGCCGGCCCGCGCCCGACGTCAACGCTGGTGGCAACAGCGGAGCAAATCCTGCTCAGCTTCCAACGTCGACCGTCAACGGCTACGACAACTCTCTGAAGGCGGGCCCATCGTCCTTCTCACGACACATATTACACGTATATACACACATCAGACACCATGGCCTCTCCGCCGAAACCCTGGGAGAGGGCTGGCGCTGGTGCCACTGCCGCTGCTGGTTCGTATTTCTAGTGCCCTTCCCCCGCCGGTCTCGCTTCACATGCATCTCTAGTACGTAACTAACCGCGAAATCTTTACTCCAGCCCCAGCCGCACCAACAACCACAACGCCGACCGCTACTGCGCCCGCGACGACTACAGCGACATCATCATCGGCAGCCGCTCCTCCAGTTCCTGAACGACCTTCTTCCCTGACCGCTTCCGTCAATCAGAACGCCTCGGCCTATAGCCGAATGGGCGCCTCACCGTACGGTGGTGGCTATGGCGGCGGTGCCTACGGTAGCGCGTACTCATCACCCTACTCTAGCCCGTACTCGCGATTCGGCGGCGGTATGTACGGGGGAGGCATGGGCGGAGGCATGTATGGAGGTGGCATGTACGGAGGTGGCATGTACGGAGGCGGTATGGGTGGCGGCATGTATGGCGGAATGCCGGGCATGATGGGCAACAACCCCAATGACCCGAATAGCTTGACACAGAGCTTCAACAACAGCACAGCTGCCACTTTCCAGATGCTGGAGGGCATCGTGACTGCCTTTGGAGGTTTCGCACAGATGTTGGAGAGCACATACATGGCAACACACTCCAGTTTCTTTGGTGAGTTTTTTCTCAAGAATACGACCGCTAAAGCCTCGAGTACGCTAACAACAGTCTAGCTATGGTTTCGGTAGCCGAACAGTTCGGAAACCTGCGCGACACATTAGGCTCCGTCCTCGGCATCTTCACCTTAATGCGCTGGATCCGAACTCTCATCGCTAAGCTCACTGGCCGTCCGCCTCCTGCGGATGCTACTGCCCTCACCCCTGCCGCCTTCGCCCGTTTTGAAGGCCGCGCTGCCACCGGACCTGACGGCTCTCCTGCTCCCGCTCGAGCTAGCCGCAAACCCCTTCTCTTCTTCGTTCTTGCCGCCTTCGGTCTTCCCTACCTCATGTCCAAGATGATCCGAACCCTTGCTGCCAACCATGAAGAAGAGGAGAAGCGCCTACAGCAGCAGGCTCTCGAACAACAGCAACCCGTTGACCCCTCCAAGCTCGAGTTCTGTCGCCTTCAATACGATTTCCTCCCACAGCCCAACACCGGCGTCGAGCTTGAGGCTCGCAAGGGGGATCTCGTTGCCGTCCTCAGCAAGAACGACCCTGCCGGCAACCCGAGCGACTGGTGGCAATGCCGCTCCCGTGATGGTCGTCAGGGATATCTGCCATCGACTTATCTCGAGGTGCTCAAGCGGCCAGGGCAGGAAGTTAAGAGAATCAAGGCCACCGCCGCAAGCGATAGCAGCCGGGCCAACTCCATGACTAGTACCGGCGAGCAACAGCCAGTGCTAGAGAAGACGCCGGAGGGCAAAAAGGAGTTTGCATCGGTAGACGAAGTGCAGAGGAGCCACTTCTATTCCTAGGCGGGAATTTCAGCCTAATGGAAACACATTACAGCACGCCTGCTATATTAGAGGAGATCCGGCAAGTCTCTCCTTGAGGCGCTCGTGTAAATTGACTGGGTAAAAAAGACGGCGGAATAGCCGATGACTTTGGCGTATCGCTTTCTTTAGCGTTTGATATAATATTCATGCATAATGTTTCTTGTCATTCATCTTGCTCCTATTTTACGTGAACGCTCTCTACTTGTAGCAACATGCGAGTTCCATCTTTCCTTGTATATGAACATCCTGTCCACATGCATTTGTTTCTCACAAAACGTTCCATCCCGATGGTTTTAACAGTGACCCGGAGTTTACCTCTCAAACCAATGGTCCTTGTACGTGATCAATGTTGTTTCCTACCTTTCATGCATTTATTGGTGACAAGACTTAGCCCTCCGCCTCGTACGCGTTGGACTTGTGCTTAGGCTGGAACTTGAAGCCAGGATGCACCGGACCTAAGAACATCTCACTACGAAACAAACGAAACAAGATTAGTCAAAGACCCCATGCTGCGGGAAACGGGGTTACTACTTACGTGATTTTGATCCAGTCCATGTAATTATTAGAGGCCATCAACGTCTCCAGGTCGTTGCGCCCGTAATATTGAGGCGGGCGGTCGTTCAGGCTGGGAGGCAGATGCTCAAGTAGGCCAATAGGCACATATCGATGCGTGAAGCTCAACCACTCGAGTAGGAAGCGCCGGGTGAAGCCAATGCCCAGCTCATCAGAGCCCCAAGCTTCGAGGCCGTAGCGTACAAACTTCTCAATATACGTTAGACGCTCTGAGGCTGACTTGTCAAGGTATTGACCCTTCTCGATTTCTTCAAAGAGCCAGGGCTTAATGAGGGCGCCACGACCGATCATGACGCTGTCGACTTTGGCCTTCTCAATATGCTCGAGATACTCCACGTGAGAGTAACAGTCGCCATTGCCAAGGAAGAAGATGTGTCCATCCTTGGAGTTGGGAAGGGTGCTGGGGTCCGGCTCAGCAGCTGTGTCCGTCAGCTGGGCCTTCTGTTTGTTGTAAGTCGAAACCAGGGCAGCACAGTCGGCGATAAAACTCCAGTCAGCGCGCTTGGTGTACCTCTGCTCCCGGCTGCGGCCATGGAGAGTAATGGCAGCACAACCAGGGGCGCCTAGACGCTCGCGGTGCTCACGGGCGCCAAACGCCAGCTTTCCGATGACCTGGTTCGCGGTGGGACGATTTCCCTTGACGCCCGTTCTTATCTTGGCCGTGATAGGGATCTCCCCGGACACGGCATTCATGCCGCGGACCATGCGCTCCATCTTGCCGTGAGACTCAAGCAAGGCAGATCCACCACCTGATTTGAAGACCATGTCAATAGGGCAGCCACAATTTAGATCGATGAGGCGGAGATGGGGACAGTAGCGGTTGAGGACATCAGCAGACTTGACAGCTATCCAAGGTTGGTTGGCTGAGATTTGAGCGCCGAATTTGAGGTCGCGAGAATGATTGTAGTCTTCAAAAACGGGATACTTGCCAGCCGTCATTTTGGGCGGCTGGATCTCCGACTCGTGAGCCTTGAGCAACGTCCAATCTGTCTTGTTGCCCTGGACGAGAGGCATGCCGACGGCCATCTCCGAGTAAGTCAGTTGCGCGCCGAGGTCAACGCAGAGACGGCGAAAAGGAAGGTTGCCCTGTGTGGTGAGGGGTGCAAGTGCAGGCGTTTCAGGGCTGAAGTAAAGCCGTCTCTTCTCCGAAGGTTTGAAGGGAGGATCCACGAATTGAGCACGGATATCGTCGATGCTTTCGGTAGACTGGTCCTTGCGGCGCTGGCTGAACGAGTCATGTAGCTTTGCCTCCTTATTGATCCAGCTGATGTACTCGTCTGTCTTGGTAAAGTCGACGCGTTTGCGGTTGAGATCAATCTTGATGCCCATATCAACAACATTGTAAACGCCCGGGCGCTGGTCTCCTGAATTGTTCTCCTTGTTGGCCTCGTTGGACTGCTCATTGCCATTCTTCTCGCCCGAAGCTTCATCAGAAGTGTCCTCGGAAGTGCTGGGCTTAGTAGTGTTGTCGATGAGAACTAGTTCCTTGCGTCCGTCAGGGTGCTCGACCTCCTTCATGTGGCTCTTGACGAAGCGGCATTTCCAGCCCGAGTAGCATTTACCGTACTGTTCGAAGACGTGACACTTTCCACCAAGGGTGTCCAGATCCTCACGGCGACCTTGCTCAAGGTATTTTCTCAAGTCGTGGCAGCTGCGGCAGCGATCGCCGAACCGGCATTCGCGGGGTGAGAATTCCGGGTAGTAGGCTCGGGTGTTGCAAAGACGTATGGCGTCGTCAAATTGGCCGAATGTACGCTCAGTGTTTTGGCCTCCTTGCCTCTTTTTCTTGTCCTTGCCTTTGTTACCGGAGTCTCTGTCATCCCTGCCGCGGGTGGCGGGTTGCTCTGAGCGGCCTTCGGCGGCATCGTCATCCATCTCCACGGCTTGGGGAGCAGAAACTTCCACGAGATACCTGGATAGAGTTCAGCAAGAAAACAACAATGGTAAGCTGGGAAAGTTATGAGTGGGCTTACTCCTTCTTAATGGGAGCTACTCCTCTGCGAGTATCTCTATCATCCCCGCTGCGCTCTGCCTTGCCGGTTTCTGCCGCTGGAGGGGCATCGTGGAGGCCTTCTCCCGGGACATGCTGATCAGGCTTCGCACCGTTGGAATGAGAAGTTGAGTCATCCATCTTGATACGTTTGGAAGCTCTCTCGCCGTCCTCATTTGCTGCTGTTGTGAGGTTGCTGGCGTCCTGGGTGAGCTGTGCGTTAGGCTCCGTGATGGAAGGGTCGTTGTTGTCGTGGTCTCCTTCCATGGTGATGAGCAAGCAGTTTGAGACTGCAGGTGCGTTTTGAGCAGGTGATTTAGTTGGCCCAATCAAGTTTGAGGTAGGAGTTGAGATTGCAATGAGTTGAGCTAAGCTGAGGTGAAGGTGAGTTGAAGTGAGTCGTGGGTAAGTTTTCGCGCCTTTCTCGTCGGCTACCTGAGGGGTGGCTTCAGCGTTATTTCGTAGCCGCGGTCAGTCAATTGGCCGGATGTAGTTTTCTGTTCTCATTACACTCGAATGTGGGTAATTTTTTCTGTTTGACTTAATTTTGCGAGCCTTGTCTTGCCCGAGTTGAAGTACACGGGTGAAGCTACGAGGAGAAAACTTTGTGCAGCAATACTATCAGACTCAGCTTAGTAGCTGTCCCACGCTACCAACAAACTACTACTAGTACTACTGCTATATTTATTAGTACTACGACTACCCACTGTCGCTACGTTATAACCATTGTCTAATGTAATTAAGGGCCATGAATGAATCTTGACCGATCACATTTCAGAGATTCGGAAAATTTAAAGGCATGGCACTAAACTCGTATATTGATCCTGTACAATATGTTGCTTCGCGGTCATTGCCCGCAATTCTGCGCCTTTGTTCGTGAACCGTCGTGGGGTTATTCGTCATCTTACATGGGTTTCATCGGGCTGAGTTTGGTGAGGAAGCTAATAGTACGTCTGGAAGAGGACTATTGATTCGTTTATAGTAGCTCTGACCATTTTTAATTGACCCGAGCTGTTCATAAGATTAGTTTGCCTAATCAAATCAGATCCGTCTGTGTTCAAGGCTCCATGAACAAAGTCCAATTTTTCATTCCCAGGGAGTCAATTGAAGCTCCTGTAGCAACTCGGCTGCACCCCAGACCCAGGCTGTTAATAGAGACCAGGGGTGCTAATAGTCTTAGCAATAGCACCGTCACAGGTAATAGAGTGGGCTGTTGTTAGTGCTCAGCTATTACGCATACTTGTAATACGTCGTACCGTCGACCTGATAAGGTACGGCTGAGAACTCAACATATTCACTCTCCCACCTTCACGACCAACGGACCTCTTCCCTCCTCCCTCTTCCCACCTCCTTCTCCCCCTCCTCCCACCTTTGGACACCTTCGCAGCCCTACATCGCCTCGCCAAAGGCAATGAGGAGTCACCTGCGAGACCATGGCGGACCCGGGCAGGCCAGCCGATAAATCGCCCCTCAAGACCAAGGTCGTTCGCGCGCAAAAGATTGTCGCAGCCAGCACCACCTCCTACGACTCTGACGAATCCAGCGACCGAGACCGAGACCGCGCCCCCGTCCCTCTCCCCCGGAGTCACACTCCTGGTCATCTCGCCACCCGGAGCAGCAAAAGTGACCGTCGCCGTGCCACTGCCGACCTTTCCTCCGCTCGCCAGCGAGCTCAATCCGCTTCTTACGCCGCCCGACCTGCTACCTCCTCCTCGAAACCTCCACCCCTCTCCAACAACAATACCGCCTCAGCGCCGGATAGCGAGGATGATGAGGCCAATGACAGACTTGCCAACTATGGACGAAAACCCATGCCCACGCGCTCAGCTTCCGCCCTGGTTGGCCAGCACTCGTCCCTTCCCGCGCCTCCCGTTGCGCCGCCGACTGTAGCCTTCCGCAAGACCACAAGCGGGCGACGGTCTGTGACGCGATTCCCACCGCTCAAGCAGCCGGATGATGGACCAGATGTCCCGGCTGCGCCCGCTTCCGGCATGTACTGGTCAAAAGCTATGGTCTCCGGCGTCAAAATCCCTCCCCTCCGAGCCCATACGACAACCCTGATCGGATCGAATATCTACGTCTTTGGCGGCTGCGACTCCAAGGCTTGCTTCAACGATGTCTACGTGCTCGATGCCGATTCCTTCTTCTGGTCTCAGCCTCGCGTGGTGGGTGACATCCCGATGCCCCTACGAGCCATGACATGCACCGCCGTGGGCAAGAAGCTCGTCATTTTCGGCGGCGGCGACGGCCCTGCCTACTACAATGACGTCTATGTTCTGGACACGGTCAATTTCCGATGGACGAAGCCGAAGATAATCGGGGACAGACTCCCCTCGAAGCGTAGAGCGCACACAGCCTGTCTGTACCGGAATGGCATCTACATTTTCGGAGGCGGCGATGGCGTCCGGGCCCTTAACGATGTCTGGCGTCTCGACGTGAGCGATATGACCAAGATGTCCTGGAGGCTGATCTCGGCCCCCGAGAAGGGGGTGCCCAAACAGCTCCGCCCGAAAGCTCGCGGATACCATACAGCTAACATGGTCGGTGGTAAACTCATCATCTTTGGCGGCTCAGACGGCGGCGAGTGCTTCGATGATGTATGGGTCTACGACGTGGAAACCCATATTTGGAAATCCGTAACCATCCCTACAAACTACCGACGCCTCTCTCATACAGCCACCATTGTTGGTTCGTATCTGTTTGTGATAGGCGGGCACGATGGCGGCGAGTACTCCAACGATGTATTACTCCTGAACTTAGTGACGATGACTTGGGATCGGAGGAAAACCTACGGCTCCCCGTTGATGGGACGCGGGTATCACGGGTCGATCATCTACGACAGCAGGCTGATTATTGTTGGTGGATTCGACGGAGGGGACGTCTTTGACGACGTGATGATTCTGGAACTGGCTGTGCACTCTTACTACTCGCAAATCAGCCATTTCAGCATCGACGTATAACAACAGCAACGATGGTTTTCAGTTGCTTGGATACAAGAGCAAGGTGTACGGTTATTTGGCGACTTATGATGCGAGGCAGGAACGCCCACGAGTGAATGGTGATGGGATCAAGCTCAACTTAGGATATATTCAATGGTTTTCGTGTGATAAAAAAGAGTTACAATTCATAGAGATCGAGTGATTTAGAGTTTCCGTCTCTTGTATCTAACTTCTAGGCCCCTTCCATCAAGTCTCTACTTTGAAACCGTTCTTCAAAGATGAGGGCCGTCTCATTTTTACACGCTGTGCCAATTTGGCCCTGTGACAGCGGTCGTAATCCAGCCAACCCAGAACATATCGTATGCTTTTTTTCCATTCTCCGAAAGTGCAGTGGAACGCCGAGCAGATGCCGTTAGGAATTAATATACAGGTTGAACGAGTGGCGTAGATGGAGGCTATTAGGATTCGTAGTGTCTTGGTTGGTCACGTTGGGAGCTGCGGGGTCAGACGAAGGCCGCCTGATGGATGTTTGATCAATTAGGCCTTGTTGCTGTCCACCTGCTGCTTCTTAGCAGCGAGTCGCCTTTCCTCGGCCTCAACCATGTCTATGATAATCAGTTAGTGCTAAAAGCTTGGGGTAGATGCGCTCCCTCGGGAGTGGATGGGCGCTCACCTTTCCAGAGATCCTGACCCTCGTACTCCTCCTTGTGCACCTTCTTCTCAATGAGGTGCTTGTGCTCGGGGTCATTGGGGTCAAGGACCATGACTGTCTCCCAGCGGCCCTCACCCTTCTTAACATCGTTCATCTCAAAGGCAGCAGATACGATAAGAACGGCGAGCGTCAATCCCTGGGCGTAGACACGGGCCTGGACCAGCTTCTGCGACGTGCTCATAGGCGCGCGACCAACAATGGCGAGCGCAATACCCATGCTGGCAATCCAAGAGGCGAAGACAATGGAGTAGCGGTTTTTGCGACCCCATTCCATGAAGCGCTGGTAGGTGGTTTCGTTCTCGCGCATAATCTGCTGGGCGCGCTGACTGGCGTCCTGGTACTGCATCTTGGGATCCTGGGCGCGTTGGTAGTTGGTGGAGAAGCGCTCGGCGTTGACGATGGCGCCGAAAGTGCCCGCTGAGGTGACGAGGAAGCTGCGGAAGGGCAAGGTGAGGCCACGGAAGGCTGGGTAGCGGCGCGAGGCCAGGAAGACGCCGCCCAGGCCGAGTCCTAGACCTGCGCCTCCACCGATGAGACCGCCTTTTAGGACAACATTGTAGTGCTCCTTCTCCTCTTCGGGGCTGACGACCTTCATGATGGTGGTTGGTGGTTGGTAGTCGGTGAGAGGCGACTAGATGTGACAAATGAGGTTGATTGAAATGTGTCGCGTGTGCTGGTCTTGCTATGCACAGTTCACCGGGATGAGTGGTGAATGACGGCGCTGAGGAGTACTAGTAGTATTATGAGAATAGATGACGTTATTAAAGTTCAAGGCCAAGAGTTTTTGAGTCGTCGGGCAAGGTGGTGGTGAATTGCGCCGGTTGATGGTGATTGAAGATGGAAATGTTTTACTCATACAGGTAGGGGTCCTCGGCGGGCGACGGCAAGGTCTGAGATATTAATAAGTAACAGGGTTAACATAGAAGAAAAATCATGCGATATTCATCATGTCTGACAGGCGTCCCGTTTGCAGCTCGCGGGCGTAGCGGCTCTGCCCGAACGCTACCAAAAAAATTCGATACCAGGCGAACTCCGAACCTTTCCCAGGTTATGTAAGCCGGGCTCGGAGGTTTCTCGGTGTCTGTCAACCAAGTGCCTCGTAATTACCGTGACCTTACTGGTAGTATCATCAATTCCAAATGCTGTTTCTACTTTGACATCATTGAGACGGATACCCCGTGCTTAAAACGTCTTGCCAGTAATCGGCGAAATTTGGGCCAATACTTCCAAATTCCGCTTCAGGCACCATGGAGTAACCAAGGAACCCTCCGACATCACTGTTCATCGAGCCGAAGGCATTGATGTCGGCACCAGCCAGCCAGGCGTCGAACTGAGACCACAAGCCTTGCCCTCTCCCAAAGCCATCCATCAATTGGGGCTCATCTGTATCTTGCTGCTGAATTTCTAGCATGTCCTTCGAAGGCGCTGTTCCTCTCTTCAATTCTTCGTTCTGAGCATTCGGGGTTGGCGATGATGGTCGCGTTTGCCTGGCACTCTCGGCGCGCTTCTCATTTAGTTTCTGAAAGAGATCGCTGATCTAGCCTGCGCTAAAATTCATTGAAGAAAGGGGGCTCATTGCAAACGTGTACAAGCTGAGATGTTGTTCTGCATCCTTGCCTCGGATGGCTGCTTAGTTGTTCTATCATTGTCGCTAAGGAGATAGGCAAGCTTGACACGGCGATATAGACAGATCAGGCAATCTTGACGGCTGCCGAAGCCTGCGCGGTAGATGACTGGATCTGGGGCATGGAGGGCTCGAGCTAAAAGCACTACATAGCGTAGGCAAGCTAAGACAGTGCTGTCTCGAAAAGCGACGCGGAAGCCTGTCACGTCTAAGGCGGAATAGAGCGTATGATGTCAAGAGATATAGGAGTCGATGAGTACCTGCTGACTCTGAGGCGGCAAGTTCGGAGCTTTGGGCATTGAAAGATCATTGTCAGTCGACTTTTGATGCGGTGGGGGCGTACTCGATGTTTCTATAGGTAGGGACGAATACGTGAAGTGTAGTGGGCGACTCGGCCAAGTGACGATTCGCATCGTTATCAATATCGTAGCTCTGGCCTAGATTACTTTGACCCTTCCATTGCAAAACATGTGCTAGCGTCCACGGCTCCCCAACGTACATGATTCTCCGAGCTTCAACAAGCGAGCCCAATCTTGAGAGACGACTTTAGTCCAGACATCAGTTTCATCACGGTAGTGTTGTTGCTGTTGTTCTGAGGCTAGTGAATCTGTGGCCTCTATAGGTCTCGACGTGAACTTCTTCGTGGATTTCAGGATGCTCTCGCGTGGAGTCATTGGCGGTTACATGGCTTTTGAAGAGCCATTGCATGAAAAGAGTCCATAATCGCCATGAGCTCGTTTTGAGGTTGGGACGCGGCACTAAGAATTGAGGCTGGCAGTTGTGCAACCCTTGCATGGCGTTGAACCCTGAGGAGGCTTTTTGTTTCCTCTTCATATCTCTCGACACATCCTTTAGGCTTGCAATCCTTCACCTTGATGAGCCAAACCACCTGGCTCTACTGTGACACAAATGCGTGGATTAGGTACGATAGTGTGAAGGGCTAGCCTAAGGGGCTCGTAATAATCAGTGTCAGAGACTCGGGTCTAGAATATAAGATTTGGTGTGAAAAGTAAAAGGACCTAGTATAAAGTTATTATAAGATAATTTTAACATGAAAATCAACTAATAATATGGTAAATATATCAATCTATGATTTATCTTAATCTTTATTCTATAATTATGATTATTTTATATAATGATCTTATGGATAAACAATAACTATATTATGGTATAGTAATGATGGTACTAGCTTTGTACAAGGGATTACGAAATCACTGCCCGTACTTCTTATGTTTGGAAGTCTTCAATAGCTATCAGGTAATGACATGAACCCTATTTTTACTACTTCCCCATTACTACTAAACATCTTACGATACCGGATCATAGGATCTCTATGATCTTTATGACCCGTAGCTAAGATTACTGCTGAGATACTATGATCCTTGACTAGATATACATTCATCTCTATAGCATATACAACCCTTAAGGCAATTAACAATACTAATAAGGTTACTGCTTCTATTGAAACTAGCTCTTTAGTGCTTGTACATCAACCACGACTTGCACAGAACCAAGGGAACCTGATCGTTCCATTCAGAACAAATCTGACTACCAGTAGCAACAAGCCTGGCGTAATTTAGACCCCGGGATAGTATGAATCGCCCCACCGTCATAATAACCTAGACCGTCAGAATTCCGCCTAACTACCTTTACATTCAAGCTGCCCATCCACCAGCTGCCGATCCCCAAAACTTCCTTATATCATCGACAAGACCTGTTGGATTAATGGTAGCTGGAAAGTGGCCGCCTAGAGTGGTCTGTGGCTTGCGAGAAAAGTAGGTTATGTTTGTTGCCTGTCGCCCAAGCCAGTCGCGGGGAACGCCGTAGCCCACGTCCGGGTAGTACTGGAGTACGCCGACCGGAATCGACACGTCCTTCCAAGCAAAGTCGAGTGTACCTTCCTATGCTATTGTTAGTTCAAGATCAACCTTGATAGTGGTTTCGTGGTAGATGAACTTACCCTCTTCATTTCTGCATACATCCGCACGCTGCCGTAGGGTCCGGGAATATAGAGCATCATAGACCAGGTGATAATCTCCTCTAGACCCCAGTCATATCCAGGAGAGAATCCCCTCGTTCCCCAGTACACCCATCCAAGGTTGCCTATCGGGCTGTCGTTAAGGAGAGTGCTAAGTTGGAGGGGGAACGTCGACTCGACGCCCCAGAACGCCAAGACTGTAGGCCACACCGTTTGGAAGAACTCGATAAATGAGCTTTCCTCAGCCGTCGTCTCCTTCTTCGAGTATCGGAGGAGATCCGCATCAGTGGGAGCCTCGCCCCAGAGGTTGCTCAGGATACTGACAACTGAATCTGGGAACATGGCAGCCATGTAACGAATGGTAATGGAGCCGAAATCGCCGCCTTGCGCGACGTAGTGATCGTATCCAAGCTGCTTCATCAGCTCGTTAAAGGCGGCGCCAACCTCGATGAGGCCGAGCCCCGGCTCGGTAGGGGCTGGCGAGAAGCCGAACCCTGGGATGCTAGGAGCAACGACGTGGAACGCAGGCGAGTCATCATCGGGTGGTGTAGTGAGGAGATCGATGATCTTGCTCACTTCGAGGAAAGAGCCTGGGAAGCCGTGGATAAAGAGGAGAGGGATCGCGTCCCGGCGCTCGGAGCGATGGTGTACAAAATGAAGCGGGATTGGCAAAGTGTAGTTATATGATGATGGATCAAGCGGGCCGACGGTCGTTGTAAAGTGACTGAAGTTGGAGTTGAGCTGCTTCTGTACAGAGTCCCAGTCGTAGTCGTTGAGCCAGTAATCACGGAATTGCGTAAGGTTCTCGTTTGGCAACCCCTCGACGAACTGGGGGCCGTCGATTTCAATGGGAAATCGGGTCAAGGACACTTTGAGCTTGGTCTCGTCAATGAAGTCGGGATTGACATCGACGGTCATTGGCTCAGGGGATTTTTTAAAAGTAGCTTTGAAGTTGGTGGCTGGATAGCTGTTGTCTAAGCCTTGCACCACTACTGCGGCGGCAAGGAGCTGCCCAACACAGAAAATCTTTGATAATGCAAGCATCTTTGGTATCATGTAACTCAACGGCAGATGATGTCCAATATTAACTTGAATGCTAGCGAACTATCTTGATTACGTCTAAAGATACTTGTACTATTTATGCTTTTTTGCTGGTCTCTTGCATCGTAATTGTCGGCGAGATTTCTAATCAACAACATTATAGATATCTGAGTTGTTACCTTTATAGGACAAGAGCATTCATTGCTAACCCCAGTCATATCCCAAAGCGGTAGTTGTAAGTCTTGGCAGTGAGAAGCTTTGATCCACTATCTCCGTTCATCAAACGGCGAAAACGCCCTTGAACTCCACTAGTCCTCGGATCAATACAATTTAGTAATCCCCATCTACTCCGTCTTACATACTATTAACTGCTGCCCAAACAAATCTACGTGACAAGAGTGAAGCTCTCAGATCATCTATCTGGCCACAACAAAATCAGAGTCTTATTCCGAGGCCGAAGTTTACCAAAGCCCGAAAAATGTCACGCGAGTTTCAATTCGTTTCTATCCTACACCCGACGGAGCCCGTCCCCTTCGAAACGCGAAAGCTGACTCACTCGCACGCTCGGCGCACGACACACGCTGTGAAACGGCGTTTACGGATGCAGAGAGGTCAAGCAAAAGCTACGCAAGATCAAGCAGAGAACGCTGTGCTACTTTCCGAGCCGCTCGTTCTAGACCAGTCTAGTAGGATACTGAGCTCTCGCAAGGACACCTTTTCAGTCCTGCCCAGACCATTATCTCATCAGGAACATTTCCTCCTTGATCAGTGTACGTTAACGAATAGTATTTGTTTTGCTTCGGCCACTTGACCTTATGGGGCATTCTCCTTGTTCCACCTCCTACTTGCATCTCCCTTTCTAATTTTGGCAACAGACATCCGAATTGTTGTGCCGTATGCCACAGCCACATGTCATAGTTTGTTTAGTGGCCTAGGTAACCACCAGGAGCAGGTCTTTCGGGAGTGGGTAGGCCTTGCTATAACTGATCAAGACCTCTTCGATACGGCTGTTCTTCTCAGAGCCTGTCGGCACGTTTTGGAGGCCAGACCCGATGATCGAGCCTTGTCGCAGATGGCCCTCGTCTATAAGCAGAGAGGTCTGCAGAGACTGCGTCTGTCTCTGAGCGGTACGCCGTCGCCAGTCAATGCATTAACTATCGCCATGATCCTTTCTTTGGCAATAGATGAGGTAGACGTCATTATGTCCTATGATTGTACAGTAGTTGATGGCTAACAATATTCGGGCTCAAGGATTCGTTTGGAGAGATGGGAGTAGCATGGTTGCATGCAGAAGGTGTATTCAAGATGGTTAATCTTGGCGGCGGACCGGGCTCTATCGGTCTCACGGACTTGCTTCAAAGAATGTACAAAGCATGGGAGCAGATATTTATAAGTAGAAAATACTTAGCTTTATGAAGATGAGTTTTTCCTATAAGCTTCTAGGGGTTCCAGATTGCATTATAGCAGCTATATTTAATAGGAACTTAAGATTTCGTAATCAAAGTTTTAGCTTTCCGATATATTGATGTTGAATAATAACTTCACTTTTGATTTATGAGAATTCAATGTTGATTTATTTGATACGAACTATAAAATCATTTACATATTAGGTATTATAATATATAATTTGTTATTATTTTCTAACAGTCCATATGCACATGGGTTGGGATACAGTGGCATTCATACCCAGCTTCTGACGATCCCATGCCATGCCTGCGGCGCTATCACGTACCTCTACGTTGCCTACTTCTCCGATAAGATGGGTTAGCGTGCCATCTTCGCTGTTGGTGGCTGCATTACTTCTTGCGTCGGATATGCGATCCTTCTTGGGACGCCGAAGTATGGTGCTGGCGCTTAATATGTAGATTGTGTTATTGTTGCCCTTAAACTCTACGTCGCCGTCGGCATCACAACACCATGGATGCCAAACAACCCTCCCAGCCACTTCAAGAGAGTTGCAAATCTAGGAACAAGCAATGAGCCCTTCATCTCATTTTCAAATTGGAATTCCCTGTACGAATTCGTTGTAGTGATGCTCGGCAACCGCGTCGGTATCTACGCCGCTTTTCTCTAACATACTCAGGGTAGTCCCACCTTCAAGCTTGGGCATAGAGCTACGCTCAGGTTTGTGTTTATGGCGGGCACTCTTTGGAGCATCAGTTCAATACTATTGCGCGCGGAGAACAAAAGAAAAGGGATCGTGGTGAGAGGTATGGTGTTCTCAAAGGCAAATCGCCAGAGCAGATTGCCAGACTTGGTGATTACAACCCCGAATACCGTTGTATTTACTAAGGGGGCGAGGTGCGACCGGGGTTTTGGAGCAAGCTGACGATATTATATGAATGTTTTCAAAGTTGATATATTACAATTTTCACCGTTTGAAACACTAGTTCTTGTTTCACCACCTGTTTTTGCGTATGTTCATTGGATATCGGTGTAAAAAAAGGGAGTCGGTTGGGCGGAAAGATCTACATCGCAGACTTGGTTCATGAACAAGGAGCAAATCAGAGAGATGTGTGCTAAATTACAATTGGCCCAAGTGTGAAATCGGGGGGTAGATCACAAGGGTCTCAGATCGGATGTTTTAAATCACTCTCCTCTCTACATGTACATGTGCAACAAGTCCCAAGGTCCATCGACAAGATCCCTGATAAACGTTTAGAATCGATCCACTTGAGCCCTCACTTCGGGTGATGCTCAGGGACCAAACCAAACCAGAGGACAGAGCACTCGGGGCTAAGGAGTGCCATCCATGACGTAGTGAGATTGGCATGTGCAGAGTTATGGGATTTTGAAGTTTCGGCTTCACTACCCTTGGACTATTCCATGCTGATCATACCATCCTGTCCAATCAAACTCCATCAACTGAGTACCTGTCAAAAATGAGCGCCGCTTGACGTCAATCGCTCTTAGCTGTGCATATTATGGCTTGATTCTCGTCACTTCTTCCCTTACTCCCTTTCTTTCTTTTACTGACTCAGGGTCCAGGCAATTAAGTTGCCTCTTCTCTTGTTTTCTTTTTCTCCTCTTGCTTCTTCTTTTGCTATTCTTGCAACTCGGGATGATGTGAGTTGTGTAGGAACGACGTCGATAGTAGACCATTTACGGTCGCATCCGAGTTTTTTACGAATTTGAGCGCTTTACTTGTACTCAAGAATCAAGAGGGAAAAAGCCACGCGCCGGCTCATCACATCATATCACGCATTTCAATGATTGGGTTTGGGAGTTGACAGTGACGATGACAATCACATCAGCACCGCCCAAATCTTCTTCTTTCCACGCAGTCAATCCCTTCATCTGGGATAAATGAACACAAGGCGGCGGCGGTAGCTTGTTTTCCACCACGTTCCTTTTTCTTTTTTCCGTCTTTTGAGAATAAAAGTCGATAAACCATCATGTCTCGACGACCAGAATGCACGAGATCTTTCCTGTACAACGACTCCGCCGCCGTTTCCGCCGGACGATCCCTCTCTCGCGAACCCTGGATGACCGAGCTAGATCCATGTCTGTACTTGGGCAATCTGGCGGCATGTACCGACGAGAAGACCTTACGGTCGAACGGAATCACTGCGATTGTGTCCCTTATCCGGGATGCACACGAAGACACGCTCAGAACCGCCGGAAATGTCCATATTATACCGGCGCATAAGCACCTGCTCGTCTCTTGTGATGACACTCCGGCTATGAATATGCTTTCGTTTCTGCAAGAGATCTGCGACTTTATAGACGATCAGGTCGGAGGGGATACACCAACTTCTGATCGCACAGGTGGGGGAGGTCGAGTTCTCGTCCATTGCGCGCAAGGCTTGTCCCGCGCTCCAACAGTCTGCGTAGCCTATCTCATGCGGAGAAGGCAAAAGGGCGTCGACTCGATAATGGCCGAAGTCAAGAACAAGCGGGAGATCCGACCACGCGAAAACTTCCTCCACCAGCTGCGTGTATGGGAAGAGGTACAGTACGATCTTTGGCAGGACAATGAGGGGAAGATACCCAAGCCTGAATATGAGCTCTTCCTTGATAGGCATGAGGACAAGCTCAAGGCCAAAGGCATACCAGTCCTCAAACCTCCGGCGTTTTGACATGGGTTTCTTTTTCTTTTTTCTTTTGCGAGGATCATGAAAGGAGCATATAGCATGGAGTCAGAAGCGGGTTCTAAGCAATAGAAGATACCACCATGGCATAAAGTCGATTAGGTAGTCACCCTGTACTACGACACCCTCTTAGACTCATACGCTTGAGCCAACTTGCATGTACGTTCCTCTTAGGGTTGGATCGGATGGTGGAACATACACCGTCTTAGTCTCCTGCAAGCCACGTTGTTCTTCAACAGTAGTTCATCCGACAAACGACGTGGCGCCCCGCCCAAATGTTCAACAGGCGGCAGAAGCGGGTTTAAAAATATACCAACCTGCCGCATTCTGCCACAAAGAGAGCGTTTGTGTCGTCATGTCTTGGAGAGTGGAGGGAGAGCTGCTACAACCCGAGAGTAGTATTGCAGCGTCATCTCCCGTACATTCGGTTGTTTATTGGGACACCGTGGTCGTTGAGGTGACTCCGTCTCCTCTTCAACAGCAACTACTACCGCTGCCAACTCCATCCTAAGGATACTACGCTGTGGACTGATTGGAGGTCGATTACAGTTCCCAAGGTCTAGAACGGCGCCTTCGTTCCCCCGCGGACGATTACCCGTTTCCGAAAATGCTAAATGCCATGTTTTTAAAGGTGGGATTCGGTCTCATGAGGCTCATAGCGTGCGTAGGATCTGATCCTTCCAAGCCAAGTTCAGCTGCGGGGGTAGCAGGGCGAAACTTGGTCAGCATCCGAGCCAAAGTGTCTTCCAGGGATGAGAAAAGGATCTACTGCAGTAGGGGCGTCTTGGATATTAGGTATGCGGATCGAAGTCATTGCCTAGCGATCAGACAAATTGCAGCGTAATTTAGATGAAAGCGTGACATCGCCAAGATTTGATTGCCCACCTTTCTCTGCATCCCATCCGGAACCCATAACAATTTTAAGACTAAAAGCGCGCGTTTGGCGGGAAAAAGGAGCGGGGTGGAGCGGAGCGGAATTCATCAGTATACAACAGTTGTGTTGGAAGTTGGCGATGCATTAGTAGCGTACTACTAGTTTGCGATTTTTATGTACCTGTCGATTGGTCTCAATCATCAAGTTGAGATTGGAAGGTGATATGCAGCTCGAAGTGCCGTCGGATCGTAAAAACGGGCCTCATCTTGCGCGCGAAGACAAGCGCTTGGAAACTTAGTCTTCCCTTAGCAAGTTGATCATTGCGCGACTCAGACAATGGTAGCTCACGGTACGCCCCGAGTTATTACTAAATGGAATCCACTGAAGAGGGCAAGTATCCGCAAGCGTACCTGAATCTGCCGTCTTTTCGAATGTTCGGTGGTTACTCTTAGCGAATCACTTCTTGATTTATTGTCGAGCAACATGCCGATCTGCAGAGCAAGAGTTTGTGGTGCCCTGCCGCGTTTACATGTGCGTGCTCGGCCTAATGTAGGAGTAAAATTGGCAACAATTGTTGTTAACGGGCGGAGGCTTCTGCGGACTTCCCGAAGAAGACAATTGTAAGTTCCTCACAGATCCTTCCTTTGGCTTGTTGTCGACACTATTGATGAGCCATCTCGGCCGTCAGCAATAAAGCGGAACGATCTTCTTCTGGTGTGGGCTGAATTGTGTGGTCGTCTTTCTTGCTTACATATTATTAGACAATACCGAATACAGTGCAAGATCCGGTTCGCATCGTTGGAGAAGGCATGTGAGTATTCTGGATAGCCTCGGGTATCCAGAGGCGAAATGCCAGCGTCATCGCAGATGCTTCGTGTTTGACTCGGCAACAGAACGTATTCGTAAAGATCTAATAATTATCCTCCGCATTTCCTATTCGTGCCCAAGGAACCAGACAAGGGATGGCAGCATGGCCGAATCTTAGTGGATATTCGAAGCGATGGTGCCGGAGCTGTGAGTCAGGGCATAGCCATGGCTGTGACCAGTCAGAACCGCCTCACGGCCCTCCAGCTCAAGGGGTCCACTATGCCCATGTGGTTGGCAGCCGTCACCGTGCCCAGGCTACCGCGAGTCCACCCGAGAGCGGCGAGCGGCAAGCCAAACCAAGCCAAGATTGGGAGCCAAGCGACTCGTAAAGTGACAGAAGGGGCACAGCAGGATTACGCTACAGGTCACAGGAGCGTGGAATGAGGTCTGGTGACATGCATTGGTTACGAGTACGATCATCTCGGTCGGTCGGCGGGGCTCGCCGAGAAAGTGAGGGCTCACCTGAGCTGACAGTCAACCAAAGCTGACCGGAGATGATCAAGTCCTAATTCATTCAAGGCACAAGTTGCCTAAGCCGCCACGGTGCGATGGTGGGATCTCGTCTCGGGGCACAGGAGAAAGGAGAAACAACTCCTAATTAATTACTTGTCCTGCAAGTTGACGGTGGTGGGTTCGCAATGACCGCGTCTGAGTTCGACTGCCATTCCACAAGGAGCGGTGCTAATGCAAGTCGCAATATGCCATGCGACCTGAGAGTCTGTGCAGGGGGTACAGAAAACCCACCGAAGCCCCGTCGAAGTTTCCGTAATGCGCTACTCGTGGCCCCGGTAGCCTGTAGCCTGTTAGCCCGTGGGAGGCATTATTATTAGAGTTTTGTTTGGTTAGACAGATGGTGGGCAGGGGGGCGGAGACGGTGGCGTCCAGTCCTCCAGTGAGCCGTCCAGCCCTCCGTCTACTTGTATTAGCGACAGTCACTGTCCGGCCGCAGTCTCGGGCAGTCCGCATTGGTGTCTTAGATTGTGGGCCAGACCGAGGCTACCGAATGCCGTTCCCATTGCCTCGGAGTCGAGTGACGACTGGGAGGGTCGGGGACTTTGGGTCCTTACGGACCTAGCGTATTCGCGAGGGCGAGTTGGACATGTTCGAATGTAAGCACGACAAGACGATATTTCTTGCCCGCGCTGGTAAATGCAGGCTCACGATCAGCGGCCCATGGCTGGCGGACAGACCATCGTGACGGCATTCCGAATTAGGAACGGCCCAGATCCCTGCCCGTGACGTCGCCCAGGGATCTGCTTTACGTTAGCGCTTGGAAGCCCTGCATTCGCATTCGATGGCCAACATGCCTCTTTGAGAAAGCGATATAGCCAGGGGGGAGAGATCTCAGCTTGATGAGGCTCATGCACAACGACTCAACGAGCGACAGGCGGTGTCGTGCCTGGGGGGTCGGTGATGATGAGCCCTTACTACTTACGCCCAATTGCTGGCATTTTCTAGAAGTAGTCTGAGCATGAACACTCATTATCAGTCATCGACCTCGGGCCAAGGGAAAGGTCAGAGGCTCTCTGCGAGTGATAAGATGAGGCCATTTATCCCCGTCCCATGTCCCATGACCAAGAGAATGGCGCGAGAAGAGCAACTAGCCTCGTGTATTCATTGAGGCAAGGTAAGATATCGTCCGCATGGTACCCGGGGCGTATATTACCTGAAGAGGACACGTACGTAAATATATGACAGGACACAATTCTTATTAGTGCCATGTTGAGTCGACGATGGATCTTGTTGCTCGCTATGGGGCGGCTTGACCTTTTGGGTTGCTCATCTAGCAGGATGACGGCCTGATCCCTGGTATCATATTAGTTGCAAAGGAACGAAAATATGTTTTTTTAAGGAACCTGCTCTTCGTCTGGCTCTATAAAGGAGCCTCAAACTCGTGAGTCGGGCGGGGAGCGAAGACGGCGCACTGACCACTGCCAGCTGGCATGTAAGTGACGACCAGCTGACTTGGTACGCATCGTTGGAAGCTATTGCTGGTCAAGATGATCCTTGCGTCGTGGAAGCTGAGATGAGATGAGATCAGGGCGAGTGCCGAGGAGAGAGTGCGGTCAGGCTGTCGCTGGGATGCTTGGTCCAACAGAATCTGACGTTTGGTTTGAGGCTTTGGGGGAGATCCTGGCATCTGGGATGCTGGGTTGAGTGGTTGAGCAGGGGGTGGACGCCATGGAATGCTCCTCCGCAGATCGCACATGGTAAATGAACGGCATGAGATGGGAGCGTGGCTTGACGTGACACGGCGCCAAACAACGTGGTCTCCGGGGACTAGATTCGGTCTGACAGATCGTGAAAGCAAGAGACGAGTCGAAGTTGTTTGGCAGAAGCTAGCTTTGTCCGGAACAAGAATTGCGATTGGGCGTATCACATTACAGGCTGTGGCTAGCAGGCGCTCTGGGGGATGAAAGGGAATTTTAGGGGAGAAGCATCCACTGTAGCCCAGAAATAGCTCCTGAGGCTAGCACTGAAAACGGCGGCAGCGAGCGAGGTCGGATGTTAAGGTACTCGTTACTTTACTTTACCTAAGGTAAGGTTAGGTTCCTAGGAACTTTGACTTGACTTGAGAATTACCTTAGCAGTTTAGCATGCATACCTTGCAAGGACCCAAGGCGCTAAGGCAGCTGGAAAGGCACTGGAGCGGCACCAGTGCCCTGGTGCAGGCCGGGTACAGGCTGCATGCAGACAAAGTGCAGCAAGGCCGGGAGCAAGAAGTGGTCCAGCGCATCATTTACGCTGTCCGGGCATCCACTTGGTGATTTAGATGTAGTAAGCACCATGCACTAGTACCAACGACTAAACTGAAGCGACGTGAACACTACCTACTGCTGGCAGAGTAGCACTACGTGGCAAACGACAGGACCCTTCTACGACTGCCTACTACTGCCTACCTCTACTTAGTAGTAGTAGAAATATTACGAGTAAAAGTACGCATAGTAGCAGCTGGAATCTCGGAGCATTTTCCAAACAGGCAGCGGCCATCCGCCACCCGTAACGTACTTGGGTTGCCATTAAGTTCCAGGGCCTTAACTCAAGGCGGCCCTGCTACCTAAGCGTCGCTAAGCATCGCTGTACTCTACTGCTACTTACACTGAACCGGGGCGTCTAACAAGGCCTGGAGCGAAGCCTACCACCGGTAAAGCCGTACCTAGCTGAATACTGTACTGTACCTAGGTGGTCGCTGGCACAGCCTTCCGGGGGTGCCTTCGGAGGCGCCTCAGAAGTATCGGCCGCCTTTCGGACGCCTCTCGGACCTTTGCCTTGCCAGACTGAAAGTTGACACCTGAGAAAGCAAAGGCATTAGAGTTTACTGTTGCTCGACTCCCCGCCACCATATGCAATAGAAAGACCAAATACCTACTAATATTTACCAAAGAGCCGTCATCAACAAGCGAGCGGTGACTAGCCCCCCCGCGACTAAGTTAGCCGCTGCATGGTTGCTATTATTAAGAAGAGTCTTGGTGTATGGTAGCTATGGTATGCGCTCGAGCTGCTCCCGGTAATAATCCCGTCACTGTCGCTTCCCCCCAGCCGGCAACACCTCCCGCTACACTTGGCGCCGCCTACTTCGGAATTCCCACTACTATTACTACTACTACTCCTACTTAGTATTACCACTACTAGTACTTCTTTCGACTCTCGTCACCTTCCCACCTCTACACCATTACACCTCCACCCCTCTCCCACTTTCCTCCCTCACATTTTACATCCTTTCTCTTGCGCGCTCAAGTTGAACTCTTGAGCCGTGTCGTTATTCATCCGAATACCTTCGCTTTCCCTGCCGCCCGCGAGGTGCCCAACTTTCGCCTGGTCCGCCGCTTCCATTAGGCCGGCGAGGCGATCTGAGACCACGGCTTCGGCACGCACTCTCACTGACACATTTACTCGGCGCCCGTGTCTTGCTCCCAGCTAAAGCCAAGAAAGCGACTCGAGCATAGTATCTTGGAGCTCTACTAGTATCGACATTGCTACCCTCGATCCGACGCTTCGATCCATACTCCATACTCCAGATCTCAAGATCACCATGGCCTCGGGCACGACGCTGGACCCAACCATGGGTCGGCCTCGCCAGGATTCATTCGTGAGCGCTGGCCCGCGACCCATTTCCACCAACAACCAGAACAAAGACAATGTCAATCGGAACCGCCGCGAATCGCTCGCCGGCAGCCTCATGGGCGGCTTGAGCTGGGGCGGCATGTCTTTCGGCAGCTTCGTTCGTGACGAGTGAGTACCGTCCCTCTACTATTTGATCACCTTTATGCTATGTCGCTCTCTTCCCTCAATGTACCTCTCACCTTTACCTCACCACTCTCGCTTTCATGACGCATTTCCGTTTGCTCTGCTGCAGCGAACAGTTCCCACTGATCTCTAGCCGAGACATTTTGGAACATGCGACGACTCGGCGCCCCTCAGCCTGACTGGTGGCGCACCGAGTCATGCACTCTATTTTCTAAGGCTACTCTCCTTCCCAGTCACGACAGCATAGCCACGAAGGCCGATGACTCTATGATATGGCGCATAAGCTTCAGAATCAACTAACACCATGTTTACAGTATTACCATGCAAGGCTCCTCGCCCTTTGGTGGCGCTCACCAGTCGCCATCCTATCACTCGGGCTCCTACCTACCCAAGCTCGAAGCCAACTTCATGCGAGATTTCACATGCTGCGGCAAGATCCTCGCCAATCTTCACGACCTCCTTCAGCACTACGAAGAAGCGCATACCGAAAACAGTCCAGGTGCCGCCCGTAACAACAACTTCTCCCAGTTCGCCCCCATGGGCATGCAGGGCGCAAACCGGATGCAAGGTTCTCGAACAACACCGACGACGCCTGGCCAGACGACGGCTCATCCTTCTCCTTCACAGCTCGGACAGAACACACCAGGGACGGGGATGCCGCTAATGGGTGCTGCCCAGCAGAACGCCGGTATCAATGATGGTCAGATCAACACCGGAATGGTCTCGAATATGCATGACGACATGGATGCGGTTGCCGACATGGAAATGGATGATGCCGTCGGCGCTATGGAACTGGATGATGGACAACGCATGCACCAAGCCCGACACATGTTTGGCCAACAGCAACGCCCTCAGCTTCAAATGGACACTTCAGGCCTCACCCAAGGCCTACGTACCTCGCAGCCTACGACCCCAGCTGGCGCAAGCTTTGGTTTCCAGCACAACCCTACTGTCTCTTCCGTGAATACCCCTACCCTCTCTACGAACCAGCAACAGATTCCTCAGCAGCGCTCTGGCGTAGACGAGATGGACGAGGACATCCCTGGGATGCCAATGGGAGGTGGCAACGCTGACATCGGCGACGTAAGCTTTGGTGGCAATGGCAACGCTGACTCGAACTTCTGCATCGACGACCCCGGAAAGCACTTGTTCAGCCCCAATGGTGCCTTCCCTCAGGGCGGCAACCGCTCGATTCAGGCGCAGCTAGCTCAACTCGGCATCACTCAGGGCCAGATCAACGATCCTCAGGCCAACAAGCTACTTCTTCAACGCCTCCAGAGCATGATGATGTCTGAGGAACACAAGCCGTTCAAGTGCCCCGTGATAGGGTGCGAGAAGGCATACAAGAACCAGAACGGACTGAAGTGAGTACAGCCATGACAATTCCTGCTAAGTTTGAAGCTAGCTAATATCTGTACTCTAGGTACCACAAGGCACATGGCCACCAGACGCAACAGTTGCATGAGAACGGAGATGGCACCTTTTCCATCGTCAACCCGGAGACTAGTGCCCCCTACCCAGGAACCCTGGGCATGGAGAAGGAGAAGCCATTCAACTGCGAGACGTGCGGCAAGCGATACAAGAACCTTAACGGTCTCAAATACGTAAGTTGGAACATGCAGACACACTCTACCTCGATGACAGCAAGGCTAACATAATGACTAGCACAAATCGCACTCATTGCCATGCAATCCTGATTTCAAGCTGCAGGCTGAGGCCGCCGGGCTTAAGCTCCCCCAGATTGGTCCGAACGGAGTCGGCCTCGTCAACAACGACAATCCCGGTGCACAGCCGGCGGCTCAATAGAAGAGGGGGCTGCAAAAACATCAAAACGGAAGGCTGGTGAGATCATGGGGATCGTCCCTCGACGCAGAGTGGCCCGGTTAGTGACGTCGTAAGCCGGCACGACCATTGATTGGGTGTGACGTGACACGACGATCCGATCCTGTCGATACCCGCCTCGATCGCCCTGCCACCAAAGGTCAAAGGACTCGGCTGGGCTACCCAAACTCAAGCCCCTCCCTCCCTACCAAAAGAAAAAAAAAAAAGTTGTCGAATTCGGTCGGTTTCCTCTCCTATTGTCCGCTTCATGAGCCACGGCATGTCGCATACGGCGTTCTCCAACGGGCTGGGCGGGACACATTTTGCAATTAGAAAGTCATGGCTGCGCATCCGCTCTCAAAAACGTTTTTGTTGTTCGGTAATTTGCAGCTTCAACCACGATATACCCCACCGGCTCCACACGAGCCTCCCCTCTTCTCCTTCGCCTTCATGCTTCACGCGCAGTACAGAGCACTAGTATGTCCGCCAAGCAAATCAGGGTCTCACCGTCTCATGCTCCCCCTGCTGCCCCTCTCCGCCGCGAGCGGAAAAGGAGACGAGAGATTTACAAGCAAAGACGACAAGGTTTTGGCCTAATAACGCTGCTGCCCTGGGTTCTGATTTTTTGGCTTACAATCCCTGCACTTCCGCGTTGGAGTGAGGCCTTTTTTTTTTCCTTTGATTTCTTGGGTCTCATGGGTTTTCTTTGATTCAAAACGATACATGTTCATACAGTTCCTGTCGAGATTTCTGTTTTTGTTTAGAGATCATCACGTGCCTCATCCGGACCACCTCCTTGCGACGCTTGCGGACGTCTGTTTGGGATGGTGGAGTGGAACTTTTGGGTACCTCCTTGCGTCTTCAATGTTTGACGAGAGGCAACTTGAGTCATGAACGATGCACGACCAGGTGGCGGCGCTTGATTGATGCAAAGAATGGAATGGTAGTTCACACGATTTCCATTTCGGATCTTCCTTTTTGATTTCAACCGCGACGGTGTTTTCTCTTTTTAGTTTTTGGTCTTGGTCCATTGCTTACGGGTTGGTTTGGTTTGTTCTTCTTTTTCCTAATACGAATGGAGAGACGTTGATGAAAGCACGCTTCGGGATCGTCCCTCCGGTAGGGCAGGTAGCCCGAAAATCTTGCCTGCGAGACGTTTATACCTCCTTCGCTGGTACTCTGCTCCGCTCAGTTTCGTTTCCGTTTCTTGCCTCTCGGGCTCCTTTCTGGTGCGGTGGCTGCTTCATCCCCCTTCCTCTTCAGAGGCTATTGGGTCAACTAATACTGGTACGATGTTGACACGGGGGTTTATATTTCACAGCGCCAGATTACCATACAGTTATTTGATTTTCCTTTAACCGTGGAAGAAAAAAAAGGCTTTGGAGATCGAAGGAGTCTCATCTTCTATAGACAGGAACAACCCGAGAGAGAGCAAGGGCCATAGACAGCAGTATATATGCTGAGAACGGTGCAAGAAAAGTCTTTAATTTGCATGCAAACAATGTCAGATCTATGTGAATGCCTCAAACAAAGAGAACAAAGAGAAAAGAATCTTGATGCAGACGCACCCAACGCCATGCGATGCGGAAAGATAGGGGTAAGGAAACTAGAAAAGAAAACAAGTCGAAAACATGCCAAGCCTGTAACAATTGGATCCTGCGCAAGCCTCTGTGATATACCGTCGTTCATTTGTGCCATCAGTTCATTTCCATACCGTCATCATCATCAGCTTCAGACTCAAGCATCTGCGTATGGTTGCTGCTGATACTAGCTTTACGTAAGGTCTGTGCATCCAAGCCATTGCCCATACTACCCCATTCGAGCTCTTCTCCGCCTATGACACGGCCTTCCATGTCAATCTCCTGTGACAATTCGACGAGAGCTGTGCGAGGGAGGCGTAGGAAGCCCTGGGTGCGCACGACACGGCCCCAATGGGTGAAGCAGAAGTTACCAGCTCGTTTGCGGAGCCACTCTTCGTTGGCAAGGCCGGAGCAGTACCATATTATGCAGGCGTGCTCGACATCGAGCTCCTGAGCTAAGCGGTTGACGCACAGGAGGCGCAAATGAGGAATGTTGTAGATGTTGGACAAGACCAAAAGGCCTGCAACGTCCGGCAAATCCGTTGTTGTACCACTATCCATCTCCGACGTTCCATGGATGCTATCCGTGTAGAGATAGTATAAAAAGGCGCGAACGACTGAATACGGCTCCGGAATGTGCATCTTCTTGGTGTGGAACTCGGCCATCTGAGCATTGTAAAGCCTGGCAAAATGAGGCCAGCGTGCCTGAAGAATGAGTTTATGGACATGAATTGGTTGGGATGTGGGTGCATCTGCTGCCAGCCAGTTTTGGTTAGGAGCAGACTCGTCATGCTGGATCAGACCCGAACTCAAAGTTTCGTCGTCTTCGCCATCTCCAGCAAGGGCGGTGATGACGAAGTCGGTCCCGCTCCCAGTTTCTGGTGGCTGGTTGAAGAGCTTGGAAAGATCGCCCCCAAGACCCTTTGACGGCTGGTCCGCGGGTCTCGCAGAAGCAGATGGTCTGGCTTCAGTGCGTGGTTCAGCTGACCTGTTGGTGCCTAAGAAACCATATCTTCGAAGATCGATTTCCATAACATCACTATACGGAATTAGTAAAAGCTGTTACCTGTCAAATCGGGTCGCAGTCTTACCTAAGATACTCTTCGTAGCCATTGGGACCCAAATCCGTCGCAGCGGGATCCGTAGGACAGCCTAAAAGCCAGGCTTTGGTACCATCCTCGTTCATGGTACAGTAGTGCCATCTATAGCCCGCTTTGAAGATCTCACGACCCTCAGCCAACTTCTGCCACCGCAAAGTCCCCAGATCCAGAGCTGAGAGCGAGCATTCGCGGGGTGTAATAGTGGCCGCGGGTGTAACGAAATCCAAAAGCACCCCTGACGAGTAAGCGTGATAGTGAATACCGGAGCCTTGAGACGGAATGGAGGGGCCAGACATAAATTTCAAAGCCGAAATCGAACCAGGAGCCAAAGGAGCGTAGGACTTCAGCTGGAATGATGGAGGGTTGACCTGCGCTGTGCGAGAGTTGGCGGCATAGCCAGATGTCCCAACAGCAGGTGATGGCGCTGTGTAAGGTGGACGTGGGCTTCCTGACGCCCTACTACTGGCCGACTGACGATCGAATATGCCCATGTGAGGCCGTGAGTCAAACTCAGGGCTCCCTTTCAGATCCAACCACCACAAATCGCTGATCTTGTCCATGTCCTCACTAAGGCCACCAAAGACCCATACGCGGTCGCCCCAGATATATGCTGAGTGGTCGAAGCGACCAACGAATCGCCATGATTTGGACCATGTGAAAGTCTTCAAGTCCAAGAAGCAAATATCATCCAGCACATAGTTGTTCTGGCCTGTGATTCCTCCTATGATAAACAGTTTATCCTCGTGCAAGACAGCGGCGTGCCTGGCCCGTCCTTTCGGTATAGGACCAGTCACTGGAGGCTGAGTCCAATGTGCGGTCTTTAGATCGAAGACAATGAGGTCTGACAGGTAGGTTCGATGCTCGTTCTCGCCTCCGAAAACAAGAAGTTTGTCGCCTTGGTACAAAGTGGCAGTGTGACCTTGCAAGAAGTATTAGCATGTGAATCATGCGACGGCCTATTCACTGAATAAGTCTTACCCATACGAACACCAGGGATATCGCCGTAGTTGTCTACCAGAGACCACTGGTGACTGGTCATGTCCAGTCGCAGCACATGATTGTAAACCTCATCGGTATACTGATCGAAGCCACCAAAGGCGTAGATCTGATTGTTGCCGCAGTATGTCACCGAGGCGTTGACTAGGCATGCTGGACGCTGCCCCAGAGTGCGTGTTACCTTCGGACGGTACCCATCGGCGATTGATCGGGATTTCGCAGGTGAATTTGGCATGATGTAGGTACTGTTCGAGGAAGCAACAGACACGGGGGTAGGAACGGCGCTGTTGGACACGCCGTTTGGCGATGCTGCAACGATGGGACCCGCCGAAGTCGAACCCGCAACTTGACCGACTGGCGTATGGCTCGGTCCACCAAAGATGGAGGTGGGCGTCGGCATGTTACCAGAACCCGTAGAATGAGCCATGTTGACGGTGGACTGCCGGACCCAAAGTCGCCGACTATTTGGACATGTCAGAGTCGCGGAGGTCTCTCGATTCCGAAGGTGAGGAGAGCGAAGAAAAAGAGGTGAAGTGATGGCGGGACGGAGTGCTGACCCTAGTGCCTGACGATGAATTGTCCACCAAGTTTGGAGATCAGCCTTGCCCGAGGAACGATTTTTGAAGAGGCAGGGGTTTTCTGCGCTAGCCGCATCAGTGCTAGTGCATCGTCACCGATGGCGGAGGCGGATTTTCGACAGCCCGCCCCACAGTAACCCGTTGCCTGGTCAGACTGATGGTGGGGCACAAAGTAAATAAAAGGAAGCCGTGAATTAGACGTTTGAGGGCAGTTCTCTCCCTCTTTACCAAACCTTCTATCCGCTTGCCATCTCCACCTCCAACTCTATATCTCCTTTCAGAGCTTTTTTAAGCTTTGCATGCTCATTTCAAAACAATCGAAATCTTCAACATTCCAAAACCTCTTACCGCAACTATATCTCGTTGCCTGAGTGGTGCATCTCCGATCGCCCGTTCAATCTCTGCCCACTCTGCACGAGACGCCTTTCGAATACATCGAACATATCACAGGATCCAGAATACTAATGACCAGGAGCCTTTAGCTAGAGTCTCTTGGAACTGTTCGATTATTCATCAAAGGTCGGCTTCTAGTCGACGGCTCCGATTGCTACCTGCTTAGGTACCCCAGTCTAAGACGAACCAATTAGTCTGTACGCATCAGAGTCAGCAATCATGGCCTCCGCATCAGTCTCAACCCCAGTCAAGTCCCATAAGGGTCTTTTCTCTACTCGTACCGCTGGCGGACGCATGCCTCTCACACCTTCCCCTCGGCAACACAACTTAACCACTACTGTTCCCGTCAACCTGGACTCGTCTCCTTTTACCCCCGAGAAACAGTCCGGAAAGACATCGTCCAAGAGTGTGTACAGCGGCAACTTGATGTCCCAGCTTTCTCGATCGACATCTAAGCCATCTTCTAAACCTTCTTCCTCTCATCGTGACTCGCCCAAGTCCAACATTGCCCGCGGCGTGCAGACTCCCCGCAAGGCATTTGAGCTTGGTGTGTCCGACTTCACTCTGACTGGCACTGGAAAAACACCTTCCAGCGCCAAGTCCAAGAAGGCACCTCTACGCCAGAAGTCAAAGACGAAGCTGAACTACGGGGGCGACCGCTTCATCCCCAACCGAACCGCCAGCTCCGGTATCGCTCACACTGGCTCAAGCAAGATTGATGTTTCTGACAGGCAACGCCCCAAGACCAGCAGCAGCAGCAACTCTGTGCTCTCATCTGACGCTGATGATGCTGCCGCTGCTCTGGAGAGCCTGAACATCAACGACGAGGAATCTGACAACTACTCCAAGCCCTCCCCCAACACTATCGCCTACCAAGACTCCCTGGCCAGTGCTTGCGGTGTCAGCCTGAACACCCGCATTCTTGAATTCAAGCCTGCGGCTCCCGAGTCTTCCAAGCCGATCGACCTCCGCAAGCAGTACAACCGTCCCTTGAAGTCTGGCAGCAGCAGCTCTGCTCAGCTTCGCCGCCGCATCGCTACAGCTCCTGAGCGTGTTCTCGATGCCCCTGGTGTCATTGACGACTACTACCTCAACTTGCTGGACTGGAGCTCTGGCAACCAGGTCGCGATTGGCCTGGAGCGAAGTGTCTACGTCTGGTCTGCCGAGGAAGGCAGTGTGAACTGCCTGCTTGAGACTTCTCCTGACACTTACGTTAGCAGCGTCAAGTGGTCTGGAGACGGCGCCTACGTTGGCGTTGGTCTGGGCACTGGTGAAGTCCAAATCTGGGATGTCGCTGAGGCCCAGAAGATCCGCAGCATGTACGGCCACGACACCCGTGTTGGCGTCATGGGCTGGAACAAGCACCTTCTCTCGACTGGAGCCCGCAGTGGCCTCGTCTTCAACCACGACGTCCGCATCGCCGAGCACAAGGTTGCGGAGCTGGTCTCTCACACCTCCGAGGTCTGCGGCCTTGAGTGGCGATCGGACGGCGCCCAGCTTGCTACTGGTGGCAACGATAACCTGGTGTCGATCTGGGACGCACGATCCCTGTCTGTGCCCAAGTTCACCAAGACCAACCACAAGGCCGCCGTCAAGGCTCTTGCCTGGTGTCCATGGAACATGAACCTGCTCGCGACCGGCGGCGGTTCCTATGACCGTCATATTCACTTCTGGAACTCTACTTCAGGAGCCCGCGTCAACAGCATTGACACTGGATCCCAGGTCACCTCGCTGCGCTGGAGCCAGAACTACCGCGAGATTGTCAGCTCCAGCGGTTTCCCCGACAACTCCCTCAGCATCTGGAGCTACCCTACCTTGGTCCGCAATATCGAGATCCCTGCCCACGAGAGCCGTGTTCTCCACAGCAGCCTGTCTCCCGACGGCCAGATGCTGGCCACTGCCGCCGCCGACGAGAGCTTGAAGTTCTGGAAGATCTTCGAGAAGAAGGCGGGTGCTGCTGGAAGCATCAGCACTTCTGGTTCCACGAGCAAGGCTGAGATGGCCAAGTCGATGACCATTCGGTAGAGGCATTCCCAACCGATGTACGGTAGGTATGATCTTTCTTAGGTCCATCGTTCTCGGGAGGTGATATTTTTATCAAGCACGGCGTTTCAGGTGCAGTCTGCCCTTCTACACGTGGTGCGAAAGTGCTTCATCTCCACGCATGAGCGATACGAACGGAAACGGTCTGGGAATGAGTGACGGGTTAAGTCCAGGGTGCGATGTCATGTTATTGTTTGTCTTTTTGGGGGGATGTTATATCAACGTAGGGGTAATACTGTTTCTCAGAATAGATGTGCAATTTGGCACAAGGCGTTAATGGGGCTCCGATTGTGTCAATCTGTGACGTGATGCAGTTAAGATGTATTCGTTAAGAGCAGCTATCTTATCATTGATTCCTGTCTCACGATGATGATCCTGATCATGCGACGGACTGTTGTTGGTAATTACCACTGGCACTGGCATCGGCATCTGGAAGCCGCTGATGGCAATGCCAGTGCCAGTGCCAGTGGTGATAAAGCCCCACTTGAATTGGCTGACACTTACCTTGATTGGTGTACGATTGCTGAGTCATCCACTGAACAACTGCCGCCGCAGTCACAATTACAAGGTGAATCTACCAAGCGCAGGCAACTTGCACGCTGCAAGCACACTTGGTGGAGGTATCAATTGTTACCATTCTACGAAACACACGAGGATCTGCGGTACGAGGGTCGCAGCGAGCACGACATCTACGAGAGTTACCGTTGCTACATTGTCTTGTCAACATCTTTCGCCGGTCATTTCTGAGCGCACGTCGAGCCGCTTCAACCAGGCTTCTGTTGCCGCCCTTTGGTGGGCTGTTGAGTGTCTCTCGCCATTGTCGCTCTATCGGCCTCGGCTCGTTCCAGCATCAACGATCATCGCTGCGTGCGCCGAAGACAGCAGATACTACCGCTACGGCTCGACTGCCAGACGAGACGTTTTACAGACTGGGCGACGTTAGCGACAGGCTTGATTGTGCCCGCAGGGTTGGTCAGCGCTCAACATGTCGAACCAGGCTGTCGGCAACGTCTACCAGACCATCATCGAAGAGGTCATCAACAGCTCGCGCGTCGATTTCGAAGAGAATGGCGTCGAAGAGTCGGTGCTAGAGGAACTGCGACAGGTGAGTTATACCAGGAGGCCCTCAATCCTGTCAATGATTCCATTCCGTATCCATTTGTCAGCCCGACAAACGCTCGCCCATCTCCTACGTCGCTACACGCCGGGTGGTTTAAAGCGACTTGGCGAGGTTGAGAGCTGCCCTTCATTTCCTCCGATATTGTCTAAAATCCCTCTTTTCTGTCGCATGTACGGCGGTTGGTGATGGCGGCGGCGTCGCAATGATCTCTGAAATCACACCAGAAGTCTGCCTCGACGTGGCATGACATGGAGTTGGGGAGGCAGTGGCGGGTTGATGGGCGGACAGGGCGCTATTTGGGTCTTTTAAGCCCATTCGCCCCCCGCTACACCAGGACTTGCACTGCCTCCGCACTCACTGCATCTGATTGGAGCCGACTCCACACCGCATACATCACCTGTTGCACGAGTGCATGGGAAACCTCCCTCACCAAATGCTGATGCCTACACAACAACTTGATGATGGGCAAGGCAGTTTTGATTGCTCTTGAGCTTTCAGCACTAATTCCCCCTTTTCTATTCTTTTTTTTAACTCCTTTCTCTTTCCCTTGTTCCAGTCTTTGCTGCCTTGTCATCTATACTCGATACCCACCTTGACACGTCGTTACCCTTGTTCACGATCCAATCAATGGCCCAAAAACACTTAGACTAACATGATCGTGACTCCAGGGATGGCAACAGAAACTCTCGCAACTAGACGTAGCTCGCTTTCCTTGGGATCCTAAACCAGACGCGCCAGCATCTCAACCAGCGCAGGCTCCGGCTACTACGGCTCCTGCTGCTGCTCCTGCTGCTCCTGCTCCTACTCCAGTTTCCGTTCCTCCTGCTCCGGTCGCTGCTCCCAGCCATTCACAAGCGCAATTCTCACCACAGTTGCCTCAACCCGCGGCTGATCCCACAGCTTCAGCGCCCAATGGCGTCAAGGCTGAACCTGAGGATGAGCCCCAGATCAAGCAGGAGCCTGGTACGGGCACTATGCCGCCGCCCGTGAATTTCAATGGCATGGACAGCAAGAACAGCGTCGCCGCAAACAGAGCTGCGCAACTGGTTCAGCAGCAGTACGGAGAACGCGCCGTCGGCTCCATCAACGCAATCCAGGCACAGCAGGGAAGCCAGCAACCTGGTGCTAGTGGGCAAAACAATGTCCAGAACGCCCAGACCGATGGTGCGGGAGAGATGGATGCCGATGAGTTCGAGGCCGTCTTGATGTCACGGAATCAAGCCGGCGAGTTGCAGGAACTGGGACGACTCGAGCTTGACCAAATGCTTCATGACCAGATTGCTGCCAAGGCAAAGAGCATGGAGGGAGGTGGTTTGATGCTGCCGCTCAAGGAGGCCACTCGCGACAAGACTATGCCCAACGCGAATCGCAAAGGCAAAGGCATCTCTGGCGGCGACGCCGCTGATGACGAAGGCCCAGTGGAAGACCCCGACGACGCGATCAACTCAGATCTCGATGATCCGGATGAGGATCGCTCTGATGATGACGTTGAGGACGAAGGGTTGGGTCACATCATGCTTTGCATGTACGACAAGGTCCAACGTGTCAAGAATAAGTGGTGAGTCATGAAATACATAGGGTACAAAGCAATGCTGACACGATCATTACAGGAAATGCACGCTCAAGGACGGTGTGCTGACCGTAAACGGAAAGGAGTACGTCTTCCACAAGGCCACCGGCGAGTACGAATGGTAAACAAGGGCCTCTTACCTACTTCCTCGCTCCTCGTGGGTTCGTTCAACCACCATAACCACGTAACGCGAAGTAACATTCAGATCACGGGCTGCTGACCCTCCGAAATCCCCTCATCACAATCAAAGTATTATTAGAGAGGATGCAGGCAGGCGTGGCCGACGAGAGCAAATTAAAATGCACGCTGAGGAGCTCCAACAATGCACGTTAAGAAAACGAGGGGATTGAAACGAGCATCTAATGCAGCTTATAGTCGTGCTGTGTACAACGCAGGATTACTTTTCCTTGAGATAGTACCAACATTTACGTATGGACGTCTAATGACATCTGAGTTACCTAGTATTCATCATGCGCATAGAGATTGCTGTTCTTATGTGTGACTTATTGCCATGTCTTGTTTCTTTGTGTACGATGTAGGGTGATAAAGAGAAGAAAAGGAGCCGCCTGATTGATGGCAGCCCCAACACAAATTACTGGAATGGTCGACTGGGAATTCATCTGTAGAAGTGCCGCGCCGTCTACTTTGTCCTCAAGCGCAGCAATCTATTTCTGCTTGGCTCATTCAAGTGTAGGATTTCGGTCCCGTTCGGAACCAAGGATTCCGAGGGGTGCCAGTCTACAGGCTGAAAGAGACGCCCAGCAACCTCCAAGAAGCGCTTACGCGCTCAACACGTATTCATGAAGACACCTGACATGGAAAGCATGAATCCTCTCCGCCTTGATTAATGCTTTCGCTGCAACCCTCAGCCAGAATGCAATTTCAAACCCTGGCGTGGACCAATCTAGGGCCGGCTTGTGACTGTCTAAGGATCCGGGACCCTGGCAACTTTGGACCCGACAGTCTGGTTCGATGGAGACACTAGCGCATAAGCGCGTAAGCGCCTCCGCCAGAAGCAGGGGTACGAGCCGTACGGCATCCTCCATTTGCCCACCACTTCTTTCCCCTCTTCGCCTGAGCGTTCCGTAAGCCATAAGCAGATGAACCTCCCACGCGCCATACTTGCGGTGAGCTCACACCATCACTTCTTAAGTCTTGTGAGGCACAGCGGCCGGCGCTTGGCCACTATGCGGGTCCGAATCAAGATGGTAAGACAAGGCGAGACCAGTGTTGTACGCACCCTTTATCGAAATATCTGCGCGATGGGCTGCAGATTAGCGACTAGACCCAATTGCGCAAAGATCTCGCGCCTACAACTCATTCTAGGCCTTTCATGCATTGAGCGGCAACTCCCATTTCTGATGACTGGTACTGAGAATGCGTTGCGTATTGCTGAACGGTCCGATTGCGGGTACCTACGACATCATCGTGAAGGTGATCAAACTCCTCGTGGCTTCCGCAGAGATGTTTCCAGATGATAAACGACAGACAGCTGCATATGCCGAATTCAAGTGCAGGGATGAGCAGTAAGCACCATGCAAGAGGCTTAGAGGATGGGTAATATAGTGTATGGTGGTTGCGTGACATGTCTAGAACGACGATGTGAAAGCCGAGGAGAATATCAGCGGTGAGTCTTCCGGTAGTAATGCTCGGACCTCCCAAAGTACCTTTGTGTTTTCCTGGAATCTGCCTTGATTGAAGGATGCTAGGTCAGCCGATAGGTTACACTGTTATGGGTAATCGACATCATTGGTCGACAAGGTCACCTACTGCTAAGGGTATTCAGGTGACACAGAGAGCACTTACCAGAGCCATCTCAGAACCTTGATCTGATGATAATGCGAATCTTTTACGGCGCATTGAACGTTTCATGTTGATGGCGCCTGAGCGGATTTCATTTCAAGGCAGGGCTTATCTAGGAGTAATGTTGATGTCATAAATTCACGTGTACTGCGCGTACTGGCCTGTTGATCAGAGGCGTCGAAGAGGACAAAGGGGCCCTCGAGCCACCGGACCCCTCCCACACTTGCAGGTACCGGACTGCCGGGTTCAGTCAGCACACATACTCTCCGTCTGATATCTGCGGGTAGGCGAGCAGCAGTGTAGCACAGTGTATGTTGAGGCTTGGCGGCGAGTTTCGCATCCAGCGACAGCGTTGCCATAGCTCTCCTTTACTGGAGCGAGGAGACAAGTTAGTGAGTATGAATGCCTTGACAGCACTGGAAGTCTCCGGGAAAGAATTACAAGATTTCTGGAGTCCCTTTGTTTTAGACAGGCTTCGGCAAGCTAAGACAGCGTTGCCCACTCACCACTTTCACAACTCAGAGCAACCAAGCCTCATAAGCCACCAACTAGAAGCATTAATAGTCGCAAATTCGGCGTACAGAACCGAGTTTCGAGCTCCCAAAAAATGATGCTCGTATTTCTATGATTGGCGGAAGGTGGCGCATTCCGTGTCTTCCTATGTGATTGTTGACTGCTTGGAGGTGGACGTTGGTTGGTTTCACACATCCAAACAAAGCAATACCGTGTTCCCAACCGTTGCGGGCACTAATAAAGCGCTAATCACTAGTAACCTCGTGTCCCTGGCTCCCCGTAGAGTGGCACGGGGCGGCTCGCTCTCCACCAGCACCGAGCCAATGCTGTCCTTACCCTTGGGTACCGCACGGGTGGTGGAGGTGGTGGTAGTTGGTGGCTGCGTTAACAACAAGATGAGGAGGGCGTGCATATGTACTAGTGCCTCCTGTACTACATGTGTGTGCATGGAATTTTCGTCTCAAACTGGGGCCGAGAGGGTTGCTCAAGTCTTTGCAGAGAAGGTTATCGTCGCATGGGTCTAATAACTTAAGAAAAGTAGCTCGTTTCCTGCAAGATGTTCGATGGTGAGCAAAGATTGGTGTAATTTGCTGAGCCGTCGGTCTCTCGGTCAGGTAACTATGGTCTCTTCCTCCGTTCTAGTCTACTACCTGCCGCATTGCATCGTCGCAGGCGTTGGGAAAGATGTACAGGATCGGGATGAGACAACTCAACGCACTATCAACACTTTGCTTGGGAAATACCACTAGCATGACTGTGATTGAGGCAAGATTGACCCAACATGAGGCCGAATGCAACGCTGCCTTACGCATGCCTCACCTGACCTCCGTATCTAAAGAATCATGGTGAGACCGGCAGAAGTTTTTGTTCGAAACAGATGCTCTGGAGCTTTGACGCGCTCCCTTATTGGCACACCGCCTTGAAAGTGAGGGCACTATCACTATCACTGCTTTTAGCAGACAACTGACAAGTCTCGGGGATGCGAGACGGGAACTCCATGAGACAACCAACAGAGCTGAAAACAAGATCTAACTAAGACATTCTTATTCAATTCCATGCCCATAGTACTTGGCTAAAGTTAACAGTCTTCCTTTTGAAGGAAGCCGTAACCACCGATAGACGTACCAGGCATCTTAAAATACCAGGATCAATGGAAAGTAAGCAGTACTTAGTACTTGTCACAGGTACCGTATAGGTAGCAGTTGCAGATGCCCAATATGCCTAATCATCTAGAAGAGCAATTGCAAAACGTACACTCCTGCCCGAAAGTGGGTGCTGTGTGCTTGATGCTGGATGCTGCGTGTTGAGGTACATGGAATATCCACTTGACTGCACTGACCTGGGACCCCGACAGCATCGATCACTCACGATCTTAGATTCTCCACCATCTTCCTCTGTCCCACTAACTTCTCGTACTACGTACACTAGTAGTGCAACTGATGACTTGCAGCGACCGCTGCTGAGTTTCGTAACAGTACGAGTACGGGAGGAGTACTGCTAGTGGCAGCAGTAGTACCCGGGCCATCGTCCATTCCATTTGGTTGGTCTCTTCGCCGGTCTGTCTTACGGACAAGATGGCAACTCCCGCGGTATCCAAGATCCACGTACGTACAATTTGCGGTAAGCCACCCTGCCAAGTCCTGTTGGCCCTAGTTTCATCCATCATGCATGATGAACTCCGCCGCGGTCGGCCACTGTGACGGCCAGCTAACCCTCGCGTTCCCCCATGTTGATCGCATGAGGGCTTGAAGGGTATGGGTAGCAGAAGAGCAGAGTAACACTGCGACCGAGAAACGCGGACCCGCACACCCTTTACGGGACTAACAAGGCTTAAAGCGCGACCTAAGGAGACGGCTACCGCTAGTCTGACGCCCTATGTGACCCTACAGGCATCGAGGCAGAAGCGGCAATCCCATGAGCTAGGGCCGTCCAGCGCCTACGATTAAGGATGTATCTGCGCACCGACCGTCGTCTGCTCGTACATTGCTACGAGTGCCGCTGGCATTATTGGTATTACTTTAGTAGCCAGAATGGTAGTAGTTGACCAACCCATGTGGTCTTGTTGACATCGACCACAATAACAACAACAACAAGAGGATCACCAACGTGGGCAGTCTAGCACAACCAACACCGGTTAGGAGACGATCTCGACTCGTGCGAAGCAGACTTCCGTCAGCAACATCATAAGAGCCCACATACCCCATCTCTACTTCGTGGTGCGTCTTCGTCCCATCTTCATCAGTGCCTTCGTCTCAATATTTGTCGTCTACTTCATTAGCATCTGTCACCCTCCAATCCTACTTAGAAATCGCAATTCCTGTCTAACAACTACTGCAAGTGCTCATACGAGCAGGCCGTAAGCCGTGGCCCACCAATACCCGCCGTCCCAGTCAGCCAATCTAATATTATTTTAATCTAGGTACAAGTACTGGATAATTGTGAGCTACGACTTGACCAACGAGTGTCACCACTACTCGTACTCGACAGCACCCTTGGTCCTCGTCTCGTTTATTGCCGAGCATACAGTTGCATCTGCATCATCGCTCCTGGCTCGGATAATTTTGTTACCCTGCGAAGTACTGCGCAAGTGCATGATCGGCTAGGAGCTTGAAATTGCCTGCGCAGCATCGCAACCACCCACATCCCTGTCGTTCCTGAGCGGCCCGTGGACCACACAACCGGGGCGCAGAACGAATTAGGGGAAAACACTGTCGAGTCAACGCTTGCAGTGCTCGTACTTTGGCGAGTGCTTTTACTCCAACTCCTACGATCGCTCGTGTCTCGCGTGCAACGCCGGCCTCCCTAGCCACTCTGTGTATCAAGATTTTAATCGTGAAGTAAGTTGTGGTTTTTAGTTCTCCCTGCCTTGCTTCATAACTCATACCTATTTGATCTATTTCCTCCCCCTTCCTCGTTCTGTGCGGCTTTCATTCGGCTACTCCTCGACTTGAGCGTGATGGTGAAGCAGGGAGCTTTGGACAACACAAATGACAAGGAGTCTTGTTGCTTCGCGGGTGCAGGTATCATGAACCGCGTCAACGATGATTGGCCTGCTGCAAGATGCGCCACACAACAGCAGCCGCAAGCACTCGTACGCTGGTTCCTTGCATGCGGCCCCGGACTGTTCATGAGATCAGAACTACAGGGTGAAATCCAAGCTCGCCACGACTTACCCTCTCATAAGCTCCCGCGTTCCCGTAAGCGCTTTTCGCCAACAGGCGCTGAGGGCCCAATGCTCTCTGCGACACTGTATTCCCTTCAGCGTAGCTTGGTCTACCTGAGTTTGTCTTTGATTTTGCATACTCATCCTAGCCAGTCGCGACATCCTTCAAGCCTCAAGTCTGCCGCCATGCTCATCAGTTGCTAATTGTATTTCAAGAAACCCGACTCCAGCGCCTCACTCCTTTCCGGCGCGATTTGGCTTTGCCTTTTCCCTTAGCCATCGAAGACAAGACTGGCAAGTATACAAAGCAGTCTGATCGATTGCCATTCGGAAGCGGCTACCGCGGCTACAGTCGCCTTCGAGGGTGGCCATGTCACAAACCCAAACGTTAGTCTATGGCTTGAAGATTCGATGTGATGCTGAAATAAAGCAGCTAATGCATAGAATCTAGTGAGAAGGCAGAGGAGGCATACTACCTCGAAGGCTACTGGAAACATGGCCGATACTACGGTTCGCACGGGAGCGCCAAATGGCCTTTTCCCATAGATTCGGTCAGTCTCATCATGTACCTTACCATCATGTCTATCCTAATACGTTTCATTAGGAGGAGCTGAGTCGCCAGGATATCTATCACAAGGTCTTCCTCATCGCCCGCGATGGCCTAGTCTTTCACCATCCGCTGCCTAAAGATCGAGACGGCAAAATGATTGATTTAGGAACAGGAACGGCCATCTATCCAATCCATATGACCGAGTAAGCCCTTATCATAACAAATGACGCGATCATCAGGCGAGCTGACGAGAAGCAGAGAGTATCCCAAATTGGAGGTACAGTGTGTCGATATCAACAAGGTTCAGCCGCCTCTGTAAGTAAAGCGTTCCGGTTCTACGCTGGACAACTCTGACAAATCTCAGTATCCCGCGTCTCATGTCAACACAACAGCTTGATCTCGAGGAACCTTCATGGGGTCCTCTACTTTGGAATTGTGATTACATACACGCTCGTCTACTCTATGGAGGCATTAGGGCGGATCTTTGGCCCAGAGTATACCGCAACATTTACGAGTATGCCCTGTCATCACTACCCGTTGATCACACCAAAAACTGAACGGCTTCTAGGCACCTAGCTCCGGGCGGATTCATGGAGCACATAGAAATTGACTGGACACCTCATTGGGAGAACGACGAGATTCCGAATCCCTCTTCTCTGAAAGAATGGTCTGAGCTGTTTCTCGCGGGCCTGGATAGAGCAGGAAGAAGCGCTCGCATAGACTCACCACGCACTAAAAAGCAGCTTGAGGATGCTGGTTTTGTCGATGTCAAAGAAGAGGCGGTCCGTTTTTACGTCAACCCTTGGTCGAACGAGAGGAAGGAGCGCGAAACTGCCAGATGGTTCAACTTGGTTCTCGCTCAAGGATTGGAGGCTATGAGCTGGGTTCCTTTGATCGACCATGGGAGCATGGAGTTCGATCAAGTTCGCGAGCTCTGTGGGCGCGTTCAGAAAGAGATTTGCATACTTCGATTCCATGCCTATGTGACTGCGTGAGTCTGAGAGAACCCAAGACTGTTCCGCAAATCCACGACAAATTACTAATTGGTTTGCAGGTATATATGGTCAGGCAAGAGGCCTCATAGCAACTCGAGGTAGGGCAGAAGGAAAAACGTTCAGGTCAATAAAGGGAGGAAGAGAGGTATACTGCACCAACATATCTTACAATCGTGTGGAAACGATTTTACTCGCCCTCATTGGAGCTCTGTGACCTAAAGTTACAACTCATGAATTTGTTGAAGGTCAAAATCAAGGAACAGATGGGGGTTAGTTGAATATAGGGACGGCATGACACACTTGGGAGAGGCTTCCTGGAGACAGACGCGCCAATCCCGTCGTACCCTCACGGAGCTATGCTTCATTCTCTTCTTAGCGAGAATACCCCCTCCAATTGCTTGTGTATCTTGGCTCTCCATGGAGAGCACTTACAACATTTGTCTGATGAGCGTCCGCGTTGGTAATCTGCTAGGACCAAAGCGAGGGTTAATGACGAGTTGCATTTTTATTGTGTAGACGGCGGTTGTCATGCTGGATATTTGGGGGTCTTCGCGCATTTACGATTGAAATAACAGCGTGTTGGTAATGTTCGCGTCGTCTTTCTATGTTCTGGCTGTCTTGTTTATATCGTTTCCCTTTCTCTCATCTTGGAGGCATAGACAAAACTTGTTTCATGGAACCTTGTGCAACACCCGCAATGTGAATGGTGAGCCTTAGCATCAGCTAACGTGTCAAACCACTGATCGTATCAGGCTAGAAACCCTCGCTTTCTCTCTGTTTGTGTCCTGATTTGGTGTGGAGCAGTTCTTGTGTTACGCTGATCTACTTAACTTTACTGCGTCCAAATGCATGAACATTGCACGGGATCCAAAGTCAACTTTTGAGATGCGATGCTCTTGACCACGAGTAAAAGGAGGTGGTAAATATTTCAGCCATGCTTTTGTCTGTTTGTACAGTGCTACATAGGAAAGGGTTGTAAATGGGAACGGGACAAAGCTGGAAGAGGCCTTCCCAAGCCTCTCTCACCTCATTTGCTGGCATTCGTCCCTGTTTCGCCTAGCAGAAAGCGAAACTATGTCTATGTGGTTGCCTGCTCTTCCTTGGAAACTTCATTCCCTCCCTCGTCTATCCATCAAATTTGCTTCCACCTCATCCCAAAAGCTCAATCGTACATCTCAAACTCCGAAGAGAACGCCCTTAGTGGTGAGAAGCAGTCTCGCCGTGGTATCCAACAATCTTGAAGCGGCCCAGCATCTCTCCGACGGTGAAGAATCCGATGCACTCGGCGAGGACGACACCGCCGGCGGCGATCTGGGCGGTGCTGACGTTGCGGGCGCGCTGGATGGCGGCGCCGGGGGACTGGAGGAAGCTACCGGTTTGGACCGAGCGGAAGATGTTCTGGTAGTAGGTCTGGAAAGTGGCGACCGAACTGCAGCTGATTGTAAGCTTGTCTGTCCCAAATTGATTCGGTTTGATAGATTTGGGGATACGTACGGAGGGTTCATCTTCTGACCGCGGAAGACAATCTTGGCAACCTCAAGACCGACCTTGGAGTAGTACACAACGAAAGGAGTCTGGCCTATACACCATGTACCATGTTAGCTTCACTGAATTTCCCAATTGAATTCCCACAGCTGCCAATCCGGACAGCATCGGAGAGATCTGAGGACGTACGCTCAAGGAAGGCAATGACCTTGCCAGTGCGACCACCCATCTTGCCAAGAGCACCGCTAACTCCCCTGGCAGCACCAGCGATAGCAGGACCAGCAGCGCTGGTAACGCGCGACAGACCCTGAGAGGCCTTGCTGGCAGTCTCCTTGGCGGCAGCGGTGGCCTTCTCGGTCGAGGTGCTCTGGAACCGGCGGGAGGCGAAGCGCAGGGCCGGTGAGCGCAGCATCGGGCGGGCGACGGCGGAAGACATGTTGTCGGATCTGGAGGAGGGGAGAAAAGGAGTTGGGGGCCGACGTCAACGATCAATTGGAGGCTCGGAGGGGGGAATGGTGGCCGGGTGGTTGAGGTGGTTTTTGGTGATGGGCCGGGTTCGATGTGAGGGAGAAAAAAAGCTCGGGAGAATTCGCAGGCCGTGGTTGGCTGGTGGTTCGTTTGGCTGGCGTGGTCGGCCACAAGCAGCCGGACAGCGGCCACCAGAGAGAGCGAGGCGCTAGTCCTATTTGGGAAGGGTTAGGACGATGCCTCCTAAGGCAGGCTGCTCTTGCCGTTTCCACATGCAAGTTAATAGGATGCAACTTCCTTCCCTTCTTCTTATAAATAAATTCGAACCGCATAAGGTACCTCATTTTCAGCCCCCGATTCACGTGAGAAAGAAGGAATGTCTGTTCTGTGCGACTGTTCACGCTTAGGTGAAAATTCTGTCCATTCAAAACCGAAACATTGACTACCTTATCTATACTGCCGCCAAAGCAACCTGATCATGACCATGAGGAACCCCGAATCATAAACTCCTACATTTCATCCGATGTATTTCTTCTTTAGAACCTCCTCTAATCAAGGCTCTGAATTTGCACCTTAATGGCACCGCTCTTAGGATCAGCAGACGTTTCAAAAGCCTTGAGAGCATCTTCGAGCTGGAAGCGATGTGTAACGAGCTTCTTCATGTCAATCACGCCGCTCTCTACCAGGCGAATGGCCCTGGGCCAAGTGTTGCAGTATCGGTACTGCAGCTGAATGTCGACCTCGCGAACACTCGCTCTCATGAAGGGGATGTTGATCTCGTTCTTTCCGACGCCAATGATGAAGACCTTGCCGCCAAACTTGGAAGCCCAGATAGCCGCGGCGATACTGCTCTCGACACCAGTACATTCCATGGCGAGAGCGGGTTCGATCCCTCCAAAGGACTCGACGATACGCTTTCCAGCCTCCTCAGCTGTCCCGCGCTCGACCTTGTGTGTAATGACGCGAGGGCAGATAGACTTGGCGAACTCGAGTCGGCTCTCCGAGATGTCAGTGATGACAATAGGGCAAGCGCCTGCCGCGTCGCAGCACAGCAGCGTGATGAGACCAATGGGCCCAGCGCCGCAAATCAGGACAGGGTCTCCAAGCTGGATTTTAGCCCTCTGCATGCCGGCCAGAGCTACGCTGAGAGGCTCCAACATGGCACCATCCTCGTAACTCATGTTTCCGATCTTGTGACACCACACGGCCGGGTGGTTGACATATCGGCGGAGCAGACCAGCGACCGGGGGAGTGGATAGGAACTGCACTTTCTCGCAACCGTTATACCGACCGGTCAAGCACGGCTCGCACTCATTGCAAATGACGTTAGGCTCAACAGCGACGCGGTCGCCAACCTTGAGATGGGTGACAGAAGGATGGACGGCGATAATGTCTCCAGCGGACTCGTGGCCTAGGATGTGGTCACCCTCAACGACCATGGGACCAATGCACCCGGCGTGCCAAAAGTGCACATCGGAACTAGGGTTGTGTAAGTGGGCGACTCATTCGAGAGGGGTCAGAAAGCTTCAGCAGCTTTACTTTCCAACTTACCCACAGATACCAGTGCTCCTGATAGCAATGGTTACCTCGCCCTCCTTAAGATCAGCTCCATCCTTCACGCTCTCGGCTGTGGGACCCGTCTCAGTGATCCAAAGATCGTGCTGGGGGTTTGTGTAGACGCCGATGTTGGGCTTCAATTGCGACTTGATGTCGGCCTGTGCGGCGCCGTCTGTCGCTGAAGGGCTCATGATGCTCGGCGCGCAATCTTCCTATTCTTTCTGACTCAAGCTCGAGGGTGATGAGTATATGAGGACTTCGCCTGAGAGAAGAGGGTATGAGTGCAGGTCACGAAGAAGTCAAGGGAAACTGCTGCGCCAGGCTGAACGGGCTTCGGCAAAATATTTATTGTCAAGGCGCGCCTCCGCAGTCGCATGGCACATCGTCTCGTTCTAGAGTATCCTTCCCCCCCACGTCTAAGATTCGCAGACGCCGTTACAGCACGAATATTGCATTCGCTTTGGGGCACCACCACCCGTCATACTGTGGGGTCGAGTCTAGCTCGGGCGCCCAAAGACCGACGGCGCTATTCTGATGTCTCCCGCACCAATCATCACTGGAGTGCGGCAATGGAACAACAACACTGGCCGATAGCCCGCCGAAATACCCCATTTTACGCTCCATCAAATGAAGGGATTTTGCCAGCTAAGCTAGGCACCCCTCTATGTGACTTACAGCAAGGTCAGTATTGAATTTTCTTATACTAATTACTCTTATCTCCCCATTTCCTCTCTCTACTTGCAATTCATTCACCGGGTCAAGGTGTCTCTAACCGTTTCGTAGTTAAGTGGGCATGCCTGCCCCGCTCTCATCCCCTTGTTGCGGGATTAGGTTGGCGATAGTAAATTGTCATTCGCCACGATTCGCGTGACCATCTCTTGCGAGGTCGGGGAGTTGAGGGGCACCCCCCGAAGGCGCAACTCAGGCGCAATCAGCCTCCAAGCCATGCCCATCAATATAGACGAACGAATACTCGCTCACTCTGAGGGTGTAGGTGGATCATCAGGCTGCCTTTCTGGGTGTCCCGGAGCAATAAACCACTCGCCCGGCCGTGCCTGGTGGAGCCGCAAGCCTTCGGGGACTGGACGGCTTTTTAAGAGATTTGCATTTTCCCGATGGCCGAATAATGTAGAACAAATCTATCCGGCGAGTAGAGCCAAGCGGCTGGTGACCCCGTCCAGTGGTTTCATTCGTTTTAAGGGTTTGTGCAGTGGCGCTAGACTATTCGAGAAGTCCGTTCTCCAAAATCAAGTACATATCTGTACTTACGACAGTTGGGGACCATCTTGGCGCGTTTGCCCCAGATACGACCGTCGATCGTGTTCAGCTCTCAAGGCAATGCAACTTGCAGCTTCGAGATCCATCCGACTTGGGGTGCTCACTGGTCAAGCATCGGCAGTTGTGCAAACGTCACCTCGGAAGAGTCATCCTCACGGGAAAACTACATCGCGCGCCTCTCGAGTAGAGCCGAGGTTGTCTGAACGGGCAGGTCTCTCAGCATCGTCTCCAAATCTGCACAAATGAATATCATTCACAATTCTGTGTTTGAACCTACTTCTTGCCTGAGGAGTGAGTCCTATCCCAGGGCCAAACGATATCGTGCATCATAGACAATATGTAATACCTAGGGAAATCGGGCCGGCGGTCTTCTCTTTACGAATTATATCACCGAACAGGTCTTCTGGTTGGGAACTCGCAGTCAGAGTTGGAACTGATTATGTATTGGCGACTATATTTTCTTGGTCCTTTCTTGGGGTTTCAAGTAGTGTGTGCCTGCACTGAACAGTTTCTTTCTCATATGCTGTTATGGCCGTCGCCCAATCTTTTGGCCTACTCGACTGGTTGTCGCTTATTCCTGTCGTGTGAGGGCATCAAAAAGCAATCATTACAAACGCCGTCCCATGAAACCTGACTCTGCTTCTGACTTGTACAACCTCGATTTGTACAACTTTTCTTTATGCTGTCAACCCTTCTTCCGGGAGACCACTTCCCCTCACGCACGCAAGGCCAGATGAAAGAAGTCCCGCTGTTACATTGATCAACAATGGACAATGCGACGCGGTCCCGACTTGATCGCCTTAGCGAAAAGCCTGGCGTTGTGGGAGAGTCGGTGCCTGTTTGGTTCAACCGACGGAAACTACCACGTCGCCCTTGCATGTGCCGTAAGAACAGCACTCAGCTGGGTCTAGTTTGCCGTTGAGGATGGCGTCGACTTTTTCCTGATCAATCGCGAGACGTATTAGCTTAAGGATTTTCCACGATCTCCTGGCAAGCGCATGTTGGAGACATGCTCATGATAAACATACATCTGCACATGGCCCTACTGGCCCGATGGGTGCCGCTGGAACGAGTGAGACGGCGCAAGCCATAATGGCCGAGAGGAAAAGAAGGTGGTTCATATCGTCGTATGCGCAGCGTGATGCGTCTTGGTCGGAGGCATCTGGGAACTGTACGTTGATCTCCTCTGCCTACTGCACTGAGGGTCGTCGAGGAACAAAGAAAGAAAGAAAGAATGAGAGAGAGAGAGAGAGAGAGAGAAAACAAGATGAAGATTCAGAAAACAAGTAAAGAGGAGAAGTTACCAGGCCTTCCAGATCTTTGACAAAAGCGGCGAGACAATCGATCGTGTTGAGAGGGGCGGCGTGTCTGGAATTTGCTTTCTGGCCGGGTTCGTCGTCCCGGAGACTCAGCCGTTCTATTTCTTCTCTTTTTAAGGTTCCCGCTGCCGGCAAGCCACTGATTAAGGGAAAAGCCGTTATCTTTTATGAGGCGCAGAAGGCTGGAAACCGTAAAGATTTATTTATACATAGGGTTTGATCGGGGCGGGAAGCTAGGTGGACTTATACGAGGATCGGTTCCCACTTGTGAGTACCGTCCAGAGCTCAGGATCGGATCAAAATCGAAGAAGGATGGCACAGAGACCGAGAACCCAATTTCCTAGGGGACTCAGGAGTCAACTGCCTGATGTCGCTGCGTACTGATGTGACGGGCCCTCTTTGTGCATCCAAGAGTACTTCCTGCAGCGACTGTTCTTGGGGCTCTGCGTCTTTGTTTCGTCGGATTGTTCCCCGTCAATGCGTAAGCTGGAGTCTAATATCTATTGCCAAGGCTGGCTGTTGCACTTGTCTTCTTTTCCCCCTTCGATTTGCCCACCATAGGTCGCAGGAAAGAAAGCTTCTATTCGGTCAAGGGAAAGCTACGCTTGACTGAGGACTTGGCAAGTTTCCACCGCGTCTACTTATTGGAAACGGATCGAGTCCGTCCGCATTGGGAAATTTTGTACTCACAATCGGTAACAACGTCAAACACCACGAGACAAGAGTAAAATTGTGGGGGTAGCTAGCAGAAGTCAGGCAATGCTTGGGCCGACATTGGATTTACAGTTTACGCTTTGGCTGACGATTCCTTCTCGTAGCTTGGCTTTTGCCGCTAGAGGAGGTTATATCGGGCCGTGGGGGGCCTAGGTACAGAACGGTTGATTATTGAATGCTCATCTTCGCCCTTCAATCTGCGATGCTAGCGAGTGTCAATAGTTTTCTGACTCTGGATGATTGGAAAAAGCCCTTGCATAGTTGATGCTGCTGCCTTCATGACTCCTGACTTTCTCCCTACAGTAGAATAAATGGTCTGCTTTGGGTAACGCGTGAATTGAGCACAGAGTTGTACTCGTGTTGGCAGGAATGCAACCGAGACACTTGGATGCCTCCACGGCTTGTGGTCATGAAGGGAGGAATGCAGACTACCCACCTGTCTCGACGTTTACGTCTTGGCGCGTATCGGTTGAGCACGCAAAAGTCATCACCGAGTGCATCACAGCAAGATTCACCTGTAGGAGGGCTTATGACATATCGCACGCAATAATATCCTGGTAAGGCTGGTCTTCGCAGTCGGCGAAAGCTTCATGTTATGTAGCCCGCTCCTTTCAAGTTGAATGCTTGTAAATATCAGGTACTGCTATGCTAGCTAGATCTTGTCGGCGGCGAGTATCTAGATAAGTGCAACCACATCTCACGTCTATCTGCAGAGCACATGTGATAAGATGTGCAGGTGGTACAACAGTAGACATGCAGAAGCAGTGTATCCATGCTTCCTATCGTGCTTCGACACACAACTCCCAGACACTTTGGGGCCTAGAAACAGCTTTTTGGGTATCTGAAATCATAGGGTCCTTCAATTTCGCTCCCCCTCACGTCTTGAAGCACGTTGTACTTGGACCCCTTCGTCTTTTCCCCCTTCTCTTACTTTGGCTTCACCTTGCCTATGCTTTGTTCTGGCTTACCCTCTGCCCAAAGACTTGTTATCATTCTCAATGTCCAGTTTCCAGACCTCGAGTCCTACTCCCCCGAGTGCAACCTTCCCTGGTGCCAGGAATTCAATTGTTCCAGCATCTGCTACTCCGCTGTATGCGTCTGCGACAAGCTCTACGCGGTGCTGTGCTGCGCTACCCTCCGATATGCCCCAGATCCGCACGCGTTGGTCGTTGCTGGCGGTGACGGCCAAGATCCTGCCTTCGTGTGTCTCTTGGGCCAAAGCAACGCTATTAACGGCTGCCGCATGGGCTGCACGGACGATGCCACGGTGCGTGACGACAAAGCGCCGCGAATCTCTTTGATCGCGGTCATGCGCGGGTGCGAGAATGGTAAGTCCAATAGCGTTGTCGTCGCCGCCTGTGACGATATAAAACGTATGTAGATCCCCGAGAAGAGCCATGTCTAGACTCTTGATGCTGCTCTGGTGAGCCTGGATGATCTGTTCCGTGGCGTAGACCATCTCTCCTTGCTCATTCGTGACCGTCCTCCAAATGGCAATGTGCCCGTCCGTAGAAGCCGTTAAAACGGCCTTGTCAGAACCTTGCATGGAGCTCAGATGCCGGATCTGCATGAGGCAAGCGCCGGTGTAGGCGCCCTTGGCGAGGACTTGGAAGCCATCTTTCAGGGTGTACCGGTACGTGCTGAACGCAGAGCTGGAGAACGCCATAGATATGATCATGCTCTGATTGTCGTTGCTGCTGTCATTGTGTTCTTCATGCCGCACATCAAAATCCATGATGCGCAGGTCACCTTGGGGACTCTTGTCTTTAAATTCGGCTTCACACACAACAGCCAACCCCGAATAGCAGTCTCCTAGATCCCGCACCCTCCAGACAAAGAACTCCTCATTCCCGGCACTGCTGAATAAATAATCCTCGCCTAGCCATTTTAGCGTCTGGATGCCCACAACGTGAGTCTTGATACTAGCAACGCAGTGAAGTTCACGGCTGTCAAGGGCGCCTGCTCGATATTCCCATATACGGATGGATGTATCCTCAGATCCAGTGGCAAGGTAACGGCCGTTGTAGCTCAATGCCCGGATCTCTCTGCCGTGATGGCCCGTCTTGAGTGGACGGTTGGAGACGGCTGGCTTAGAGTACACGCAAAGCTTGGAGCTTCTGTTGAATGCTATGCGCATCATCTCAGAGTCGGAATCGCTGTGGTAGAAGCTAAAGGCTCGGTGTCCACCGCCGCAGTCGATGGAGATTCTTTCTTCTTTGCGAGTATCATTCCACACAATAATGTGTTTACTTTTGAAGCCGTACAGGACTAGTTCTGGAGAAGCGTCGTTCGTGAACCAAGCTCCTTCGATCAAAGGCCCGAAGGGCGGTGATGAATCGTGTAGAAGTTGCAGAGTGGCGTCTTGAGGTTCAAATCTCAATATCCTATAGCGCCCATCTCTGCTTGTAGTCAGGAAGAGTATCGGAGTCGATGCCTCAGAGGTGGAATCTTGCGTAGATGGGAGAGCAACAATAGATGTAATGCTGTCAGAGGTTTGCGGTGGAGATGCCAGGGCCAGGTTGATTTCGCAACCGTTAAGATGAGCAATCGAAAGGTATCCATGCCTCGATCCTATGAACAGGTAGTCCCCAATCCGTGAGGCTGAGGTTGTCATGAATCTGGGGTCCAAGCAAGAAACCTCCTTCTGGGCCGCAACCTCGCCTGTAGTGGGGTTGAATGCGAAATACCAGGGCTTGGAGCCAAAGATGGGGACAAGAAGCCCAACTTCGTCCCGCTCAGCGTCGTGTCTAAGAAAGAACACGTCGACAATCTTGCTTGGCACATCGGCAACATGCGTAAGGGTTTCGGTTGCGGCATTGAATGAGTACAAGCCACCAACAGAGGTGCCTAGAATAGCCATACTCTTAGATAGCCGGCGAAGTACGCAGCATCTCTTTAAAATATCCTCATATGGATTGTCTGATAATGGCGTCCATTCAACGTTGTTCTGATCGAAACAGCCTACCAAGACTCTCCCCGTTGAAGTAACCGCGAGTAGCTGGTCCTGCGAAATCCACTCGAACCGGCCGAGAGATTCAGCTTTCTGGCCCGGTGCCTTTTCCAGAAGCGGGACATTCACTGCAGACAAGGCGTCTAAGATAGACGGCTCGGCTCCATGCTGTAGTAGTGGTTCCTCGACGAGGGATATCCTCCCATCGGCGCCACCCGTAGCTAGCAGCCTCTTATCCTTATGGGTAGTGATACCATGAGACCATAGATGCTTTCCATCGTGGTAAGAGAAAGATTGCTTCTGCGATAACTGTCCTTTCAGGGGCAATGCATCGGTGCCATTTCCCCCATCTCTTGGGTTGAGGGAGAGGTGCCACTTCTGCGTCGTCGAATCTTCCCCGAAGGAGTAGATATGAAGTCCTGCTTCACCCAGCATTTCACCCTCCTCCGCAGCAAACTCGACCCCCCATATCCTGGAAAGATGCCCCATAGCATAGGCTACAGGAGGGACCGCCCCTAGACTGGGTTGCTCTTGATCAGACAGAATCGCGCTGAATCCTGTCTCGCGAGCAGCGCTGAAATGATCATCATCATAGCTCCGTTTATTCTCCTCCCTCTCCGATATATCCCAAATTCGCACCGTCCTGTCATCACTGCAGCTGGCAAGTAACCGCACCCGTGTCTTGTCCGGGAGAGTTAGGAGGGGTGAGATGCTCACTCCGTAGATGGAGCCCTCGTGTCCGGTAAGCACAAGCAGCATTTCATGGGAGCTTGATGACCTGGACTGAGGAGGGAAGTACTTCCATACTAGGATTTCTCCGAAAGCGGTACCTGCAACCATCAAGAGTGATCCGTCTTCTAGCCAGCGTAACTCGGCGGAGTAGAGCATCGGTCTCGCGGGGGACACAACGTCCTGAATAGCTATAGCCCCAGCATGGTGGTCAATGTGCATATAAACGGCCTCATTGTGCGCTGTAGCAAGCACGGCCACTGATGAATCAAAGGGGGACAGACGGCCATCGTAGATCCAGTCCGGTGCCCTGATTGTGAGCACAACAGGCTCACGTCCATCCTCCAGCAAATCGAACAAGGAGAAAGTCGCTACGGATCTAGAGCCCCAAGCCAGGACTCCCCCTCTTGCATCGTTTCCATCCTGTTGCACATGGATACCGTGAATAGGTTGCTCATTGAAGATGCTAAGCTGCGCAATCAAGCGACCCGATTCATGGTCATAGACATTCAAGTCAGTATCCTCACCGACCAGCACAAGAACATGCCCAGCTGGTGAACGGCAAAATGCCAAGCTAGTGACGGGCACTTGGGAAAACTCCCTCGACAAGAATCGTGGCTGATGGAGGAAAAATACGACTTAGCATTACTCCTCGCATGAACGGGAGGATTGAAGGATTCTAAGAAGGGACGCACACACACCTTTGAGTTGGTGCTGGGAGTCATAGTGAAGGGAGTTTGAATCACCGGATCATGACGGCGAATCTCTCTGCAAAATGCTAGGGATATCGTATCATGGTTTCGTATCTAAGTCGGCTCCCTTTGACAAAGTAGTTTCAGTCAAGAATTGTTCAAGGTGCTAAAATATTGGAGACGTTGTTGATGCATGAGTTTTTTTTTTTTTTCTTTTCTTCCCTAACCTAACTTAGTAGCGACCTCACTGGCGCATGTAATTATTTTGTCTGAATCACGGAAACGTTTGAAAGCAAGAATATTCATCAGATGTGATTTTATTGTGATTCATCATTGTCAATCCATGGATTGCATCTAATCATTATCCCTTTTACGGGGTATCTACCTAGACCAAAGCGGCTTGTTGAGAACCTTGCGCCTGTGAAAAAGCGCCTGATTGTGATTGTGTGCCACCTCCCTACATTTTCCACGTTCCCAAGTCGTTCCACGTATATTGAAAAAAGCCGAATCACACGCAACGCCGGCAATGCGAAACAAACAGATTAAAAAAGAAAAACAGGCATATTAACTATCATTCTCTCGAGACCACTTGCACATAGCATACTCTTAGTATCGCTAGGCATTTAGGAGCGGTGCGAGTAAGGCTCGTAGGCGTCGTAGCCAATGTTCTGGCGACCGGCTGTGTAGGATCCGGGACCGTGGCTGTAACCGCGGCCGGCGGTAGGACGGAACTGCTCCTGGTAAGAGCCGCCGTACGAACCGTTGTTGTAGGAACCGCCAGACATGTCGTGGTCGTTGGTGCCCAGAGGGTAGTAACTGCCGGCGGGCACGAGCTTCTCGTTGTCGTCGTCGCCGTCGCGGTACTTGGTGCCCTTTCTCCTGCCGGAGCCGTGCTTAGGGCTGCAGCAGCAAATGGTGAAGAGCCAGAACAGACTGGCGACGATGGCGAAGCCAGCACCGATCCAGATGCAGGCCAGGAACCTTGTGTTCAGCGAGGCTTGGACACCGTACACCTTGGCAGAGGCTTCGATGGCTCCCACGACGACGGCGCCCATAGCGGTGGCAAGACCAGCTGTCACGACGCAGATGACGATGGCAGCGAGACCGATGAGCCAGGTCAGGCAAGACATGACACGCGTGCAAGAAGCGAAGATTCCAAAGACCAGCTCAACGCCCAGGACAACAAGGGCGCAGATGAAGGCGATCTCGGTATACTTGGTAACGGAAGAGAAAATGTCAATGGCCTTGTCAATCTCCTCGGGCAGCTCGATGTCTACGCTGACAGACTTGCCAATATCGTCGAGGACGTCAGTGCGCAGGTTCTTGTTGGCCCAGTCGAACTCGCCATCGCTGCAGTCACGCTCGGTGTCGTCGGAGCCACTCTTCTTCTTAACCTCGCAGTATCCCCAGAGGTTGATGTCATACTTGCGGCCGAGACCGAGATCGCTGGCACTGATAGACGGGCCAGCTCGCTTGCCAAGGTCGATGTCCTTGACGTCTCCAACGCCGGGGAGGTTGATGTCGACCTGGTCCTTCAAGGCTGATAAGGTATCCTCGTTGAGGGTCAGGTTGTTCAGGTCGACGCTGAAGATGTAGAGGTTGTTGTGGGCGATGCCGGAGAGGGTGGCAACGAGGAAGGAGATGATGGCTGCGATCGTAAGGATAAGTGGGAATGCCACGAAGCAGAAACGACCGAGATTCATGGCGGGCAGTTGGTTGTCGCGATCGACGTCGCTCTCGTTGGTTTGGGTGTTTCTTCGGTTACCTCAGGTACTTATGACGAAAAGTGCCTTTGTACTGGTGTTAACAATAAGTGGCAGCGAATGGATGAACCACAAGTGATTAACGACCGAGTGATTCAGCAAAGAACCGTGAACGAAGGTATTCGGTTCTAAGGGATGTGTGTTTGGGCAGAAAAACAGGTGATGGGAAGAAACGTTGGACAGGAGGAGGAATAAGACAGAAGCAGGAGTTAACGTCAGCAGATCTCAGCCGTCTTTATAAAACGGGAGGAATTTGTCTGGGCCGATCGTACAGGTACCTTAGTAGATGGAGGGAACCTGTCTCTCAGCGCTGGGCGGGCAGGATCAAGGCAGTGAAGTGAGCCTTACGGTACTCGTACATGGGTGGCGCAGTCTAAGACGAAGACGCGCGGTGTGGTGTGCCAGTGCTCTCGTGCTACGAGTATTAAGGCAAGGTAAGGTACGTAACGCAACGGCTCACTGGTAATTTACTGGTCATAGCAGGGCTTAGATGCCCAAGTTGGTGGAGCGACCAGCCCGTGGTGAGACCCTAGACCCTGGGAAGTGCCCGCTAGCGTGACTATTCCACGGTAAGACGGGCAGCCGCAACAGTGGATTTGTAGCGTCGCTGCAGTGGTGTTGCAGCGGTGTTGCAGTGAATGCCCACTGATTTACAGCGACAGCAGTGCCCTGTGAGATCGCATCAACGCTAATACCGATTGATTTTACTTGCACTTTTCACTCAGCCTTCACGCTTCACACGTTCCTTAATCACGCACAACGGATGCAATCGTGGCGCAGGCTTCCCTTCAAGCCAGTTCCGTCCCGCGCTCTGAAACATTCTGGTCCTGCCTATTGCAATTTTGCACTCATTGCAAACTCGTACTTGAGAATATCCCTCAACTTCAAAAAAATTTTCCTTCATTTATTTGTCCATGTCCACAGTTGTTATCATGTTAAGCAGAGTATCAGCGATGTGCAGGACACTGCCCTGGCAGGTTGCGAAATTACATCACCTCTGCCAAGGACTTGAAACAATACCTCAATGCCCCGTGCATCTCCCCAGCAACTCGCCTATTTTTTGGTGGCCTCAAGGTAGACGCTACTTAGCGATCGGCAGACCGGCGCGACCACTCGCCCCCAGTATGATGGCATTTTTACGCTCTGAACAAGTATATCGTTTGGAACATTGGCGTCCTCCTGAACGGCGAGCAGATGACGGGTTGGCTGGTCAGTGGCCGCTCTTACTTTGCATTTTCCACTTTCAGCTGGACTATCCGCGTCGCGCGTCGGAGATGACAAAAACCATCCTATTGCCGCATATCGGCCTGACCTCACACCACAGAAATCTGCAGGAAATGGTGCTTACTGCCCGTGAATGGGGTTGTCCCGGTCGCTCACTAAGACACAAGGAGCATATGATTCCAGGTTCTTACTTATCCAAAGCCAAGCTCACTCAAGCTCAAGCTAGGGGGGGCTGGTTTGTCCAGCTTAGCGGCGCTGACCCGCCCTAGCGCACCAGCCAGGCTAACACAGCCTTTGTCAGCGGGTCCCTGGGAGGCAAAAAAAGGATGCTAAAATTAGAAGCACCCTGCCAATCCCTCTCCCATGTTTAAATGTGACTGCGGCTGCTATTTTTCGAGCCACCGTTACGTGATAAATCGTGTGGCTCATTCAAGACACCACGGTTCAACATGCACCAATATTGGCCAGCTCATCACTACTAGTTCAAGTAGTCCCCGCCACCGGCCTTTTCCATTTGAGATGAACGTCGATGTACGATTTGTGCCGTTCGCAAATAGAAGTCGCCTACCGCGCTGTTGACATATCCCCGCAGGCATTATTCATAATCCCCAAATTTTTCTTCCAAACTGCTGTTGGGTGGATATGATTGTCAAATACACACATCGCCGCATGGTAAACAAGCGCCACTAGCCCACGGGCAAATTGTGCAGTTTAGAAGCCAATTGTATGGCTCAGCTGTCTCCCCTTACGAAAGCCTATCCTACTGGGGAATACGAGAAGATTTCTGGATTACTCTCGTGCAGAATTTGCCTTTCCCTCACGGTAACACGAACGACTCTGCTTCTGGGTCGGGAAGATGGATGCTATTGAATTTGCGCAAGCAACTGCTTGAAGTGACTGCCTGTTCATTTCAATTCGACGAAAGCATACCTACAGTAATCCTATTCGGTGTCGACCTCTTCCGGGTCATGTTTTAACCACTCAAAACCCCAAAATGCACCAGTAGGCCAATCTCAGAGTGGCCATCACATCGGAGCTCAAGTCGTCAGCACTCACTCATCGCCATTGAAAATGGACTCCGAGAACACCACTTCAGCACAAACAAGATATCTCAATTGCGTTCTAGTCAAATGCTAATGGCTTTCGGAAATAAAAGCCACGGATTCTACACCGCGCTGAACTCACGGACCGAGTCGGCGCCAGCCGAATATCCGATCCGCATATCCGTTCGGCTTTCGTTATCTACGGGCCCCTTAAGGGCCGTTTCAAAATTCCCATGAACAGGCCAAACTTGTGTGTTATCTCTGGAGACTATTCAAACAGTCTATGAAGGGTATCGAGGGTCTTTGAGACGCTCCAGCGGCCAGAGTCGGCTAAGAAAACTGATCATAATAGTAGGTCAAACTAGTAGCAGTACCATGAGCGGTAGCGAGGGGCTTGAAACCTTATTCCAGCCCTGGGCGAGGGGTTGTATCTTTTGGCTGTATTTTGCGCTGGAAGGTACTTACTCCATAGGTGGCTCCCCGGATTTGGCGTTTGTATGCGTCCAATCACTGGCCACAGCCCGCGTAATCACTGCTGGACAAACGCCTAGTGTAGCAGGTCGGGGAGCTCCGCCCGGGGCTTGAGAGGCAGAAAGAGAGGGGGTCTCGACCTCCAAAACTTTCACGATTCTAGCTTAACTCGAGGCTTGAGACTCAAGACTCTCAAGACTCCATCCCACGACCGTCTAGTCTCTTCTTTTCCTTGCCCCGCAGCTGGTCATGAGTACGAGTAGCACTGGGAAAAAGTGATCCGAAATATGGTCACAAACTCGTCAAGCACAACGTAGACCCATCCATCGGCAGTTTGAACATCATGCGATCCCCGTGATTCATTCCTAGGTAGCCCTGGACTGTGGGTTACCAAGAAGCTCTTGGCTCCAGCTACTAAAGCATTACGGGCTGCACGCTGCACCAGGTGCATACACTCAGTGGCCCAACCTTCTCCAGCCTAAAGCATTTGCTTACTGCAAGTAACGGCCAGAGCACTCGGTGACACGACAAATGATGCTACTCGTAGTGGTAAGAAGAGGCTCTCAAGACAGCCATCCTCGTACGTACATGTAACAGCGACCTGAACTCCAAACTCCAAAACACCACACGCCGCGGCCCCTTGAGACGATCATTTTAAGTGTAGCATAGCTATCTATTGTGGCTATGAAATGACTAGGTTCGTTGATTCGCCCAGCCTGTTCATCCTGTAGAACAAAATCAAAACGTCCGCCCATCAAGTAGCACTCTTATCTCCATTATCCTCTCTCACCCGTACTCTCCTATCTCCGCACCGCGATATTGGATACTACTACTACTACTACTACTACTTGTAGTAACACTACTAATACCCGCTAGAGTCTAGCAATATTGTATTAATGCATTACTGCCGCCGTTGCCAGACGCAGCTAAGGTCGTAGTATCTTGTTAGTGCTCGTGCTCGTGCATGGAGTTAGGTGCGAGTAGTAGTCACTCGGCTCCGTTGACCTGCAGCTAACACCAACTCGCCTGGCCGCTTGCAGCTCACATACTTGCCTCCCCGCAAACGTCCGTTTTTTCCTCGATCCATCCGCTCTCTCACACAACCTTCAACTTTCAATAACGACGACGTTTCTTCAGCCCCGAGGTGAATCAACCGATTCTGTTCCGATTTATTTTCCTTTAGAATCCCTCGGGCTCGCGTTCATCGTCGGTTTCGCCCGCTGGCGGTTGCTCACTCTTCGGTCCGCGCTGCTCCGACGTCATCTACCCCCGACCGCCCGCCTGCCCGCCCAGTCCGAACAACTGACTCGAACTCCGACTTCGCCGTCATTCATTCAACCGTCATCTTCCACGACATAACAACCCACGACACTCGGTGCCGTCGAGGGCCCTTCGCAAACAGCAAAGACGCTCAATAAGACGAGTCGTTGGGCTCATCCTCATTCGCCTGCCTTGCCTGGGCGATCACAATCCCCCGATCACATCATCCTCCCGAAACCTCTGCACGGGTCACCCGCAAAGTCGACGTTGAGCCTGCCACCCTACTCTCACCGCTTACGCCGACCATCGCTTGGCAAGTAAGCCGCAGGCCGCGACACTGTCGCAAAATTGTTGGATATCTGAGACATCACTCCCGCCTCACGTCACCCCCACCATAAGAGACGGAATCACACGATGGGCAACCAGAGCTCCAAAGAAGGCGGGAGCGCCAAATCTGGCACATCGCCTTCATACGGAGACACGCTTCAGTCCTACCCTTCGCTGAGCAAGTCGGACACCAAGGAGTCATCGCGCTCTTTTCGCTCGCTTCGTTCCAAAATCCCCGGCAGCAGCAAAAACGAAAGCCCACGATCTTCTTCTAACCTAGCGAACACCGACAACGACAAGACGAACGATGCTGCGTCCATGAAATCGAGTAAGAGCAATCGCTCCAGCGTCTCGAAAGCTAGCCGCGCCGATTTGCCTCCTCTGCAACCAGGCGCTACCGATCTTTCGAATTTGTCAGTTGATTCCCCGCTCAACGACCATCAGCCACCCCCCTCGCCTGTGCAGTCACAGTCCGTTAAGAGCGGGCAACACACCGATCTGACGGCGGCTCAAGCCTCCGGAGAGGTTGATCATGTCTCCGATCAGCCCCCGGGCACTATCATGAACCCCAACACGAGCAGTATGCAGCCTGGCCAGTCCATTCTCGTTAAGCGGGACGCAGCTCCCAACCCGATTCACCCGAGCGCTTCCAACGATTTGAGCAAATCCGATTCCAACAATAATGTAGCAATATCTGATATCAAAGAAATCGACCTGGATGACTTTATTAAACGGCTCCTCGATGCCGGATACTCAGGCAAGGTTACCAAGAGCGTCTGCCTCAAGAATGCGGAGATCGTGGCTATTTGCCAGAGGGCGCGAGAGGTGTTCCTTTCGCAACCGGCTCTACTCGAGCTAGATGCCCCTGTCAAGATAGTTGGAGATGTGCACGGCCAGTACACCGACCTTATTCGCATGTTCGAGATGTGCGGGTTCCCTCCTAACGCCAACTTCCTCTTCCTTGGTGACTACGTCGACCGCGGCAAGCAGTCTCTTGAGACCATCCTGCTGCTGCTATGCTACAAGCTCAAATACCCGGAGAACTTCTTCCTCCTACGCGGCAACCACGAGTGCGCTAACGTGACCCGCGTCTACGGTTTCTACGACGAGTGCAAGCGGAGGTGCAACGTAAAGACCTGGAAGACCTTCATCGACTGCTTCAATACCCTACCGATCGCATCTATCGTCGCCGGCAAGATCTTCTGTGTGCACGGCGGTTTATCCCCGGCACTCAGCCAAATGGACGACATTCGAAACATTGCTCGACCCACCGACGTCCCCGAATATGGCTTGCTCAATGACCTGCTGTGGTCGGACCCAGCGGACATGGAGCAGGATTGGGAAGCGAACGAGAGAGGTGTCAGCTACTGCTTTGGAAAGCGCGTCATTACCGATTTCTTAGCTGTACACGACTTTGACCTTATCTGTCGAGCTCACATGGTTGTTGAAGATGGGTACGAGTTCTTTAATGACAAGGTCTTAGTAACGGTGTTCAGTGCACCGAACGTAAGTTTCGCAACGTCCTCCTATGACAGTGCTTTTACTAATACTTCTTCTAGTACTGCGGAGAGTTCGACAACTGGGGAGCCGTCATGTCGGTGTCAGCGGAGCTGCTTTGTAGCTTTGAACTGCTAAAGCCCCTTGATTTCAGTGCGCTGAAGAGCCATATTAAGAAGGGCCGTAACAAGCGACAGCAAATGCTCAACAGTCCTGTAAGTTTCCAATACCTCACAGTTGATCATGATCTTCTGGCTAACAAATTACAACAACAGCCTGCCAGTGTTCAGCCTCAGAGTGTCTGATGGCAAGTACTAAACATAGAGATCGACTTATTCGCCCAACTGAGGCGATGCACTTCCAATCTAGCCCGACTGGGCCGAATATACATACTACCCAGGCAACGTTGCGACTTCCGGTCATCCCTTTATGCGACCTTCCGTGTAGCATGGAGCGGAGGAGGCTCAGGGGACGAAGCGAGCACAGCCCCAGCGTTTCATCACGGCGTGAAAACCATGAGAAAAGGCTAGGCATTGCTCTGACGAGGATGAGACATAACTGTCTACATCAACGACCCAAGAAAACGGACCGTCGCAACACATTTTCACCATATAGATTCCTACTTATCGTATCATTGAGGGAGGTTGTTGCTGAGTTGTAGCGGCAGGGGGCGGCAGGGCGGCATTGGGTTTGATATGAGAGCATCTTGTTATTGGGGCCTGCCACTCATATGGATGGGGGAAGCGGGACTATGAACTGTCCCTGCACAAGTATCATCATGTTATCTTGCCAGTTTTTATGTACGGTATTATGGGTACTTTAGGATTTTTCTCCTCTCCTATGGACGTCTGCCAAGGAGAGCTGTTTTTAAGAATATACATTATGGGTTACAAAGGCAGTCAAGCTTCTGCATGTTGCAAACAAATTGGTGATTCTGGTAATATCGTCTCGCAAATGCTTGCATTTGGTAAGAATTCTACGTTAGCTGAGCATGAGAGCTGTCTAACCGGGTGGGTACCAAGGGGAACGCGCGATCACGTGCGACCCCCAGAAACTTTCCTCTGTCGAACCTCGAACTGCCCATCAAGCATCAAGCCTACCCCATTGTCAGCTCTAAAACCTCTAATAGCGACGAATTGCTTGACCTGAAAGGCCTCTCGATCCCGACGGCCTGAAGGTTTCGCAAATACCTCACAGCCATGAACCGGCACGCCATCCGCACGGTGTGCCGCCAGGCAGAGGCGAAGCCATTGACAAATTACTTTCGCCAATTCTCTACGACTACACATACCTTCTACGCCGAGAACGGGAGCAGCAGCAATAACAATAGCGGTCGCACTGGCGAGAACAACTCCCAACCTTCCGCACTTCGACAGCGGTCGCGCGACGCCGCCGATGAGATCAAGTCTCTGATTACCAACAAGCGCACCTCTTCTTCGGCACCTGGCAATGGCCCCAAACCGGACCAGGGGGCTTCAAAGCCGCGAGTAGTGGATATCAAGAGTCTACCGAGAGGTGGTCTTAGGGGACGAGGAGGCCTCAGGGGCCGTGGAGGGTTCCGAGGCGGAGCAGCTTCAGGGAATCGCTTCGCAGGCGCTCGTGGCGGAGGTACTGCACGCGGTCGCGGTAATGCACGTGGCGGACGGGGAGGAGGCAAGCGAGGAGGTCGTGCTCGCACAGAAGGCGAGGGGGAGGACGGCGATCAGCCCAAGAGAGCTGAGAGGACCAAAGGGTTCGAGTCCGAAATCGTTGAGCCCGCCGAAAAGGCTTTGGAGGATTCCCTACGCTTTGGTGCCGTTTCCGACTTTACACCGTCTGTGACCCGCGAGTCGTTGGCGCAGCATATGCCTGCTTTTGCCAGTGGCTACAGCACCCCGGCTGCGACAGTTCATCAGAATCTCAGTGCGCTTGGCACGGCTGACCAAGTTGGGCATCCGGCTGGTCTCCCGCCTACAATGTATGCGCTTGATTTGAAGGAGAGAGGTCTACGGTACTTTGCCGACGTTGAGTCGAAGGAACGAACGGAGGCACATTTGCAGCAGCAACGAGCTGAGGAGGCTCAAGCTAAGGCTGGCGACGGTGCTCCCGTGGAGGTGAGCACGGATCGCATCATTGGCGATGCTGAAGAAGCTATCAAGAAGGTTGTGATGGATCAGGCCGTCGCCGGGAAGCATGAGGCTCCCAAGTTTACTACGGAGCCGTTGGCTACGGCGCGCAACTGGCATCTCCGGTCTGAGACGTGGGGTGTGAAGGAGACCAAGGCTTTTGAGGACAAACTTGCCTCTCTGCTGAAGAAAGGCGCGCCAGCTCAGGGGAAGAAGAAAGCGCAGGCGAAAGTCTGATCTTGAACTGTTGATGTACGATAACTCATAGACGAAAAATGTACAGCCATGTGTAATACTAGTACAATTATGCAAAAAACTTCTTTGTCCTCCGCTTTAGGAGGCGCCGCTCAACTTATCTATCGATAGCTTACACTGCGTGACTCCAATTCCCTTAGCTTCACCTAGAAGCATTGCGCTCCAGCTGCTTGATCGCATTCGTCTCCTCGTCCCCAATCTCCTTCATCTTCTTATCCTGCACCTTCTGCAGCTCCGCCTCAGCCTTCCTCGCCACGTCCGCCGTTACAACCTTGCTCTTCTTCCAGTCCTTAATGACCTTTTCGTGCTTCGTACGAGCGTGTCGAACACGCTCCCGCCACGTCTGCGTCGTCTCTTTCAACCTCTTAATAACGTCCTCTTTACGCTCCATCTCTACCTTCATCAACAGCTCAAGGTCATTGTCGTCCGACCGTTGAGGCTGCTGGTTGAAATCCGGCGAAGCTTGTACGGCAGACATTATAGGCTTGATGTATTCCCGATCGTTGGCGAGGAGGGAGATGGTGCGGCCGGAGCGAGGTACAACCTGGCAGAGTTCGCGCAGGGGGAATGTCTCGACGGTAGCTCCAGCATCACCCGGTTGGGAGCTCTTAACAGTGACTTGCAGCGCGCCGATGGAGTCTGGGTTGAAGCGTCCACCGTGTAGGAGGCCTTGGATCTGGGATTTGAAACGGACGTCGGAGGGGGCCCAGGCGGCGGTTAGGGAGGAGAAGTCGAGCGGATTCTCGGGGTCGGGCTGGCCGTCTGGCACGCTGTCGGCGCTGGATTTGCCTGATGCTGCGCTCGGGGCGTCATTGTGTTTGGAGCGTGGGTCGCTGTCGGCAGGAGGAGGGTTTTTGCGCTTCTTGCAGAGAGGGTAGGAGGTGCTGAAGGGGCTGGCGGAGCGGAGGTAGAAGGCGGGTTGAATAGCTGCGCGTGGTGATGCGATTCGGAGGCTGCTCCTGCTCAAGGACGAAAGTTAGTTGGAGAGCCATCGCACCGAGCCAGATCCCACCAGGGTCAATTGGGAAGTGAATCTTACCGTTCGGAAGCTGCAAGGAAGCGCCTCAGCGGCGAATTGATACGTGTCGCCATGGTGGGAGTGTGTCTTTGGTGGTATAAGTTGGGAGAAGCTTGCTTTGTCCGCGACGGATGTTTGAAGCTTTGGCTGATAAGATAAGCATTGTGCTGGGTTTCGGGTGTACTCCGACAAACTGATGAGACACAACCATTCTTGAATCAAGATTTAGATATGTTGATATTTTATAGATAGACATAAGATTATATGAGATTTAAACAAAATCGATAAAGTTGACATGTTGAAGTGTCACGGCCGATAGGATGCAATTCCATAAGCTGTGAACAGGAGCATCTTAGGAGCTACTACTACTAAGTATCGAGGGTCAACTTAGCATGACAAATAATCCAGAAAGAACTTTCTCCGTTTTCTGTTAAAAAAAAGAAAAAAGAAAAAACACAAATTGGGTCTCGATTGAGAAATTTCTTTACTACAGGCTCCTGCTCGACCCATCTTCTACCCAATATCAGTAAGCTACGCATGGTCATTTGGAAGTTCATGTCACTATGCTGCCTCTATCTCTCGCCGAGGCTGCCCCTATCTTTGTTCTGTTTAACCAGCCGACAGCTATAACTGCCCAAGACAGTTAAGGAAATGAGTATCGAGCTTGAATAACTATTTGATCAAGATGCACAAGTTGTCAGCCTTGATATGGTTCAATACGAGGAAAATTATAACTAGGTCGTATAGTGTAGTGGTTTATCACGTTTGTCTTACACACAAAAGGTCGCAGGTTCGAGCCCTGCTACGATCATTTTTTGCCTCGTAACTCTTCCCTCTAGCTCTATTTTTTGATGATTTGGCTTTCTCACTCGTGACAGAAAGTACATATTTGTATTAAATAAGACCTTTTTTTTTTTTTTTTCATCTTATTAATCCTTATCGTCATTATACATCTAGAGTCCTAACCCTCGAAGCCCTTATGATTGCAAAGGCTGGTTCATACCACCAAAAGTGATGGTCTTAATGGACTGGTACTCCTCAATACCATACTTGGATCCTTCACGTCCAAAACCACTGTGCTTCACACCTCCAAATGGCGATGCAGGGTCGGACAGAATACCGGTATTCACACCGACCATGCCCACCTCCATAGCCTCAGCCACACGATACACCCTCTGCAGATCCTGCGAGAAGAAGTATCCCGCCAGACCAACATCAGCCTTGTTCGCCAACTCGACAACCTCCTTCTCAGTCTTGAAGGGGAACAGCGCGGCTACAGGTCCGAACGTCTCCTCTGTTGCAATGGCCATGTCGCTCGTCATATCGCGGATCACAGTTGGCTGGAAGAAGTTGGCGCCCAGGTCAGGTAGCTTCTGCCCACCAATGACGACTTTACCACCTTTCTTCTCTGCGTCACGAACGTGTGTGTCGACCTTGGAGACGGCCCGGTCGTGGATCAATGGGCCGTGAGTCGTGCCGTCGTCGAAACCGTGACCGACCTTGAAGCCCTTGACTTTCTCGGTGAACTTCTCCACGAACTTGTCGTAGATGCCGGACTGGACGTAGATACGGTTCGCGCAAACGCACGTCTGCCCTGAGGAGCGGAACTTGGACGCGATAGCGCCCGCCACGGCAGACTCGAGGTCAGCATCATCAAAGACGATGAAGGGCGCGTTGCCGCCGAGTTCCATGGATAACTTCTTGAGCGAGTCGGAAGATTGCTTCATTAGAAGCTTGCCTACGCCTGTAGAGCCAGTGAAGGAGACCTTCCTGATCGTTTCGGATGTGGTGAAGGTCTCGCCCACCTCGGCTGTGTTATCCAGCGCAGTCACAATGTTCACGACACCCTTGGGGATGCCGGCGCGATGAGCCAGCTCAGCTAGCGCGAGCGCAGTGAAAGGCGTCTCCCCGGGAGCCTTGCACACAACAGTACAGCCAGCTGCCAACGCAGGAGCAATCTTTCTCGTTATCATGGCCGCAGGAAAGTTCCACGGCGTGATAAGTCCACAAACGCCAATGGGCTCTCTATGGGTAACGATGCGATTAGCGGGAACAGAGCTGCCGATAGTATCGCCGTAGATACGAGGCGCTTCCTCGCTGAACCACTCGAAGAAGTTGGCCGCATAGGTAGCCTCGCCACGGGCGTCGTTGATAGGCTTGCCATTCTCCCAGGTGATGAGGGTGGCAATGTCCTCGGCGTTGTTCACGACCTGGTCGTACCACGCGCGCAGCAGCTTGGAACGCTGGCGGCCGGTCTGGGTGCGGAAGGAGGGGAAGGCATCGGCGGCGGCGCGGATGGCTGATTGGGTGTCTTCGGAGGTGAATTCGGGCGCTGTGCCTACTAATTCTCCCGTGGACGGGTCTGTGATTCCGGACCAATGTTAGTAGCGTGTAGCCAAGTGGTGGTAAATGGGAGGATTCGGTTAGGAGGAGGCGCACCGTTGACCTTGAATGTCTTGCCCGACTTAGCGGCCTTCCATTCGCCGTTGACATAGCAGACATCCTGCTTGAATAGCGAAGGATCCTTGAGCTACAGCAAAGCCTATAATTTAGCCTTCGGTGTCCTCAAACGTTCATTCATGACTGAGACGTACCTTGGGAGCCATTGTAGAAGCTTGTCGAACAAAGATGCTAGCAACACCAGGAGAGAATCGTACAGATGATGCCCCAAGCTTCTGGAGTAATGACATGCTTGCCTTTCGGAGAAAGAGGGGTGGAGAGGAGGGGTGATCAGCCGTAGCTTTTATTCTAAAAAGAAAAGAAGGGGTGACAACAGCTCAAGCTACGGAGGGGTTCGGATGCATGATGCGCTGGTTGAAAAGTGGTCGAGGGCGCGACCGGGCCGGGACATGACGTCTTGGTGAGTTTACTGTTAGTACTGGTGGTGACGCTAAGGACCGCGACGGAGTTACAGGCCGAGCACCGGTCCGTGGCTGGTGGCCTAACCGAAACTCCGGGTGGAGAATGGCCGGCACGCTTCCGCATCATGATGATAAATTTGACTTGTGAGTTGATAGTTAGGAGTTGCGGAATCCTCTGCTTCCTTATTTTATTAATGGTACTCTCTGCAAGTGATTTGAATTCGTGAATGGTAAGGAGATTCGGTGTCTTTAAGGCCCGATTTACTCTTATCGGAGCCTCGGAACCATGATTAGAAGACTGTCCAGCCGGAACTGAGGAATGGTTTGTTTGGAACAAATGGTTGTGTCAATGTGTGAAATAGTAAGTCAATATGATTGCCATCGATTGTGTAAATCCGATGGTCAGTAGCTCTCTCTTACATATCATTTCAAACGAGGCCAATCCTAATGCCGCAAAGTCAAATTCCCCGTACGCCGTTCCCAAGATTAACTGTTATCAGATCCAACGCTGCATTGTCCCTTACACAAAGCCAGAAGAGGTCGCTGGCCCAAACTCGCCATTACACGCGCGAGATATATATTTCGCAGCCTTTCGTACACATTAAGCAAATCTAGGTCCGCCGTTCCCTTTCTGAGGTGCCTGACGGTCCAGCGTATGGAACGCTTGTGTTCTCGGTGTGAAAGGCGTTGGCGTGAAAGGTCCGTCGTTCGGGTTGGCTGGAGACTTGATGCTGCGCATCTCCCAGGGCTTAGTCTCTCGTGCCCCTCCCTGCAGTGAGTCTACATCATCGTCGTCGTCAACATCGTTGAGTTCTTTGTTCGGCACCATGGCCCAAATGGCAAAAGCAAGGTTGAGCAAATAAACAACCCTAGGAGAAAGTTAGTTTAGTTCAACCAGAAAACTCGCAAGAAAATGGTAACTTACAGCAGATATAGAGTGACTGCCAGGGATCCCTGGGCTATCTGGCACGGTTTGTACATGTCTCTGGCCTTGGCCAGATCGCAGCCGTAGCGGAAGTACCACGCAGCAGGCGCCGGGTAGCGTTCGTCGGCATAATCTGGGCCGACTTGACCGTAGACGCTAACTGAATATAGAGCCACCAGGGCAATGTTCACAGAAACGCCGACGATAGGAAACCATCCCCTCATAATGAAGAGGATGAGTTTAGCGAGAAGGAAGAAAAGTGAGATGATAGAGATGGCGACGTTAAAATCGGTGAGACTGCAGCATCATGTAAGAAACAAAGTCCATATTTTATTCATAGGTTACTTTCGTATCGAGACTTACGTTTGGGTCCAGATCAAAGCGATTTGCGGGAGGGGTCGGTGATTCGCATAGGCGTATAGCACCATATTGGGGTTCGAGTTGAGCTTGTTCTCGAAACCAATCTTCCACATGGCGGTGCGATACATGTCGGGCTGAGCGAGGCCAAAGATGATGAGGATCGGGATCAGACCGGCGAGCTCAGTTACCATCAGCCAGCCGGTGCCCTTGCGCGCCTTGGCGGGCCATTGGCGATGCACAGGGCGATATGTGCGGTCAGCCCAACGCTCCTTGATGGTAGGCATCTTTGCGGGTGAGATGTAATCGGCCTTGGTTTTACGTGGAAAGTTGCTCGAGGTGACGATGGTGACGAGGAAGATGGAATGCTCGCCAGCAAGCAGGCCCAGGTAATTTTCAGCGCAACATTCGTCGGTTGGGTGGTAACACTAGCACTGGGATGTTCGGCAGAGTTCAGTCGATCTTTGAGTGAGGAGCTCGCGTGTTCCGCCGCTCTTCTTTACTTCGGTGTCGAGGCTGTCGTGTTCGTGAATGACAAATGGAAAGAATGATGAAAAGAAAAAAGATCAAAGGCGCAACAGCAACATGCAAATGGTTCGTCCAAGGCCCATGCCGGAGGGGGCCAGAGCCCGTTTAATGGCCCGCATAGGCCGCTGTCAATTGTCGCCAGCTCCAGCTCACTCATGTTGGCTTTGACTATGGTGGTGCAGGGGGGGAATGGGGAATATCGAAGAAGATTGGAGAGTGCCGCATCTCCAGCCAATAGACGTGGAGAGCAGAGGGGACTGTTAAGCGCCCGGGTAGTGCGGGGAATCCCCATTGGCTGGGGGTCCAGCGGGAGATGCGAGAGCTGGCCAATTATGGCAACCAAGAGCCGCTTGGAGGTGTGATCATCTTGGCCAATCTGGCCCATGGCCGCCCTTGGCCCTTGACATTTACCTATCAGCTCGAGGCTCGAGGCGCATGGAGCTCTACTATTCTCAGTACACACCGGTCTTGGGGGCTTCCGGGTCGCGTCTGGCCTCACTGTGACCATCACCAACACCGTCACACTACATTGTACCCCTCACTCTTCGAACTGTCAAGTTTCATCTTCTGCTGTCTTTGGTGATATGAAGTCAGGCTACAGACTTCAACGGTCGATGGAAAGAGTAGCCTCTATTTCAGCCCATTCGGCTCATGCCCAGTTTCTCTGCGAATAATAGTACTGAACAAAATATGGTATTCTTCAGCCTGGGAGTATGAACCACCAAGAATTCGATTATCGGCCCCCATCCATATGCAGTGGAACCGATCCATTTATAGAATTGTGACCCTCCGCTTGGAGTAGTGCCCGGTAGCTGCACTTAGATGTCTACCCTACACAATTAATGTTTGTTACCGAGTATTTTCAGGTATTTTTTGGTCATGTTTTGGGAAGATGGTATTTTTGTGAGATTATTCTCTAGGTCATGATTGCTCGGACAGTGGAAAAATCCAAGCCGAAGTTGTTTCGGGTTACTTTCCTCATACCATTGTTAACAATATAAATGCTTGGTAAAGGACTCGGAACTGATATGACAAAATTCTCTATTGGTGAAGGACAAAACAGACCTAATCCCACCCTGAGAGGTATGCGAGACATGAACTTGCGTGCATGTTCGCTATACAACGATTTATGAGAAGTGAATTGGTCGTAGAGCCTCGAATTGTTGACCGTCACTCGCAACCAAATGGTGCATGTAGCCGGCATCTCTCTCTCCTACCTACCCTGTACACCCATCGCCGAACCTCTCGTTGTCATACCTTGCAAACGCCAGGTCTGCCATGGGCATGACAAGGAAAAGATGCGACACCTTCATTCTACTTTGACATGCTGATATACAACGGGGTAGAGCTAAGGTGTGAACTGTCAAAGTTTCCCTGTTGCTCCCGCTGTCGCGAGGAACCATTTATCACACGTCCCGCAGCTGAATGGGTCGAAACATCGCCAATCTAAGACAAGAGACATAAGAAACGGCGGAGATTGAACAAGTCTAAGTCTACGTCATTCTACGCCCAAGAACTTTGATGGACAATGAATGGGCTTTTCGAGAAGAAGCTGTCATAGACAATACAAGCTTCAAGGTAGCGCCCCCCCAAAGAGGAGGTTCCGCGTCGTCCCGAAACTTTGCATGTGTTCGAGTAGAAATCAGTGCGCCACTACAACAGTCCTTTGTTCACGGCTACGGTGAAAGTGCAATGGGAGGATCCGTGGCTTAACACAGGCGGGTACTTGACCCAAGCAGTCGCAACACTTAAACGGAGAGTGTGCTCCAGCCGATTCCTGGGGGTGCATTTTGCCGGCGAAAAGCATGAGTAACGTGCCCCAAGCCATGTCTGAGACCAAATTTCCCACAGGGGTCGAGACCGGTCGATAGCGACGATCGCTTGGGACCGGACGGCGAAAAGGTGGGAGCTTATACTTCTTGCAGCGCACAGCTCACAGCACGCCAACACACTTTCTTTCGGAGAACTGGTAGGGTTACCACCGTCCTTTGGCTCGGAGCGGCCAAGCCCCGGCTGGGAGTGGTGGCAGCGACAGGAAACTCCACCACCCGTTGGGAGAAAAGGTTCCCATCCTGGCGGCGCTGTGCATCGCCGAGGCTGGGCTAATGTGAGGTAGTGAGAACAAGCTCTCTGGGCGCTGCCCTGTGACGTTTCTGCGTGGGAAAGGAATCCGTGGTAGTGAATACAACGAAGGATGCTCGGCCATGTTCGCTTAGTATAGCTTGAAGTCGGGGGATCTAGTCGCGATCTTCTTGGATAGCCCCTCGGCTGATGGGGTTCAACGAGGAGGGCAAAGGCCGATCATTAACTTACTTCCACAGTCGGAGGGAGCGCACCGGGTGGCCCGGGCGGGCGTCTTCGTTTGGTCAGCGGGGACACCCAAGTGCATACCTCATCGACTTGGGCATTCGTACCTGTAAAGCAACTTGAGGGCTGACCTGATCTTATCAGGCTCCGATAAAATTCGTACTAACTACTACTATACTACTACTAAGTAGTAGTTGAAGTGATCTGCACTCCGAGTCAGCTTCAAATTGTTTCCTTGCCCCGCAGGAGCTGAAAATGCCTTTTGTACTCGATCGTGCCTGCGGTTTCGGGTTGACAGGTCGGGGGCCCAGACGAGAGATAGTAGGAGCGCCCCTTCTCAGCTTTGTACTTGCCGCCTGGGGCTCCCGATGACAGTCACGGTGCCATTACGAAGGTGCCATGGGGGTTTTCTTACCTCAACTACAATGGCGTGCTAATTATTATCTAGCATGAGCACAATGAGAACGAAACATTACGCCTTGATTGTAACAGAGGACTCAACTGGCCAGCGATGATCGTGCTGGTAAAACACTACATGTATCCACTAACGAGGTCTATTGGACCCTGGCCGCTTACCGACTCGGGAAGCGCTCTGGAGCCCGGGTGTTGAACCCTTGCGGAGCTACTCGGTGGTCTGTAAGGTAATTAATAGTAGGTAGGCGGCTGTAGGCTCTGTTAGCAAGTGGCCTGGGCTACGCTTCGCTGCATGCACCTCGATGCCAAGCCGCAGCTTGTCCTCCACCAACAGAGTCCAGACTCTTCTCAACTGTGCCCGTCGATAATACATTGTCAACGGGAATAGGCCTCAATGACTCCTCTCGCGACGACACACTAAATAATCGACAATACTCGTACGAGGACCCTCATATTACCCCGTGAGATCTGGTTGCCAGACGATCATTTCGGGGTTCGTGGCTCTTCTTTTGGGTGTCTGGAATTCAAGACTGGAGGAAGGTACTTACTGGTACGGGTAGGTCCTTCTGATTGCCCCCGTTCCCGACTTCCGCCCCTGTATAGTACTGTACCCGTACTCGTACTTGCCCTTGACCCTTTCCCGTACTGGACTAGTACTAAGTAGTACTACAGGTACAAAGTAGTAGATCCGCCAGATCTAACTAAACTTGAATCCACTGCCTCGCGTCAAGCCTCTTGAATGAAGCTCCCCGAAAGTTCCCAAGTTCCGAGTTCCCTTCTGCTTCTGCCTCTGCTTCTGCCTCCGCTTCTGCTTCTGCTTCTCCCACGCCACACTTCCATCCGCACTGCCATGACCTAAGGTCACTCAACTCTATGCATACTACTAGTCCCTTATTCCGCCTCGCCTCGCCTTACTTTACCTTACCTTACCTTACCTTGTTTCAAGCCGGCTATTAATTACCACCACCAAATCAAGACATACCCACCGCTGTTCGTCCTGGTGTCTGTACGAGGCGAGGAATCGGAAGCTACATCTGCCGTCGCCCGACTTTCATCTGATTACTGTGACTGGAATCTCAGCCTCCTGCCGATCCGGTTTTGAGTATCCAGCCCAACTCTCAGACAGATTCATTTGCTTCCTGCATCCGCACCCTCTCATCGGTACCTTGTTTGGAAGCACGGCCGCATACTCATCACTACTACGACAACTTCCTCACTCCTACTACTACGACGACTACTTATTCGTAGGTATAGAGTACTAAGTAGTATTTCCTATGGGCATAAGTTTGCGACTTTGAATCCGCTCCACCCTCTAACTCCACCTCCACCTATACAGTACTTACTCGTATACCTACTACCTTAGTATCTATACCAGTCTATTTATCCAGTTCTTCTCACGGTGGTGGCTTCGGGAAGCGATCCTTACCCCCCCCCCAGCGCCCACTCACACTCATCGAGACACATTCACATTCACATTCACATTCACCCTTACACTCGCCTCACCCTCACCCTCACCCTCACCCTCATTCCTCTGACCCTCCTGTGCCATACGCGGGTACGAGTGCATGTGCCTGGCCCGGGGTTGACCAGCAAATCAGTGCTTGAGTGCGCCACCAAGCAGACCCTGGTCAAAATCTAGACAACGAGTACGGCCTACATACGACGTACAGAATAGTCACAACCGATTCCTACGGCGCTTGCATGGCCTCAAGCCTCTGTCCGGTCAGACTATCAACGCCGCCATCCACTGGCACCCACTCACACGCACCCTCCTCCTCAATCCCATCTCGATTGCCTGCTTGAAACCCGATCAAGCCCATGATCCGGCTCCAGGACGGGCAGACGGCAACAGTCTTGGGATCGAACGCGCATTGCACCCTGTCTTGTACTGTCTCGTCCTGCCTCCGCCTTGGACACCACCGATCTTGGCAGTAATCCACCCTCCGCCGTGTCCCCTCTTATCCCCAAAGTCTCGGCCCTCGACAAGGCCGACTGGTCTGGTTCGCCTCCGGCCCGGATACCATTGCTACCCACCGCACCAGGTCCTGCACCTGCACCTGCACCTGCACCTGCACCTGCACCTGGGCCAGGATTAGGATTAGGATCAGGGCCACTCTTTCACTAATAGCACTTTCTCCCGTTGGCTGTCCGTCTGTTTTTCGGACCCCTTCCTTGGCGCCTTGATGCAGCAACATACTGGCGACGCTATTCCGAGGCCTGTTCCTTTCTCTTCTCTCGAGAATGCAAACGGGAGTTCTAACGACGTACCTCAACCTGTCCACCACCACTCAGTGATCTCTCCCATTGCTGCTCCTGCTGCTCCTGCTGCTGGTTATCAGACTCGCCAGGAGGCTATCCCGAGAAAGCAGCGACGAGCCTCCCAAGGCAGTGTTCCCGGTCAATGGCTTCCTAGTTCTTCTCGACAAGGCCACGGTCTCGGTCACGGCCACGGCCACGGCTACCGGAGTCGTCATTCTATAGGCACCAAAGAGCAGATGCCCTTGCCTCATACTAGCGACGTTGCTCTCCCGTCCTCAGCAACTTCTTCTGACCCGCAAGCTATTCATAAGTCGAACCAAGTCAAGTACGCTTCTTTATCACGGCCTCCGCCTGATGCCATTCGGCGAAGGCCTCAGGTCAAGAGGACCTCATCAAGGCAAGCCGTGGTCGATAACCATATGGAATCGTCGCCTTTGAAAAAGGCTAGGACCGGAGCATCTCCGACGAGAATGGCAGATATGCCTCCAGGTGGTCTCGGCACTTTGCCGCCGCCGAATGTACCGCAGCAGATGCAGCAGATGCACGATGGTCCAGCCTCACCATTGTTCTTTTCCAACAGTGCGGGCTCGAAACAACTTATACGCCCTCCTGGATTCCACCCCGCCGATCCAGCTACCTCGATCTTAGCACGATTGCAGCAAGACCCATCTGGTGCGGTCACGACGCTGAGACTACCGCGTGCTAATGTCAGCTCACCTAGTCCGGCGAGGTCCGGTAGCACGCCCGGTAGCTGGGGCTCTTCGATGGATATGTCGGCGCCGGCGCTAACTCCAGATGCTCGGGCACTGGCACCCGGCTTGCAAGCGTTGAGCGGGGTGGACGTTATTGAATTGTTGGACCAAGACCCTCGGCCTACTTTCCTTGTCGACCTATCCAACCCAGCAAATGCTAGTCGCCCGGGCTTGCATATCTTGTTCTACAATGCTGCTCTCCGCATGTCGCATCCTGTCTTGCGTCTTCTTACTAATGACCAGGAAGACCCGACTGCCGCTATCGAGTACTCGAGTTTCAAGGCTTGGGCCATGAGCTCTGTCAAGAATGTTGATGGACAAGACCTGTCGCTTCCGCCACACACGTATGGCGGTGTCAACTGGACTTGTGCGACTCTGCGGAGGCGCTTTCGAGTCATCAGCGGCACTTTGCCCCTTACGCCAATAAGAGCAGGGTCGCCCATCCCGATGAATGAGGAACCTATCGAAATATCAACACAAGGGGAGGATCCTTCTCCAAACCTTCCTGTAACTCCCGAGGCCGAGAATACCGACCCCTCTGATTACTTTGGTGACGCCCCTCGCAAGACTTCAAGCGTTGAGTCTGTCATGGCGGATGAGTTTTCAGGCGCTACTTCCGATTCACGAGCATGGGAGCACCCCGATGAGTTTGCTAATACGGTGCTGCGATCCCAGAGCGAGCGACCCATGTTTGACTGGACAAGGCTCCCAGTCGCGGAAAGCTTACCAGATCACATACAGTTTGCTAGAGCGGTTGATTGGGCATCGACGCCACTTGGTCCTATCGAAGATTGGGCACACGACCTAAGAGCCATGTCAAATATGGTGATGGGCAGCCCACACCCAGCCGCTCTCTACTGGGGTCCGGACTTCGTTGCCATGTACAACGCTGCCTATATCGATATGGCAGGTAAGAAGCACCCGAGCTTGATGGGAAGAAGATATCCGGAGGCCTGGCCAGAGATTTGGAATGAGATCGAGCCGGTCTTCCAAGCTGCATGGGAGTCTGGCCATGCAACCATGAAGCATGACAACCAGCTTTTCATCAACCGACACGGCTTCCTGGAAGAGACCTTCTTTTCTTGGTCCATTGTACCACTAGTCGGAACCGAGGGCGAGGTTGTTGGCCTCTACAACCCATGCTTTGAGCATACCGTAAGGAAAGTCACAGAGAGGAGGATGCTCACGTTGAGAGACATTGGCGAAAGGACAGCAACAGCGACCAATGTTAAGGCGTTTTGGCCGCAGGTGCAAAAGGGACTCGAGTACAACGAATTCGATGCACCTTTTGCCCTCATTTATTCGGTCAAAGACGACGCAGAAAGTGAGGCCTCTTCTCTCCACTCGTCAAGTATGCACACTCCTCAATTGCTCCTTGAGGGCTCGATCGGAGCACCGGCTGGCCATCCAGCAGCTGTAGAGACACTCGATTTGCGGACTTCTGATCAAGGCTTCGCGCCACAGATGCGCCAGTCGATGGCGAATAATGGCAGCGTTGTTGTATTGTCTGCTGACGATGGCACTATGCCAGAGGATTTGGTCAAGGGTCTAGACTGGAAGGGTTTTGGTGACCCTTGCCGGAACATTGTGGTCTTCCCTGTTGTTCCTACCAATGCTGGCGATTCTGTAGTGGGATTCATCGTTATGGGTGTGAACCCAAGACGACCGTACGACGATGATTACCAGCTCTTTATTCACCTCCTCTCGCGTCAACTTGCGACTTCAATGGCATCTGTTGTCCTCTTTGAAGAGGAAATCAAGCGCGGTCAACGGGCTGCCAGGCTTGCTGCACTTGACCGTCAACAGCTTTCGCTACAGCTGCAACTTAAGTCGCAAGAAGCCAATGAAATCGAGCTCAAATTCACCAAGATGGCTGAGTTTGCCCCTGTTGGCATGTTTATCGCTAATTCAGAAGGTGTCATTACTTATTGCAACGATATGTGGAGGCAGATCTCACGAGTCCCTTCCAACGAAGAGGCTGATAATAGTTGGATGGACAGTGTGAGGAGCGAAGACCGGTCGGCGCTAGATGCAGCTTGGTTCAAGCTTTTGAACGAGAGAGTCACGATTTCTGTCGAGTTCCGGTTCAAGTGCAGCCAGCAGAACGGAGATAACACGATTGACACCTGGGTATTGATGAGTGCATACCCTGAGAAGACACCCGAGGGACACCTCAAGTCTATCTTTGGCTGTATCACCGATATCTCCTCTCAGAAATGGGCTGAAAAGGTGCAAAACGAGAGGCGCGAGGAAGCAGTTGAACTCAAGAGGCAGCAGGAGAACTTTATTGACATAACGAGTCACGAAATGCGCAATCCGCTCTCGGCTATTCTTCAATGTGCTGATCAGATTGCAAGCAGCATTTCCGCCTTCGCCGGATATGAGATCAAGCGCGAGATTGAAACTCTGCTGGAAGGATGTCTCGACGCTGCCAACACTATCAACCTGTGCGCTAGCCATCAGAAGCGCATTGTTGATGACATTTTGACTCTCTCCAAATTGGATTCAAACTTGTTAGCTGTGACACCAGTAGACGAGCAGCCTGTCCGAGTTATTCAAAGGGCGATCAAGATGTTTGAATCGGAGCTCGTTGCGCACGATATCGAATTCGAATTTATTGTCGACCCGAGTCTGGACACATACGGCATCAAGTGGGCCAAGATTGACCCTTCGAGGCTGCGGCAGATTTTGATCAACCTCATGACCAATGCCATCAAGTTCACCCAATCAAGGGAGAGACGAAACATCACAGTACGCGTGGCTGCCTCCAAGACCGCAACGGACATCGCAGAAGCGGAAATGCATTATTTCGATAGAAACGAAAACCAAAGAGCATACAGTATGGATATCGACAACACAGAAGAATGGGGTGATGGAGAGCGGATCAATATTCATTGCTCTGTCGAGGATACCGGGCCGGGTCTGGTGGAAGAAGAGCTTAAGCTTCTTTTCCAGCGTTTCCAGCAAGCAACACCAAGAACGCACGTTCAGTATGGTGGATCAGGGCTTGGACTCTTTATCTCTCGCATATTGACAGAGATGCAAGGTGGGCAGATTGGTGTATTATCGCGTGCTGGTCTTGGAAGTAAGTTCAGCTTTTACGTCCAAAGCCGTGTCTCTACAGACCCGCCCGCAGATTACGAGCACATTTCGCCATTCCGCATCGCCCGCAAGACACAGTCACCACCGGAGCCGTCGGGTCCGCCCTCCAGCAAGTCCCGCGACTCATCTGGTGCGAAAAACCACCCGTTGTACGATGTCTTGATTGTTGAGGACAACATTGTCAATCAAAGGGTCCTGCAGCGACAACTGCAGGATTGCGGGAACAACACTTTCGTTGCCAATCATGGCAAAGAAGCATTGCAGACATTGGAGCGATCTAGATTCTGGTCTGGCAAAGAGACCCATGGAGTGGATATCTCTGTGATCCTAATGGACTTGGAAATGCCTGTCATGGATGGTATGACGTGTGCTAAAAGAATTCGTGAGCTTGAAGAAGAAGGCACGATTGTTCAACATATCCCAATCATTGCAGTCACAGCGTATGCGCGGCCTGAGCAAATCGAGAATGCAAAGGCAGCTGGTATCGTACGTATCTCCCTGAATTTTCCCTAGCAAATCTGTATGAGTCATGAACTATGCTAACCAACGTGCCATCAGGACGATGTCATATCGAAACCATTCCGTATACCTGATCTTCTACCAAAGATCGAAGAACTGGTGGGGAAGTACAACAACCTTACTATCTCTGAATCGCCGTGAGCATCTCTTGAAAGCACCATGTGAGAGGCTTAATACAGATCGCGGATAAATATTGCATTCTGTGAGGAGTGATAGACGCTTGTCACTGCATCAGCGTTGAAGATTCATCAGTTCATTCATTTGTTGGCGTCTGAGTGGGGAAGTTCAAGGGCGTTTGAAAAAGCAAAGGACCACGGGTACACACACATACACAGATACCCCAGGCTACCAAGGTGGTATTGTTCTTTTGCGGCGCGTGTTAATTTACTTTATGCGATTCAGGGACTTATTTTGGATGAGGCGAAGGTGTTGGTTCATAGGTTAGGGTTGGTCACAGGTGTTAGAGATTGCGAGTGGGATTCATGAGAGGATGGGCGAACGGTGGCGCAAAGCATACGACTTCCAACGGTTAGCGATTGGCGTAATTAGCGCGAATGATTTTGAATGTAGTAATGCTCTGAATAAAAACAGTTTAAAAAGATACAAGGAGACTTGAAACCTAATGGCTGAAGGCTGAGATTGTCTTGTTGACATCTTACAGTATTGAGGATTTGACATGCCGCAATTTATGTGACATTGGCCCAGTCTCAACCAAATTTGTACATCACTTCGGGTAAAGTTAGAGGTCCGCCCAATCAATATTAGAACCTAGCACGATAAGGACGTAAAATCATCAACGAGTGAATATACAAGACTCAGGACCGCAGGCAACAATTGTATTAATTAGGTATTATAGCTTATCTCCTATCCCCCTTCCTCCGGGTATCAGACAGTAACAGAACGAATGCAGCAAAAGCAGTAACACAGCCCAAAGTCACGCGTGGACTAGACCAATTACCAGAGCACTTTTGGCCTGGGTAAGATCTGACCCAGCGCGTGGCTTGTAGGTCTGTGGATTTCGATGTGCGATAACAAGAGAAAAAAACAAGCAGCTGTGGAAATTTGGTATCAGTGTGAAAGCAGTCTTGACAGGGTATCTTGGTATCATGTGAAGAAATGCAGAAACCTTCCTTCCATTCCCGACCCTTTCATGCACGAGGTCAATTTTTTTTGTTGGTTTTCGTTTTCATTTTTGGGATTTTCAAGCCATCCTTCTTTTTTTTTCCTTTGTTGCCGTGTCTTCAAATCATGATCAGAGGTCCCAACCACGGTACCATTCACCTGGCTTGCCGTAAGTCTAAGCGGCAGCAGTGACAGCGGGAGTGGTGGTGGAGGCCACGTTCTCGGGCTTGGTCTCCGTGGTCTCCTCAGCGTCGGTCTTCTTGGCCTCCTCAGTAGCAGGCTCCTCGGTCTTAGCAACCTCGGCGGACTCATCCTTGGTCTCGGCGGTCTCACCCTCCTTCTTGGTCTCGTCCTTGGCCTCGTCCTTGGTGGCCTCCTCGGTCTTCTCCTCGCCCTTGGGAGCGCTCTTGCCCTTGATGGTAGCACGGAGCTTAGAGAATGCGCTCTTGGAGGACTTGTCCTCACCCTCAGCAGGGGCAGGAGACTTCTCGCGCTTGCCGAGGAAGGGGATGGAAGACTTGCGCTTCTCCTTAGCGTCCTTCTTGGGCTCAGCGGTGCTAGTAGCAGTGGTGCCCTCAGCGTTGTCGACAGGAGCGGGGGCGCTGGAGTCGTTGTTGACGGCATCAGCCAGAGGAGTGGTGGCCTCAACAGGAGGGATCACAGGGGCGTTGGCCTCAGTCTTAGCAGCGTCGCCCTCCTTGGACTCCTCAGTAGCCTCAGGAGTCTTAGCCTCAGCGGCCTTCTTCTCCTTCTTGGAGAGGATGCCACCGAAGAAGCTGTTGCGCTTGGTAGCCTTGTCCTTGGGGCTCTCGGCCTTGGGCTCTTCGGCGGTCTTGTCCTCAGACTTGGCGGCTTCAGCCTCGCCCTCAGGCTTAGCGGCCTCCTCGGTGGCGGTGGTCTCCTCAGCAGGCTTTGAAGCCTCAGCCTCCTCAGTCTTGGCTTCGGCCTTGTCCTCAGTCTTGGTCTCCTCCTTCTTCTCATCCTTCTTCTCCTCAGCCTTGGCCTCTTCCTTCTTGTCGAAGAAGCCGAAGAAAGAAGCGCGCTTGCTCTTGGATGGCTTGGGGCTCTCGGCCTTCTTCTCCTCGGCCTTGGTCTCCTCCTTGGCGGCCTCACTCTCCTTAGCAGGCTCCTCAGTCTTGGCGGGCTCCTCGGTCTTAGCCTCGTCCTTGGTCTCCTCTGTGGTGGCAGCGGCGGCAGCAGGAGCAGCAGCGGTCTTCTCCTCCTTCTTGGCAGGAGCGGCGGGCTTGAAGCTCTCAAGGGTCTTCTTGTAGGTTTCCGACTCAGTGACGGTAGAGGAGAGCTCCTTAGCCTCCGCAATCTTCAGCTTGAGCTGGGCAACCCAGTTGTCGCGCTCAGCCGTGTTGGCGGCCTTGAAGCTGTGCTTGTTGCCCTTGGTGGTGACGCTGAACTTGTTGGGGCCGTCGGTCTCAGGCTCGCTGGCATCAGCCTAAAAAAAAACTGTATTAGTGTCTCGATCAAATCAATAGTTCCTAAGAGTAACCTACGAGGTTGATGATGCCAGAGGGCGCCTTCTTGTCGCCGCTAAAGAGAAGGCCCTTGCCGGTCTCGGAAGCCCAAGCAACGTTGGCGTGGTAGGTAGCAGTGTTCTTCTCGTTCTTGAGGTAGTTGGACAGCGACTTGGGCTCGTATGAGTCGGTGCCGAAGAAGAAGAACTCCTTGCTGGGAATCAAGTTCCTAAAGATTGCGTGTTAGCTATGTTGGGTCCTACCACTTTCGGCATGCCTTGTTTGTTCTGAAGTGTGACCTACTTGGGGAAGCTGGCGCCCTGGGCCTTGTGGCCCAGCTGGCCCTCCTCTACAGGCTTGGCCTCCTTCTTCTCCTCAGTCTTGTCCTCGGCCTTCTTGTCCTCAGTGGACTCCTCATCGGTCTTGGTAGCCTCCTCGGCGGGCTTGTCGGCTGTGGTCTCCTCCTTGGTAGCCTCGGTGGTCTCAGTAGCGGCGGGAGCAACAGTCTCCTCAGCCTTGACCTCCTGGGGCACCTCAACGTTCTTCTGTTCCTCGGCCATTGTGAATGCTTTGGGGGGATATGAGTACGGGTATGGGTATCGTAAAAAACTTGGGGGTATATGGGTATCACAAGAAGCAGTTAAGCAAATGTATTAAAGAAGAAAATGGGAGAAGGAATCCAGAAAACGGCCGTGGATATTGGGATGGGATTTGTGTTGGTAGGGGAAGAGGAGAGAAGAAAGAGAGAAGGGAGCAGAAAGGGGGGCACCGGGAAGATTAGTTATTTATTGCTCGTGACCTGAGAGCGAACTGGGTGAAGAGGGAGGGAGGGAAAGGGACGGCAAGGGAGCTGAAGGGTACGAGCCACCCAAGCCAAAGCCAGAGCCAAAGCCAACGAGGATGCCAGGTCCTTGCTGTCTGTGTGGTAGGGTGGTCTGGTCTGGGTCTCAGCGGTAAGGCCCAGAGCAAATTACAGTAGAGATACAGTGAGAGGCCACTGATAACCAGGCCAACAACAGCGACACGAGCCAGTAGCAAGCCGTATTCTTACAGTAGGACCCCCGCTACTGGACCACCATCTCTTCAGGAGTAATAGGCCAGGAAATCAAGGAGAGAGCGTCAGGAGTGCAGGCAGGTCTGGGAACTAGGAACTGGGAAATGGGCGTCAGGGACTGCGATGGGTACTGCGACGGGGCCTGCGACGGGGAATAGACTGGGAAGTCTTGGACTGGGATCGGGAGGTGAAAGTTGACTTGTCGGCACGGAGGCGTATATCTAAGGTAACAGTTCTACTCGTATGTAAGTCAAGTTATTACTACTACTAGTAGTAGTAGTACTACTACTCGTAGTGGTGGCACTCGTTATAATTACTTTCACACACACCCTCCTCCAAGCCCGTCGTTGATTGGCCTGGTCTCGGATTGGTCTCCGCCTGGGCAAGTTTGATGACATCTGGCTAGCGTCTCTCAGTGTGCATTTTATTATGCTGAACAAATGGATTGATTTTTTTTTTTTTTTTTTTTCGTCTTCTTCCTTTTACGATAGGTGTGCATAGGCGCTGTGAAGCACGTTCCTCCAACGCATCTGATACACCCTCGTACTATTCCCGATCATGATAATGAACTTGGTGGCTACTGTGAAGTATCGAGCTTGAGCTCATGCAACCCCTTTGCCTCTGACAATTATCCAGCCATCACTATTCTTGACTCACCGCTGAATCTGTAGGAATGCATATTGGAAAGAGCGGTGCAATACTGGCAATTGTATGGGCTCTAATCTTGCGGATCTCAAAGTCAGGAGGCGGCCACGAGATCCGTGCCAGGGTGCTAGGTTTGCGCGGGAGGAGTCACTTCCGGGGGAACAATAGTGTTGGATTATGTACAGTAGTATGCTCTTAGGTCCCGCTATCTTAGATGGTCAATTCACGAGGGGCCTGTCTCGTACGGGGATATTACAAGTAATATTCTTCGATTGTCATTCTGGGCAGGTTTTATGTAATAAGAGAGAGAGTGTTTGCACATTCTACGAGTACAGCTGTGAAGTCTACCGTTGCCTGGGATGTAAGGTACTAACTTGCTTGCCAAAAAACACCGGCAGCGACACCGCGACAGTGGCGTGAGCAGATGCAACCATTAATAAGGCAGTGACGCAAGGCATAAATAATTCTGTACTCATAGTGCCAGGCACAAGTAAGGTACTCGTACCTGCCTCATGTTTCCCACTCCAAGCGACGTTCTTTCCTCCCCGTTGAGTCGTTCCCTCCATTATGTCCAGGGAGCTAACCAAGGTTCAATGTTAGGTTAGGTACATGAAGGGAGGGAGGAAGGCGCGGCCGTTGGCCGTTAGGCTTTGCGCCTTATGCAGCCTCCAATTGGTACGTCTACGAGTAAGTACTTACCTACCTACGAGAACAGCAATAGCAATACTGTAATGTAGTGCCTTATCGTTTTGTACTCGTACTCCTACCTACCTACCTTAGGCGTATTGGTATTGTGCTTTTGTGCTTGAAAATGTGCTGTATCTTCCGGGCTTTTCTCCTACATGTACTACCACCTTGGTACAAGTATGTCGTACTTCAACTGGACGGTCACGGCCTCATCCAGATTTCTGTCTGCATGCCAAATTGCACCAGGACTCTGAATGTCACTCTGCCAGGATGGAACGCCGTCTCTACGGTGCGTCACCCCACTGAGTGCACTACTCGGTTCAGTAGGTCGATGTGTAAGTTTGTTGCACTGCCGGTCATAATTATCCCTGTACACACCTACACCTAGGTACTACTAGTAGTAGTACTACTAAGTATGTATGGCCTGTGGTATTGGCTTTGCCAGGAACAGCTTTTTTTTTTTCTCCCACTGATTCACACTTGGCAGCAACAATGCGACCGGCGCTTCGTGAATAGCGGCCATTATGCTGTTATGACCATGCAGTGTTATGCAGTCATGTTAGTATCCAATAACAGTAGCAATAGAAGCTAGCAGTGATTAAGGGTTGAGGACTGGTGCGCGCATGAGCATTAGCGGCCAGTCAAGCTTTGGAGAGCTTGGGGGGTGAACCCAAGGTGCCCCAAAAATTTAATAAATGGGAAACACCCCCCTTTGATTTAGCTTCGATTACGACGGGGTCAAGAAGATGAAGCTCTCTTCAAGTTGTACGAGTATGGATCATTTCCTAGGAACATGTCACTAGGGCCTGTCGAGGGTATAAAAGATCGTGGATGAGCAGATACGAGTCCTCGTAGGAAACAAAGAACAAATCCTTGCTCTGCAAATCGCAGCATCCCTCTCGTTGCGTTGAATGAAACCCGAGAGATGATGTGAACTTGAAAGGGAAAAGCTAAGGCTACTAGTACCTATACGTACCTGCCTGTGGTCCGTGCTTTGTCTGCATCGCATTGAGCAAGTGGGCCTTCCAAATTTGAAGTCCCATGCGGAAATTCAGCGCTAAAGAACGGTCGTAAAATCCGCGACCACTGACCACCAAGCGCTAAGGCTAGGGTCCGAGTACTGCTAAGGCACGCCGCTTAGCTTCTTTCCTTGGCTCCCTGCCAATGGAGCTACATGGGACGAGGGCGAGCATCGTGAAAAATGCAACGGCAGTACTTAATAAATGCCATTTTCCCGGACAAGCATAGAGCAAAGGCCATCTGGATGGGGAGAGCCATCTGATACATCATCTGCTTCCCTAGAAGGAGGCACGACTTCGGCACGATGCCAGAGAAGGCTGCTGATCTTGCCTTGGAAGCTGTTTGGCGAATTCTTTGGCAGCTCCCCTCTAATTCTGTCAGTCCCTGGCGACTCCACCGCTGGTACGCGGGTCGCTCACTGGCAGATTGGATCATCTTCGTTAGCGCTGCGGTAGTCAACCCCTCTCTGCGAACCGAACGACGGCAGTAAAAAAAAAAAAAAATATGGCAGAAGCTCGGACATTATTAATGGTTGCTCTCGAGTCGAATCGACTTCAAGATCGCAAACATTGCCCCATCGCATGTGTGGGTCGCCCTTTAATTTTTAATTAGACTACCGTCGTCTTCGGCGTCGTCCATCCTCAGCGCCGCCGCCGACCATCAAATTCAAGGCCGTTAGCGCTTGTACTCCGGGAGAGAAGCAAGGAAGTAACGACAAGAAAAAAAAAAAAAAATTAAAGGGTCCCGTTGCAGCGCAGAGTATCACCTCCGGCAAGTTGCGGCTTGACTGTGGTTCTTTGTCTGCCACTGGCATTGATTGACCGGCCCGGGCGCCTCTGAATACACGTCACGCCACCCGTGACCGTGGCCGGCAACCAAGAATGACGCGAGGTGTCGAGATGGAGGGGACGTCATGTTGCCTCCCAACTTGTCTGTCTGGACCTCAAAACCTCGTCAAATTGAGCCGCCCGCCGTGGTGTTGCATGCGACGAGGTCAGCCGCCCATCCAGCCCTCATTAGCCTCGAAGCATCCTGCACGTCTCCTGCAGCACGGTGGGGTGCAAAGTACCGACATGCCAGTGTTGCTCACTGGCTCCAGTTCAAACGACACACACTTCGCTCGTAGTGTACTCAGGTTATCCCTTAGCTTCCCCCCGCCGCCGTCCTACGGTCGGACAACATCGGCCGCTGGGCGCGTGGTAAAGGGAGGCTTGAGGTCGTGCCCTGGAATCTATATTATTAGTGAGATGGCGCCACGGCGCTAAATTCTTGCGATGGTGATCATGAGGGCATGCACAAGCGCCAGATTCAAAGAACGTCAGTCCTGTGATGTTCCTTTGTACTATCTGTGGGCTTAGCTCCTATGCTCTCTGCCCAGATTGTATCCTACCTCAGATCTCTTTGAAGGCTGATCGCACACCCTTAGCAGATGGGAAATGTTCGTAAGTGTCTGGAGCGTAGCACGCTCATGATCCTTTTAACAGTTGAAGTTGTTGTCGGATCAGGCACGCCATGCCGCCCGTATCTTTCCACCATAAGATCCTCAAGTATCATGAACATGTGTAAAGTGGGAGGCTTGATTTCTCTTGCCATGTGACTTATGCCTTAGTGCACTGTAGAATGGGGTGGGTGTGAGTGTGCCGTGCAGCTGCATTGCATTGGTTCAACGTCAACCCCCACCAGCTTTGCGATGCTTGTTTAGGGGACTGAGGACTCGTATGTGCCAGATGAAGGTATCACCGTATTAGCCTCCGTCTGATTGAAGCCATCAGAACGGAAGAGCATTGGCCGAAGTGTGAGATCGCCATCGTGTGATATACTGGAGTCAAATAAGTCTTACAATGTCTATAATAGATTAGAGACTGAGACATTGCGGGGACCAGGGGTAACTAGTAGCAAGCCGGACTCGGTCCCTCAGACACACCTAAGTAAGGGTTGATGAACGACCCTGAGGACGTTGGGAGTTGAGATCTTCGGCGTCGTCTGCTTCTTGTGTGTATAATCGTCGCATGTGTAAAAACGGTCGCTCACCGCCATCGGGGACGTATCGATCTGCGGTCTGAGGATTTCATGCCTCCCCTTTTGAGGTCTCCGCCCCGAGTCGCTCGCCGGCACACGGCCATTTAGTAGACAGGGTCGTAACGGGAAATGTACCGTCGGTGCTATGCAGATAACAAGCAATCAATCGTGATCCACAAGGCCCATCACATCAGTCTTGGCTGCCGCAACCCTGTCCGGTCTTACCATGTCCAGGCCCACATTGCTCTGCAACGGTTGTAAATCATTCCGAAGCGAGCGTGCTGTGGTTCCTTGCTGATGAACCACATCCATCGCATACCACACATGCGGATCCCGAGCTGCTTCCGTTGCGAGTATGGATTCTCATCCGGTCTTCTGCGCCTATGTATGGGCGTATATAATCTTCTGGTGAAGCCGTCAGTGATGAGGGCTTGCGTGTGTCTGCAAGGGGAGATGGAGGACCATCAGCCACTGTTCTACGGAGGACGGATCCAATGTGGAACCTTGGGAATAGCCATGTCTTGAATATCGAGAAATTTGAATCCGAGGACCCTTCTCCACAGTCGTAGAGAGAATCCCATGCAAAATGTGCTCCGGGTGGTCGACCATCAACTGTCTTGCGTTGTAGCACGCAGACTAAAGATGATTCGGAGTGGTTTTCGATTTGCCATATGTATCTTGAAGAAGAAACGAAGACGGGATGGGCTTCTGGCGGCGTGGTTGGGTCGTTGCAGCAGGGAGAGATCTGCCACTGCACCGGATACAATGAGAGATCTGAACGTTCTTTCCAAGGGACCGGCGGGGCATCGACGGGATCTCTTTCCTTCTCTGGGACGTCGCGCTTGCCGTGCAATTAGTGTGATATTGGTCTTGCGCCTTCCCGTGGTTTCTAATGCCGAGTCTGAGGTATGAGCACCGATATCGCTCTTTCCCAAGTCTTTCCCAAGACGCTATACTCGTCTGTGGATGTAACCCAACTCGTCTTGAGCTCGATCATGAACTGTCTTCGATGTCGTTGTACATTACTTTTGAATAACCAGTCTGCTAGTCGTGTCGAATTTGTATTATGTGAACCGCTTGCCTGAAAGGTTCTCATCGTATGTACTCGAGGGCTTGGGAATTGGATATGAGTCTTGCTGGACGGTAGCGTGGGTACCAGTGCTAATCGATGTAAGACAAGACCCTTGGTTGAAGCACGTGCTGTTGTTGCTTGAACCACTGCTATTGTGTACAGTCGTATAAACCCTGAGCCAGGGGTCATGATAATGCTGAACGCCCCTCAGTTACGAGCGGCTCGGCATGAGAATATGGCTTCCTTCTTGGCCAAGGCAATTGCTATCCTAAGCAAGCCAACTGGACTGTGTGGAGCCTGGTCCGTCCATATAGAAACCTGTTTTATAATATCCGCTGTGGCGCTCATGTTATCTTTCGCGTCGGTTCATGGCGGTCTTCTATGGAAGATCTGTGGATGTGAAGTTGAGTCTAAGGCAGTCGTGATGCCGGCAGTATTCATAAGACTGAAAGGCTGGGCTGTTGGGGCAACACTCCTTTCGAGCTGTATCGGAAAGGATGACACTAACGATCACCTCTTCGAGTTCCCAGATTCTAGTTTGTCATCAAATGGGTATGCATTGGGGCTTGCTGACTGCGAGTCTTGGATGTCAAGCCTAGAAACCTCGATATCTCCAACTTAACCAAATCTTAATATTTCGTGCGTCTTGGCTGGAGGCTTCTCCGTCAAATACGTCGCTTTCGAGTATCAACTGAATTCGGTATGTCCACTGCCGCTCTCAAGGCTTCTGAGCTTTGCGCGTAGGTAAGAGGGCAGACGTCTGGAAGCGAACCTCTACAAAACATTAGGACGCCTATGTCAATATTTCGATCAAAGCGAGAATAGATGGTGGCTCAAAATACGCTGCCCTTATTCTGCTCTAACATCAAAAGTGAACAAAAGGATGAAGGTCCCACCATCTGCTACCAAGGAGCCGGGAGTCGTTGGGTCGAGGCACACACTGTGTGTCAGAATAAATCGATGCTCTAATTGATTTTGTGACTCTTGAAGGAAGGCCAAGGCTCTTTGACACATGCTGCAGAGTCGGGGTGCTGTGGTTGACTTTGGTTGGAGACAGGATTCTGAGGATCTTGGCACGGTCGAGAGGGAAGTTGATGCAAATATCATAGTCGCCCCTGAAGGCGGCGAGGGCGAGCAGAGATCATGGGCGGAGGTGGGTATGAGTTCCTTCATAATGATCATGGAGCTGAAATAGAGGCATTGCCAGGAATGGTTTGGACCAAAATCTACCAGTACGGGCTCAGTAATGTTGATTCTTTTCCTTGTTGTTCTCAGGTGTCACAGCTGATCGCTATCGGAAGGTTACTGAGGTAATGGTCATCGTTGGGCTCATATGCACGTGTATCAAGTTTCTTGAGCCCTGAGAGGGAGCAAGCATGCACGACTTTGCAAGTGATGGAGTGGAAGAAGAGGGCACTGCAATACACGAAGGCAATAAATGCAGCAATACATGGGAGGGAGAAATGGACTACCTTAGTTGACTGGCTTAGGGTTGAGGTGCCTCAGGTATGTACTGTAGTAATTTAGTAGTAGTAGGCAGTTCTAGTGATTGATACCTAGTTCTATGGCTCACTTCTATAAAGCTCCTCTCAGTTTTCTCCTCGTTGATTTTTCCTCCTCTACACCCTCACCACCCACCCACCTCCTCCCCACGTAACCACTTCAACACCATTTTCTTGGCTTTTTTGGCATTTTCTTGGATCATAGCCTCCTCTATATGAGAAGAGGGGGCTCAGAGATAGCTTGTACTTCCTTTTGAGGGGTGCTAAACTGAGATCTACTCCCTCTCCCTACCCGCTCGCTCGTATCATCGAGCACTGATCACAACAACCTACTCGCATCTTGCTGGCACACGATTCATCTTTTTTGGATAAAGCGTAAGCATCGTCTTCCTTCTAGTCACACTATCCGTCACCTCAAAAGAGCCGTCTATTACGTTCTATTCACGATTCTTCGCTCTCGAGGTGGCTGACCACTCCTGCCTGGCTTTTCACCTCCCCTTGCACACCTTGTTTTGCCAAATCTGCCCCTTCCAATCCTCTCAAGGTGACTCACGTCCTTAATTACTCGATTAATTGGTCAGATGGAACGTCAATTTCAATTCCCTAACTTCTGTATCTTCGAGGCCTGAATCATGAGAATTTGAGGCTAGTTCCAGAGCACGCCGACCTGACCACGTTGCTGCAGAAGAACCGACGAACTCGACATTGCGAACACACAAAAGCTTGCGAGCTTCCCCAAAATCACACAAGAGCTTCATATCGAGCAGTCTGGTCGACTTGTTCCTACATATTGGACTTTGCTTTGCCTTACTCCTTCCTCATCTGACGCGGACTCGACGCGGTGAAGAGACTCAGCTTTGACTTGTCCCTTACAAACCGTGCAGACTTTTTCTGCTCTATTGAACGCGTAAGTGCACAATATTCTTTTTCCTCATCTTAAAACACTTCATACTATAAGTATCTTCATCCTCTCCTCTTCTATTTCATCATCTCCCACCTCACATGCTTCCCTGCCTTCTTGGGCTGCCCCCTCCCCGGGCCACCTACCGCTTGCTGTCGATTGCCATCACCACTGCTCAAAGTACTCTAACCCTTATTCCCTTTGTGGTCTCATAGCACTTGTGCTAGGAGAATACTTATCGCATCGTGTGTCTTCGAGGAAACCAATCACTCACGTGGCTAAGAAAAGCAGGATGGCCGAATACAGACACCAGAGAGGTTCGATGTGGAGGGCCATCGATGCATGGGCTACCACTCCCAATGAAGAGCCGAGGAAACACCACGGGCTCCCTGGTCATTTGACCGAAATATGTAAGTCTCTCTTGCTCCCTGGAAGCATTTCATGGATCCAGTCTGATTAGAAACAGCGCGTGAGGGATACAACATCCAGATATCGACCACGCAACTGCAAAGGGCCGGTTTCCATCCCAAAGTAACAGGGAAAACCCTCAAGGAGTATCTCGTTTCTTGGCTTGAGATGCGCAAGCGTATGATGACCAAGCCTCTCCCTGAGCCAGGGTATTTTGGTCCTCTCGGATTCGGGAAAGAGTGTATCACGATGGTAAGCAATGAACAACCGGCTAGGAATACGTGTTTACGAAACTGATGTTCATCCAGGCATCTTTCGTCCTTAACCCTGAATTCCGGGATGGAGAGCTCAGCACACGCCTGGAAGCTTCTGGAAACCCTGGGCGATACTCGCTTATTAACTTACTTGCTATTGAAGGCATGGCAACGTTGATCACCGAGGACATCTTCGCCGATGGCATCCGTGCTGCTCACTCTCGCGCTCTTACGTGTTGGGGCATTTGGACTCAACTCGCCGCCAATGCAGTACGTTGAAACCTGATTGGAAGCAAAAGCAAAACAGAACTGACCTTGGCGCAGAGCATCTGGAACTTCACCAAAGGTGAATTTGAAGGCAGAGCTGCATCCTCCGTTTTCATTGCTGTCTTCCCCCAGTACAAGGTCCGCAATCTCAGGGCTTTCCTCGATGAAAACGATTCGGGCAAGGCTGATAAGAATCTGAACCCGGAATCTTGGTGCAAGAGTATTCAAGAGGATGAAAATGACCTTTTCGAAAGGATCAACAAAGGTCTTCAAGCTATAAGATCTGGTGATTCAACGGAGAAGCGCCAATGTAAACGCGATATCGGAAGTCACACGATGACTTTGTTGGAGGAGTTCCTCCCTGAGGACGATATCTGGATGCATCGGCAGCTGGACTTGGTCGATCCATCTCAGGATGAGCAGAAACTTCAACTCTGCAGATTGACCGAGTGCTGCAAGATGAGCGACATGCGTAAGTTCCTCAACATCATGGTACTTCAAACACACTAATCCTGGCATAGTTGGCCGACTCGCGATTCAGCGCCGCACGATGAAAGTTTTGTACTTCGAGAAGATTCCCCTCTTGGATCGCCGGCTGCTGGCGATTGTTCTTCGGGGATGTCCAAAGGTCACCACGCTCGGCGTTTATAACTGCCCTCTCATTCACATTGGCGACGTAATCTGCATTCTCGATCTCATTGATGAGATCAACCGTAAGCGTGTGACTCTGGGGCACCCCAAGATCGAATCCTTCGACTTTTTCCCGTCTTTCGAGACGGGCATGGCATGTGAGAGTCGCGATACAGAAGTGTACGGGCTATTTTGGAACCCAGTCAACCTTGACACCACACAGAGGGGTCTCTACGCCATCCTTTTGAAGGCTTTCATGAAAGCCCAAGAGATGGATATTGGGCTCTTGTTCGATCAAGACAAAGCGCTGCATGATTGGCTTTTCAAATTGCCCAACCTCCCCTGGAACATCCCAATCTTCTTCGACGCCCTTTACCGAATGATGGATGCCCCAGGGATGGGCAAGGCAGCGGATGATTACCTCAAGCAGGCCATCTGGGACTTGAAGAAGGCCGTACGATTGGGAATTGACGACAAGGACTGGCAGCGTGGAGAACCGAAACGTTACCAGCAGCCCATGTCAGACCGCATCTTCTGTACGTCCTGTGGATACACGATGATGGGAGAACTTTTCCGGCCTTGGTTCAAGCAATACCGTGGAGCGAGGGGCATCTCGAGATGTGCTGGGTGCGAGCTGCAGAAAGCGCTAGACGAGCAAAATTTCCAGCATCAGCTGTACCACAGGCGTCTCAACCTTGACAACCTTTTTCCCGATTGGAACGGAAAGGTGTTTAACCACGATGCTCCCTTGTCGGACTACGGCAATTCGGTCATTCAACAGGATACAGCCGCGACCACCGCCAGGAATCAAAAGATCAACCTCGACTCATTGATGGGCTTGCCCACACTGGAAGAGTTGACTAGCCCTGCCTATCTTGAGCACTGGCAGACCTTGGCCAGGGGACTTTTCAAGTTGTCTGCGTTCCGATGTGTGGCTCGCATCATCGTGGATCAGAGACCCAGCACCATGAGCCAGAAGAAGCAGCGAGCATTCCGGCAAAAGATCAGGGAGCTTATGCCAAACGGAAAGCCCGACAATTTCAACGAGTTTCAAGCCGACTCTTCAACACCAAAGGAAATCTACACCTACAACAATGCCCTCATGGCCTTTGGGGAACTGGTGGAGAACTGCTATCTGCCACACGGGCCCGAGCTTGAAAATCTCTTCGACTCAGAGACAATGCGTGTCTTCGAGAAAACCTATGACGCCCATTTTTGGTGATTCAAGGCTTGATGGGGTTTGGAAACTGCTGTTTTCCCTCTTTCTCCTTTCTTTCTTTTCTTTTTCTTTCCTATTTTCTTTTCCCACTGTTTGATGATGATAATGATGATCCGAAATTTGGAGAACTGGCCATTTCAGATTGGCATGGACAAGATTGGCGCCTGGAAGATGGGAATAGATGAGGTTGACATTGCGAAGATCGACCTTGAGAACGTTGGCATAGACAAGATTGACGGTGAGAAGATTGACATAGACAAGATCAACGTCGACAGGTGGACTGGTGATGCATTTGCCTGAGAGTTACTAAAGGTTTGGAGTACACGCGCACGGAAAGACTTGGGAAGACTTGGCCAATCCAGGACAGAGGGGCTTGATAATCCGGAAGGTTGAGGGGGGGACACCTATGAGATCTCCGATAATAATGAAAAGTTCTTGAATTTTATCTCCCTTTGAAGACGAATTATCGTGAGATGCATCTTGAAGGGGAGGAAGATAGAGAAAATGGACGTGACTTCAACAATCCAACTTCGATGTACGTCGTCAAGGTGCTCACGTGATCAGACGCGCCAGGACGATTTCGGACCCCACCGAGACATCCCATATTCGAGATGCTCATCTCGAGGATCAAGGATTCACTCCAGCGAGAAAAAAAAACAACCGTCCGCCCGAACCACGCCCGAACCACCAAGGAAACAGTACAGGCTCCGAATCAAGATGGCGTCTCTCCTGCGAACGCTGTCGCTCCGCGCAGCCACAATGCTCCGCCCCAAGGGAGCTTTTGGCTCGGCGATCCTAAACCGCACTCTCCCGACCATCGCACCACAAACCACCACTACTTCGGCACTGGGAAATGCCGTGGTGCAACAGACGAGGGGGATGAAGGTACACAGCGCGGTGAAGAAGAGGTGTGAGCACTGCAAGGTATGTGTTCTCTGCCCCCAACGAGTGGGCGTGCTCTCTGTGGAACTACGTTGGACTCGAGCTAACATGTTTTTTGCTAGGTCGTGAGGAGGAAAGGCGGCAAGCGACATAACGGATACCTGTATGTTATTTGCAAAGCGAACCCGAGACACAAGCAGCGGCAAGGGTAGATGACGGGGGAGGATTGTGGAAGTACGGGAAGGCAGCGGAGGAACTTGTACGATATATCAGGCGCAAGCACGACGAACTCTACATACGAGCGAGAGCAGGATCGATTTGAAGGATACATCATCACAGAGGGGGGAAAGAGATATATGTTTAGACGGCTCTAGATGCCAAGGTTTTTTTTCTGTATAAACCTCTGTACTATGTTACATACCACCGATATACCTCTCCATATTGTCCCATTCAGTCTTGCCCGTTGATAGGAGGTAGCGAATATGCGACTTAGGGAGGTAAAAGTTAGTGTGGAATTCGTGACATTGGATCAACTGCGGTAGGGGAGAGACGTTAGATAAAAACGTACGATGTCGGTGACATTGCGATGGCGCTCAAACTCGTCGCGGGCGAATCGGCGAGTCTCGGCTTTTGTGGTACTATCGCTGATGCGCTGCGTGCCGCGCAGAATGGTGCGATACAGCGAGAGAACTCGCTGCCTCTGGAGAAACTGCAATAGAAGCCATGAGCTTTTCGTAGTGCTAAGAGAACAAAAGCCTGTAGGAACGACGTACATGATCCAGACTCATCGTGCCCTTCAGGCGTGAGCCAGGACGTTGATGGGTGGCATAGCCACGAAATTGGCTCAGCAGCCGTGGTGCTGAGACCATCTACAAAGATGTCATGAACGAATTGAACTCCTCGTCTTCAAAATGGAAAACAAGAAAATCCCGGGATTTTCGAGAGGTCGCTGTTGTTTTCGACGAAGATGAAGATGGATGACTTCACATGTTGAAAAGCGCAGCGGAGAAATCTCGGTTAGCGCGGGAAACCGTATTAACACGACGCGTTGCTGAGACGCGCCGTAGCCATTGGAGAGTGAGGATCGCATCATAAATTTTCTATTCAATTCAATTTTCTTTTATGGCGGACATGAGGGCTGTTGATTGCTATCGGTAGCTGCTTACGATGGTCTCATCACAAAGGCTTGGATCGCGTTGTGTGAGGAGACAGACGGAACAGAAAGACATCGGCCACGCAAACGAGATATCCGATGCCGACTTTGTTCAGGAATATTTGCAACCGGAGTACGTTCAATATATCATTGTGGGATTTTCCCTACGCCTGATTATCCATTGACAGAACAATAGCCACAAGGACTGGAAAGAATGGACAAACCCAAAGACAGGCTGCAAATATCCATTGAGTCTGGTTAGCGCAGGCCTCTTGAGCAAGGCCGACCTCACAGCATGCTTCGATTTGGTTGAGAAGACCAGCGGTGCAGATTATCGCAGCTCGTCCATAGGGTGGCATCCAGCAGCCAAGAAGGAAGAAATGCGGTCGCCAGAGATGCGATATCTTATGGTCAAGGGGAAAGCAGAGGGAACGGATGAGGTGGCTATCCAGGGCTTCGCATCGATTATGCCAACCTTTGAGAACCAAGAACCGGTTTTGTATTGTTATGAGGTGCATCTCGAACCAGCATTGCAAGGGTCAGTCACTCATTCCATCTCAATGACCTCCTCATCTTCGAACTTTGCTTTGCGATGCTGAGGAGACGCTGACAATCACTTTCTGGAAAACAGAACCGGATTAGGACGCCGCCTAATGGAACTACTCACAACGATAGCGCGCAACATCCCCAGCGTAGAAAAGCTGATGCTCACATGTTTTGTATGCAATGAGCGGGCGCGCTCATTCTACGAAAAGCTTGGCTTCGACCTGGATGAATCGTCACCTCAAGATCGCAAGCTGCGAGGCGGGAGGGTCCTGACGTCAGATTATGTCATCTTGAGTCTGAGCTTACACAGGAGTAAAAGCTCGAGGATGGGCTGCCTTAAGGATTAAACAGGGTTGTTGTCTAGCATCATCAAATGTTGATCGCGGAGTTGTAAAAGAGCGTAGTAAGACCACTGGTAATGATGATTTGCCGTGGGTTAGGTAACAGGAAGCGCAAATGCCGAAGCCGCTTAACCCGTTTCGTCATCCCTCGTGGGAATAAGTGCCATCATCAGTTGGCGTCGACTTGCAACCATATATGGCGAGGACAGCATGCTTTGGAAATGAAGAAAGAAAGACCCAGTCGTTACGAGAGCCCTTTCATAGTAGATCCTCTGTATTAAAGGAGTTTTGAGCTCGCCATGCCGCAAGAAAGCTACGTACCAAACAGCATCGTGATGTAATTACCAGCACTTGTGTCAAGGTGGGTGGTTCACAGCCGATACGAGTATGCAGGGTCTAACACAAAGGGAAAACGGGCAGAAAGAGTGATTTATTCTAGAAGGAAAAACAATAGGATTGGAACAAGGAGAGCCAAGTGCTTATGAGAGCCCTGGGGACATTGCGCATTGGTCCCGGTAACCCTGTCCTTCATCGTGCTGTTAAAGCGGTCAATCACCTGCACCGATCCCTAACCTCCGTCATTGGCCGGCACTAATGACGATCAATTCGAGAGCTTGGTTTCGTCGATCGTTTCTGCTGACATAGTTCCTAAAAGGTAAGAGCTCAGTGTTTATATATGTAGGATATATGGGATAACTCAAACTAGAATGAAGGGTCTGTTGGATGGTGTTGTTACACGACCTCCCACTCTAAGCCTCTGAAACGACCCTTCTTATCTCCGGCGAGTGACGACAAAACTGTTCAAAGATTACAGCTGTTGGTAACAACTTATGCCGGAGCGAACGAAAGCAGATAATTAAACAACATGGCACGAGCAAACGAGAAGGAGCCGCAACAGCAAAAGCCGAAGGCGACAAACAAAGGCGGGTGGAATGTTGAATTTTTCTATTGTTCCGAAGATACTTCGATTTTCGATGCATTATTCCTCCCATGTCTCGGTATGTCTTTATCTCAGTATCAGGAAGTAAGATGGCAGCTTGGATGGAAACTGACAAATTGCAGCATATGGACGAGCCGAGGAACGCCTTAGAAATCCCTTTCTAAAGGATTACCAAGGCTCCAATAAGGAATGCAAAAATTGCTGCATCGCCGGACCCCTAGGCTGCCTGTAAGCCAATCCAACCAACCCATCCCTTCTTGATAATCGTACTAATGGAAACAGATACGTCAAGAGACAGCGCGCTGAGCTCCGGGAGAGGTACGACATCGAAGGCTCATCTGCAAATGATTGGCTCACCTCAACCTGCTGTGCTTGCTGCGCCGTTGCCCAGCACGACGCCGAGGTCCAAAGTCGAAGTCCCAAGAAACGTGCTGCTGTTGACTCGGTCGGCTATCGACCGAATGTCAATACCATGAGCATGTATACTCCCGACCGTGGCACTTGGTATGTAGGCGCGGACATGCGCACTGAGGGCATGCGACATTAGAATACCCACGTGGAAAGGAGTTTGGAGTTTTCAAAGGTCACTTGGACAGCATAACAGCAGGACAGCATCTCAAGGCAGAAAATTAAAATGTTTATAATCGTGGCATTACACATGCGTCATATTTCGTCAGCCGCGAGGCGACATTCATGTTGAGGCAGAGTATACAAAGCTCTTTTAACCTCTTCTTGTATATATCCTATTAATCCCCAAAACTCCCAAAGCATTTCAGCTCATGTCTGCTTCCCGGTTCTTCCTTTTTTTTAGACTCCATTTCCACATTCATTCCATCGAAAATCTTCATCTCATTATGCGTAAAGCTTCTTCTCGTAAGCCTCCATGTTCACGTTGCCCTCCATCTGAGCGCTGGAGGTTCGAAGTTCGAAGCGAAGTCCTCCCTCGGAGGCACTCTCGTGCAGAGTCTTGAGGCTGGTCATGCCGCAGTCCTGCATGGAGTGCTTGAGGCCAGCAGCCAGGTAAGGGATGAACTTGTTGATTGATCTGATAGCGAGTTAGCGATCTTCAATCTTCAATTTTGATGGGGGGATCAAAGCTTACCCTCGGTGCGCCACGGCACCCGAGACACCCTGGGCCACGAGAACGCTGTCGCCCTCGGAGAAGTAACGAGCAGTACCAGCGTTGCTCTTCTGGCTGTCCTCGCCACCACCGCCGGCCTTCTTATCCTGCATAGCATCGATGCTGCCCATGCCACGGTAGGCCTTGACCAGCTTGCCCTCACGAGACACAAAAGACGTGCCTGGCGACTCGGTGGTACCGGCTAGGAGACCACCCATCATGACAGTAGAAGCACCCAGAGACAGGCCCTTGACGATGTGTCCGACATTCTGGACACCACCATCGGCAATAGTGGGGACACCGAAGCGAGCTGCAAAAGCACTGACGCTATAGACGGCAGCAGCCTGGGGCCGTCCAACAGCCATGACCTCCTGAGTAATACAGGCGGAACCACTACCCATACCAATACGCAGGCCATCCACGCCAGCGGAGATGAGAGAAGCGGCCTGCTCACGGGTAACAACGTTACCGCCAATCACATCAAGCTCAGGGAACTCCTTCTTGCACCACTTGATCATCTCAATCTGGTACATGCTGTTGCCCTGAGAGCTGTCAAGGATGACAACGTCAAGGCCAGCATCGACAAGCTTCTGCAGGCGAATCTTATCCTCGGGCCGGGTGCCAACGGCAGCAGCACAGATGAGCTGCTTGCTGTCGGGCAGCTTTGAGGCGAGAGGGAAGTGCTGGTTCTTGGTCAAGTCGGAGCGGGAGATCATTGAGACCAGGTTGAAATCCTTGTCAACAATGGGGAGCTTGCCCTTCTTGGACTGAGCAAGGATCTTGTTGGCTTCGACGAGGTCGACACCGTGAGAGGCAGTGATAAGGTCGGTGACCATGACGTTCGAGATGGGGGTCTTCAGGTTGTCCTCGAACTGAATATCGCGGTTGGTGACGATACCAAGGAGCTTGGAGCCCAGCTTGCCATCCTCTGGGATCAAATTAGCTACTTTTTCTCTTTGAAGCAATTTCAAAACAAGAGAGGAAAATGGCTAGGCTTTTCATAGTGTAGGTAGTCCCCATGACAGAAGTCTATACGGTGGAACGAAAGTTATATAATAATGGTGTTTAATCACGTAGCCGGAACAGCTGAGGAATGTATAGCAATTAAAAAGCATCAAGAACTTACCAGTAACAGGGAAACCACCGAATCCCCACTTCTCCTTGAGAGCAATAGCCTCGCCAACAGTGGTGTTTCGGTCGATCACGACGGGGTCGAGGATGAAGCCGTTCTCATAGCGCTTCACCTTGCGGACCATGTCGGCCTGGGCCTCGGGAGAGCAGTTGTGGTGGATGACGCCCAGGCCACCCTGAAGCGCCATGTGGATGGCCATCTCGTGCTCTGTAACGGTGTCCATAGGAGACGAGACGAAGGGGGTCTTCAGTGTGATCCGCTTGGTGACAGGCGAGTCAAGCACGACCTCCGAAGCCGGGAAACCAATGTAGCCCGGCAGCAGGAGGAAGTCATTGTAGGTCAGACCTCCGTGCTTGGTCGTGTCCATGAGCTGGTGAAGGTCCAGCCCATCGCTGCTCTTGTATTCTTTGAGCACCTCCATAGCCTTGGTATAGTCCGAGACCTGGGCAGCGCCATTGATGGCGGGAGCAGCAGCCATTGCGAATGTGGGTTTGTTGGTGGTTTTTTTGAGGTTGAAGACGACAGCAGTCGAAAAGAGGAATGATTTCTAGGAGAGGATTTGGCGAGTGAGAGAACCAGAACTCGACTCGACTGCTAGAATTGATACGGCGCTTCTTCCCATTAGAAGGAAGAGAGGAAAAAAGAAGTTTTGGTAGACCGCCCAAATTTTTAAATGGGACCCGCTCCCGCCCGCCGTGAGCGGCGATAGTGGACCGATAAGGGACTCATTCACTACTAGTACTACAGATAGGTAGGTACTACTACTAAGGTAAGTTTGAATCCTGCGGGGCATGACCTTAAAGGCAACTCCGCCAGTTCTTCACCTCCGTTCAGGCACAAAAAGGTACGTACCTTCTCCGAATTTCCAGCTCCAAAGACTCGATGGAAAAGCAGCTTGAAACTCTTTCTCAGCTTTCCAGGCATTAAGGAGGTTGGGTTTAAAATTTTCTATATTGCGTTTATCACAGTAAATATTTACATGTACAGCTAAGAACCTAGTAGTAAACAGTTCTTTGGTTGCTATGGCATATTTATTCCTCCCAGTTCTCACGGATCATCTCCGTAACCTGATCAAGGCTGACATCAAGAACCTCCTCAAGGTATTTGGGCAGCTCTGTGTTGTCGTGAGCCCCGCCGAGGTCAATCTTGAGCTGCTCACCCATCTCTCCAGCAGCGTAGGCGTACAGAGTGACATCAACACCTGAGTGGCCGCCCGTGGACCACTTGATGCCAGCGCGTTTGGACAGGAACTCGGCCAGGTTTCCGCCGAAGTTGCCGTCGAGGAGAGCGTCGACCTCTGCCGAGGTAGCGTCGCTGAGGCCGTACTCGGAGAGGATCTCGTCGCGGAGGAAGCCCTCGCGGTCATCGCCATCGTAGTCGGACCAGATGTCGGCCCAGTAGTCCGTTGAGTGCTTGACGCCATCCAGGGCGCGAGGATCCCAGTCACTAGGAAGGGTGATGCCACCGGTCTCGTGGTCAGCCACAGAGATCATGGCTGTGTCCGGATGCTCGTCGATCCACTCGGTGACGAGCTTGATGACCTTGTTGTACTCGAGAACATCCCACAGATGAGCAGCGGAGTCATGAGCGTGACTGGCGTGGTCGATACGGGAGGCCTCAATCATCATGAAGTAACCATTGTCCTTGTACTGAGTGGCACGGTGGAGAGCGTTAAGAGCAGTCTCGCTCATCTCAGAAAGTGAGGGCTCACGCTCGTCCTCGGGTTGCTCTTTGCGGTCCACCTCGTACTCCAAGTCGTCATCATTGAAGAGGCCAATGAAGGGGAGGCGGATATCGCCCTTGCCGTTCTCGAGCTCATCGAACTGGGTGCGATTTTGTGCCACATAGTAACCATTGTCCTCGGCGAAGCCAAACAGATCAACATTGTCCTCACGGCACGAAGTCTTGTCGGACTGAGGCTTGAAGTAGCAACGGCCACCACCCAAAAGGATGTCTACACTCTGGTTGAGCGGATGACTGTAGCCGAGCTGCTGCTCAGCTATAGCAGGGAAGTTGTTGCGATCGAGGACATGAGAGGAGTAGGCGGCAGGGGTGGCGTGATTGATAGTAGAGGTAACCACGAGTGCAGTCTTGTAGCCATTGTGCTTGGCAGCCTCAAGAATGGAACCAACAGGACGTCCATCAGGCAGGACACCAAGCATGCCGTTCCTCGTCTTGTGACCAGTGGCAAGAGCGGTTCCAGCAGCAGCAGAATCGGTGACCAGGTTATTGCTCGAGTGGGTGAAGGTGTTGCCAATGGCCTGTGGTTGACTGGTTAACACGTAGTTTACACAAGAGCAAAGTGAATAGCTTTAGCACGCACAGTCTTGTCAACAGGGAGCTGATCGAAGAAGCCGGGATTGCTCGGGGTAGAGTCCCCGTCAGTCATAGCCAAATAGGTTCTGGCGATGGTAGACGAAGCCGGAGCCATGCCATCAGGAACGATGAAGATCATGTTCTTGGGCTGGATGGCAGCCATAGCGGCACCGGCAAAGCCGCCAGCGAGAACAGCTGAAGTCTTCATGGCGAAAGATGTAGCTCAGCAAGCTTGAGCGCTGATTGACCTGAATTGATCGAAGATCCGATGAAGAGAAAGAAACAAGCGAAAGTGGACTTGAATGGTCGAAGAACTCCCTTGCTCACCAAACTTTCTTCTTTTCCTTTCACAGCGCCGATCGCAGCCCGAACCGGGCTCTTTATACTGCCTACCTGCCATAGAACGGCTGCCTCTTCTCGTGGGCCGAACAGGCCATGCGGTACACCAAGCCAAGGGCCTACCGGGACTGACCGTCATGCGGTAGCATCGTGGTTCGGAAGCTACTTTGACTGGAGTCCAAGACAATCTTGTAATAACAACTAGCAGGGCCCATCTAATGTTCCTTGAATGGGTGGGGTTGCAGCGAGGCTTCAAATGGGTTCCTGCATCGAAATATCATGTTGTTGCAGTTGCAAGGACGAATGAAATGATGAAGAAGTTCACGTGCGCGCGACTTTCGAATTAAGTAGAGAAACCCACAACGCCAAGCCATCCATCCTGCAGCATTCTCGAAGACCTTGGGCACCTTGAGAGCATCTTCTCCCTTGATCGAGCTAACCGCACCCAGAAGGAGCGTAATCCAAGAACGAATACCATAGGTTCGGGTGGTCGAAAGGTCATATTGCTTATACTGATGTGGTGAGCCCATCTCGGCGCCCCATAGAGGACTAGGCGCCATCCGGGAGACTGCGATTTAGACAAGTGAACTCCCACCAAATATCCCACGTGCTAACGTGCATTTGCCCGTATTCAAGCCTAAATTTAAGCTTAGCATATGGGTTTCCGAGCTCACGAAAGCATTTGAATAAGCCGAGGACTTGGCATCCAATAGATTGGAAAGGACCTTGTGCCGCCCACGTTCTTATCGCTAGAATTGCCCGCGATTCTCTGATGAGTTTTTAACAATTATGTTGTTAATGCCTTTACCTTCTTGTAATGATCAATAATTTGGCGAAAATATGTTTAGTAATAAATCGCGGTATAAGTTACCTTGAGGTTGTGATGGTGGTCAAGGCGTCCACAAGCACTCGCGTACATACATCACTCTTAGACTGAACATTCGTCAGGTTAAGAAGAAGGTGCTTGTCACTGGAAATTAAAGGGAAGAACAGGTGTAGTGATAATGAAGGAGTTGTTGATTTTGTGTTTTGTACCGCTGCTGGTCATATCAACTCATGCCTAGTCATGACGCTGATAATCATTATTGGTGACGACGAGACATCACTCAGCTGAGCTCTGCCTAGGCCAATCATTAGTCCTCATCAGGAGCACGATCCATCTCCAAGCTCTCCTTTTCCTTGCTCGGAGTCTCTTTGCCCTTTTTCTTCATGAATCGCCAGTTCGCCATCCTGCCTTCCTTGCTTTCCTTGGACTTAGCAGGGCCCAAGGAAGGGCTGTTGGAAACGCTGTCGTAGCTGCGCCCAAAGTAGCCCGGGTCTTCACCGAGCTCGTCCAAGTCACCAATGCTCGACCGCTGTTCTGCGGACGTGTTCTTATCAGAATTGGTAGCGCTGCCCGGTCCCTTCTTAAAAAGGCTCGAGTCTTTTCCCAACCTGCTAGACAGGCTGAACTTGCTGGAGCTTCCTTTTCGCAACAGCTTTCGGATACCATTGACGTTGTCAGACTCACGAGAATTGGAGCCGACAGACGCATTGGTATCTATATGCGTGCTAGAAGATGATGCTTCCAAAGGCAAAGACTCGTGCGACTCAGAAACAGACGTCTGCGTGTGCACGGAGAAAGTATCGCGGGACATGCGTGAATCTGAAGGAGAGTCATCCAAGCCAGGCGGAGGATCCAACGGCGTAGTGACTTCCTTATCCCTCGATTTGGACTCCTTGGCCTTATCTTTGCTCTTATCTTTGTCCCGGGCTCTGTTCTTCTCCTTCTCAGAAGACACATCTCGATCCTTCCTGAAGAAGCCCATGAAAGTTGGAGCGGCAGGGTTAAGCCGCTGGCTCAAGGACGCGGACGCTGCTGGCGGACGAGAACCAATAACTCCAACCTGACTCGGCAACGTATGGGGATCATTCAGCTCCGTCTCGTAAAGAATCTCATCATCGGCAGACGCAAGGGTAGTTGTCAGAGCGGACGGTGACCCGTGAATACTAGGCCGTCGGGAACCACTCCGCGATGCCCATCGCCCTTCACCTGGCGACCAAAGACGGCTTTTGGACATGGCTGCATGGTCTCCAGGAACGCCCCAGATCGAGCCACTGTCAGTAGATGGTCTGGGAAGGTCTGACGATGCGATAGACGCCGGACGTGACATGTCAGGGTCGCGCTCAGAGAAAAAGCCGCCTCCAGAGCTAGCAAAGGGATTCAATCGCTTAGTGAGAATCCTAGACCCTCCAAGCGAATTGACGTGAGTGCCATCGAACCCAGTAGAATTACGATGGCCCTTGAAGGAAAAGCTCATTCTGCGTCTAGCCCCAGGTGGCTCATTCTCATCAGTCCCCCGAGGAAAGGATTGGCTTTGTCCCGGTTTCAAACTACCCATCGGCGGCCCTTCGTCATCTGTTGGTTTTGCAGTCCTACTGCGCTGGAAGCCAGACAAAAGGCTGGTCAACCTAAGACCACCGGCAGGCGAAGAGGTAGGTGGCGCTTGGGAATTAGGAGACCCTCGATCCGGACGGTCATGATATTGGGGGAAAGGCAGGTTGTAAGACGAGGAGTGGGGACTCGACAACACACTAAACGACCGCGTAGAAGAAATTGGTGATTGCGGCTCTTCGTCTCGATCTTCGTCTCGGGTTGCTTCTCGGTCTCCCTCCTCGTCTTCCTCTTCGGCAGTGACGGCTTCAGGTAACAGAGGGCTCTGAGGTCCCTTAGAATCAGACTCAGTGTCAATAATGCCAGACGGCAGGTACAGTTGTGCGGAAGGGCTGAGCGGGCCACCAGCGGCCTTGAGGTCTTCCTCCGTCTGGGGCTCGCTGGAGCTGGGCATGAAAAGCATTGGCCCGAATCCTACTGTGGCACGAGATAAGCCTGGAGGATGCTGCGATGGCGAGTCGGACATTGCGAATTGCCCTGGAGAAAGTCGCGGATCATTACTGTTGTGGCTCAAACGCTTGTGCTGGACAGATGGCCCAGCGTCCATATCCGCAGGATCAGGCTGGTTGAAGAAAGCCTGCGAGTACGTGTTGATCTGGCTGGCCAGGGCATGTAGCTGTTGGTCCAAATGCTGACTCGCCTTGGTCTCTTCCACCAACTGTTGATGCAAATTGTTCCTGATGGCCTCCCATTCCCTCCTACTCATCTCATCGGTCTCTTTAGTCTGCTCATCATCCGCCCCTGCCAGGTGTTTCCGTGCCTCTTTCATCTCGTTCAGCTGTTTTCCCTTGTTGCTCAAATCGGCCTCAAGCTGATTGTGCTCCTCTTGTAGATTGGCAATCTTGTCATCAAGCACGCCCACATCTGAGTCCCTTTGCTCTTCCAACTGTGCTTTTTGAGCTTGGAAACTTTCACGCTCACTCCGCATACTCTCCATCTCCTTCTCGAGCTTGCTGATCGTATCGCGAATCTTGGTCTTCTTGGACTCCTTGTCCTTGAGTTGTTGTTCTTTCTTCGCACGCTCTTTCTCAGCAGCACGCATTGCCTCCATCGTGTTCCTCATCAGAGTCTTCAGTCCGGCCGTTTGTTCTTCTTTTTCTTTCAGGGATAGTCGTTTGGCCTCCTTCTCCTTCTTTAGTTCGTCCTCGATTTGCTGATACTCTGCTTCATCGCTCGCGGTCTGGTTCACAGTATCGTTGATCTCCTTACGAATCTCCTGGAACTTCCTACTAAGTTCGTCTAGAGACTGCTCTGAGCCATCGTTGTCGAGATATTTGATAGAAGGTTGGTCTGCGCTAGCCACCGATGGGGAATGTCGTCGATTGACCGTGTTTCGGCGCTGTCCCGATGTATTCGCTCCGGAATCTCTGTTGGTTGACGAGTTGAGATCAAGAGGTGGTGCGACCTCTATAGCGGCGGCTGACGGGGATGCCGAACTGTCTTGGCCCGTGCCGTATTCGCTAGTCCTTGGCTTGGAATGGTCATCGTCCACAAAATTGGTAGGGAGCCTAGCGTTTCCGAGAAATGGCTTGCCGTCCTTGCTGAAAGTCCGAAGACGAACAGTCTGACTTGCGGCTTGAAAATTGTTTGGTCCCATAGCAACAACCCGGATGTTGTAGAAATGGTTCGGCTTTAGACCAGTAACGGTGATAGCGATATCATTACCAGGTGTTTCTCCCACTGCAGTCATGTCAATTCCGTTCGGTGCTTTTCAACAACAGGTCTAAGTCAGTTAGGGTCACCAACCATGAATCCCATTGACTTGTATCAGATATTTCTGGACGGGTCGATTCGGCGCTGGGGCCGTCCAACTGAGAGTGGCAGCATCTGCCCGAATGCCTGCGAGAGAGACATCGGGGGCTTCGGGAACGTCGACTCCAAGGATATTGATGAGTTCGGGCACTGGCTTCCACAAGGTCTGCCATGAGCGATGGAGCAGCCTGATCATGCGGAACACGTGGTCAGTGAATAGAACAACAAGAGCCAAAATAGCGACTGGGTAACGGCATTCATTTGGGCGCAGAGCGTAGGGAGCAACCTACCATACCACAGCACCCAGTGTCAGTACCATCCTGAAATGCGTAGCCAGAAGAATATCTGGTCGCAAATCGTGGAGGGAGACCCAGGTACCGGACCGGATCGCCTGGAAGAGGCGGCGGCGGTCGGCAAACAGCGGGAGTAGACAGAAAAAGGCGAAGAGGGCGACGACGGTACGTGGGCTAAGTCGCGGATAGCTGGAGCGAAGCGACCAGAAGCCCAGGACGCTGAGGATGAGAGTCGTCAACAGCGGTAGCTCCCATGTCATATTCTCAGCGCACGCGCACTCAAGCCCAGGCCAAGGGGCACAGTGAAGTGAGCAGAACCGCCTCGTGGGTCGCAAAGGTCAGGAGTACGGATTCTGCATTCGCGGGACGTACGGCCGATAAAGCGTATAGTCCGGTTTGGGTAAGATGATGCAGGCTGGAGAGCGGATGGGCGAAAGTAATGTTGATGGTTTTGGGGAAGACCAGGCTGGTGAGGAAAATCAAGACTTGGCGGATCAGAGACCCGGGCATGGAATTCAATGTCGGCAGGCGATTGGTTCCGGCGAGCGATCGGGAAAGAGGGGACAGGGACAGCTTAAGAGGGGGCAATTGCGACTGCTCAGCGACTGCCAGTGGCTGTTGTTAGTGGCTGGTAGTGATTATCAGTGGCTGCTAGCTTCTAAAATCCATGCCACAAACGCTACCTTAAGGTACTCGTACAGGCAATAATTCCTGGTTGCGTTTGATCTCTGAGACCTGGCAAACACAAGCTTTTAGTGGACCAGCAGCTGTTTCTGCTGCTTCTACAGGACCAAGGCGCTGGGAACGCCACACTAGCACCTTGACGAATTGAATCAATATTTTAGTCGTCCTATTAAGGGTTCATCTACACGTGTACTCGCAGTCAATGCGACGAATAGTAGCATTGGGTCACGTATGCTATAACCCATATGTTTCTTCGTGCCCGACTTTATGGCTACAAGTACTACTAGTAGTCTAACCTACTACTAAGTATATTTCGTGACACGGGAGCTGCTAGTACGTGTCTCGCTCGCCCGGCAGATGGTTGGAAGAACGTTGTGGCTAGAATTCTTTCAGCATCTTACATGAGTCAGTAAGACTGTAGCTCAGGTGGCAGCAGTTATGCGTTTGGCCCTTGCATTGAAACTTGACGAAATCAACGGGCTATGGGAGAAATTCTTCATCAACAATACTGCAGTGGCATTGTTTGTATCAATGCTATTACTAGTAGGACTGCTACTACTGGTTGATGTATCTACGAGTACAGCAGGGAGAGCAAAGCCGTAAGATATTGCAAGCCCTGGCACATGGTTACCGAGGCTCGCCAACCTCAAACCTTATAAGACAGCGAATAATATGGGGAGAAAGAACCAGAGCAAAATTTTCTGGGCCACTCCACTGGCAGTGGGAAAACTACTAAGTAGCATTGCTAACATTTCCTACAGCTGTAGGATTAAGAAAGCAAAGCAATCCCGTCAGTAGTGAACAATATCAATAGAGAGCAGGGACCCGGCCATACTTAAATGCTGCCAACGACAGCGTTGTGTTCGGTACAGCAGTTGGTATTAGTAGGTACGAGCAGTACGGAGTACTTAGTAGTAGTGTTCTCTATGTGCGGTGAGATCAAGGCATGGATATGATCATAAACACAAAATTTAACTACTGCAGTAAATAGTGATCCACAGGGACCAAAGCGCAAGAAATCATAGCAAAATAGGATCAAGCTCTCTTTAATAATGTACCAAATTTCATGGGCAAGGTAGTGGTACGTCCAGCGCACTTCTGGTATTATATCCGACTTCAACTTTAAGGATATCGTTCAAGGCCGATGTACCAAGCTTCACCGGGTTCCTTTTGGCCTCCTCCTCGTCAACATAAGGTTATAGGGGAGCCCGGTTGCATGCCTATGAGCACGTTCTCATACCGTATCTGAATAACCGATGAGACACACAATATTACTTATGCTTGCAACTCTACTTCAATTACTAGTAGTCTGATGTGTCATGAGTGAAATCGCTAGACATGTCGGTAATACTCTTCTTCGAATTGGAAGTCAGCACTTTTTCGGACCATGACAGTGTCACATGCCGCCGAATGCCGGGGTCTAACGCCCCAAGGGTGGTTGAGCATGAATGAGGCGTACCTTTCCTAGGATACATCGGGGTACGAGTAATGCCGCGTCGCTGGTTGGAGGTTGAGATTCGGCTTGCCAATTATTTTCCCCCTACTGTTTTCTTTTTTTCTTTTTTTTTTCTTTCTTTCCGCCCCATCGACTTTCCCAAGTTGGTTTGGCTTATTCGGGAACTCCTAAGCTAGGTTAGTTAGTAGTACTTAGTAAAAGCAGCTAAGACAGTCGCAGCGTGCATGGCATCTGCATGTGCAAGTGAAAGTGCAGGCAGGTGCAAGTGCAAGGTGCTGGTGAAGGTGCAAGCGCGACTCAACAATCTTTCTTTCTGCTGGCAAACGCCTTCCATTCCCGTGCCGTCCATCGCCAGTTCCTTTCTCTCCCTTTGTTATTTTTCTTCTTCCTCCTGCTCGCCAATACCTCAATACGTCAACTACTTCTCTGGCTTCACATTCTGGCGTTTTCCTTTCAAATTTGCCTGCTTTGACTGAGCTCTGCTTTTTGTCCTTTCGTATTGAGCGTTCTGTGCCCCACGTTGAGGTGCCCAGCCGACCCTTGTGACACCGAGCGACCCCCGGCCGTCATAATCCTTCCATCTCATCCCGCATCATTACGTATTACAGCATTGCGCCAACCGCCCAACAAAGTCCGACCTTCAACATTCAGACTTCTTCTCCCGACTTGTGCTCGTCTGCAAAGCAACACTCCCTTTCCCCGAGCCGATTTCACAGACTACCGTCGTCCCTTTCTCCTAGCCGGTGAACCATCTACAGTTGTACTTCTACCGGGCGCACTAGCTCTCCTTGGTTGAGTGGTGTTTGCGCGGCTTGGCCTGACAGCTCGGGGTGACGCCTCGGGTGACGCCAGCGAGCCATGCAGTACGTCAGGAACCTCAGCGACTCTGTGTCCACGGCATGGAACTCACTGAACCCGGCCACCCTCAGTGGTGCTATCGATGTCATTGTCGTTGAGCAGGAGGATGGCTCGCTCGCCTGCTCTCCCTTCCACGTTCGCTTCGGCAAATTCTCCCTACTGCGTCCTTCCGACAAGAAGGTCCAGTTTACCGTCAATGGTGTCAAGCAGGACTACTCAATGAAGCTGGGCGAAGGTGGAGAGGCCTTCTTCGTTTTCGAAACCACAGACAACATTCCCCAGTCCATGCAAACGTCCCCTTTGGTCTCCCCCGCGAGCAGCCCTCCCCTGGAAGCCCAGCCAACCACTTCCGATCTAAAAGATCCGGATGAACTTCAGCTGGATGCCGATTCATCCAGCCCGCACAGGCCGCCCCCCTCTGTTATTCAGCCGCCGGCACACAAAGACACTGGTATGAGCCCCAAGTCTCCCCTTTACCAGGTCCATTTTGCTGACACTAGCCTCCAAAAGGCCTGCTTACCCCCATATCTACATCACCAGTTGTGCCGACTGTTCGCCCAGCTTCTGGTGACTGGTCAGGTGCCATAGTTCGTCCACATAGCGACGACGTTCTTCGGTTCTCTGCACGAGCGACCGAACGCGACGACGAAAATCATGATTCCGCCAGCGAAGAAGATAATGGCCCTTTGTCTGACAGATCTCACAGCCCTCCACCTCTGGGCCCGAAGGAAGCTATGGATCGCGCTAAGATACTAGCCAGGGAGTTGGAAACTGTCAACATTCCTAGTAAAATCACAGAGACTGGTGATCTTATGCTTGATATGTCGAGTTTCAAGAGCAGCGAAGAGGAGATGATTCGCGCAGAGGTTCTTGCACGCAAGATCCTCGCCGAGGAGTTGGAGGGCAACTACGACATCGGGTCCCTTTTCGGCTTCGACGAGGAAGGGAATTTGTGGATCTACAGCAGCGAGGAGGCTCGCAAAGCAGCTATGAAAAGGACAATGGAGTCATCTATGACGGGGCATGGTGTGGCGGCAGATGCTGTCTCGGATCCGGGCTACCAAAGTGACGGGAGTGAGGCCACTGTACCTCCCAGATACCCGTCTCATCGGCGGTCTGAATCCGACGCCGGCCCCGCGGATATGCAGACGCCCCCGAGGACACCACCAAGCTCCGGCATCGCTGGCGAGCCGCTGCGCAACTACGCAAAGACCCTTCGATTGACAAGCGAGCAGTTGAAGGATCTGGCCCTGAAGCCAGGACCTAATGCCATGAGCTTCACAGTCAACAGAGCTACGTGTTCAGCCAACATGTACCTTTGGAAGCATGAGACCCCTGTTGTCATATCAGACATAGACGGCACTATCACAAAGTCCGATGCCCTTGGCCATGTGCTCAATATGATCGGTCGCGATTGGACTCATACGGGGATTGCAAAGCTCTACAGCGATATTGCCGCCAACGGGTACAACATCATGTACCTGACGAGTCGGTCAGTCGGACAAGCTGATACAACAAGAGCTTACCTCGCCAACATTGTTCAAGAGGGCTCACGCTTGCCTATGGGCCCTACTATTCTCTCTCCCGACCGAACAATGGCAGCGTTGCGTCGCGAGATCTACCTGCGGCAGCCACAGGTTTTCAAGATGGCCACCCTGCGGGATATCCGTAATCTCTACGGACCTGACAGAGGGCCCTTCTACGCTGGCTTCGGTAATCGATTAACTGACCAAATCTCATATCGCACCGTCGACGTGCCGCGTAACCGAATTTTCACCATCAACTCGAATTCTGAAGTATCGCTTGATCTTCTTACCCTTAACAAGCTGAAGATGAGTTATGTCAACATCAACGAAGTTGTTGATCACTACTTCCCACCTGTCAGCACGCTTGTAGTTGGTGGGGGCGAGCAGTTCACCGACTTCATGTATTGGCGCGACGATCCGCTGCCGCTAGACGACTTTTCAGCAAGCGAGAGCGACTTTGGGGGTCGCGCCGCCGATCGAGGCAGCACTTACGCTGATGATGATGACTTTGGGGACGATGACGAAACTGCAGACGCACTGGCTGATAGCTATATTTCGCGTGATTCTTATGATGATGGCGCCGACCGCGACAGCTTCGTCGATGGGAGTGTTGCAGACCTGCGGCGCATATCAACTGAAGACTATGATGATGCTGACGACGAGGAGGACGAGGAAGAATCTGATTCTGATGACGAGCATCTCGCTTACACCTCAGAAGATGATACTCAGTTCCTCGAGAGGACACCTCACCGAAAGAACGTGTCTGAAGACGTACCTGCGGAGCTCATCACAGGGGTTGGTCATCTCTCACATGGAAAGGATGGTAGGAAGTGAGCTAAGTATGCAAGTTGCAGGTTGCCGACGACGGACCGGCTATTCAGCCATCGTATGTCCAGGAACCTGTTAAGATACGAAGTCCGCCGGTCTCTCCTTAGGGCGACTACCGTGGAGTAGCAGAGATGCGCGTTGGTGAATGTCTCTGGGGCTGGCATTTTTCCCTGGTGTTTAGATCAAATGGGCACCGGGTTACTGATTTTGTATTGCGGCATAGCACTGGCGTTGGATGCATTCATCGGAGCTTGGAAGGCTTGGATACATACACATTGCACAATTTAACTAGCTGAGGCGGTTTGAAGCTAGCGGGATCATACATGTACAAAAGTGATTTCATTTCTATCAGCTCTATCCGTAGAGTCGCCCGTATTGCCCTCGGACATGTGCGTCTGTTGAGCGCTCCCAAACAAATCATCACCAATTACCTAGGCGCAGATCAATTAAGCTATGGTCCGTGCACCATTTTCCTCACCACCCGGATTAACCACTTGCCGATGCGCAACGCCGATTACAGCCATCGCATTGGACTTCTCGGCATCGGCTACATATTGAAAGCCCTTGATATTGAATTCACTTGCGCCATCACCAAAATCCACACCAGGAGATTTTTTTTTCCCCCAAGTTCTACCAAGGTCTTGATTAGTCCACAGAGACCACAAAGCAACGCATCACGAGCATTCAGCTTGCGCAACTGTTTATGCGCAAGACGCTACACTTCTAAAGAGATCGAGGGCGCCGTTCGCGCGCATCCCTCTCTCACCATGTCCTCTAGTCAACCACAGACCAACGGGGTGCCTTCGTCCTCGGCGGGCGGATCGCAGACAGTACCAAACACCCAAACTACAGCAACCAACGCATTTACAACATCAACACAATCCCACAGCGGCCCCGCCCCGACATCAACTTCCACATCAGCACCGCGACCTCGCGACGCCCGCCTCATCGAGCTCCTCCTCACATCCCAAGGCGTCACCGGCTACGAGCAGCGCGTTCCCCTACAGCTCCTCGACTTTGCCTACCGCCATACCTCATCCGTCCTAACTGACGCTATCCATCTGTCGGGAGACCCCTACATTACACAGGCCGGATCAAAACCGTCTGCTGCATCAGGCGCAACTGCCGCTGCGGATGGTCACTACTCTGTCTCTGCCAACGCCGTCAAGCTAGCCATTGGGGCTCGCTTGAGCTATCAATTCCGGGGTGGCAGTCACGGTGGTGGTATCAGCAAGGAATACATGCAGGAGCTTGCTCGCGAGCGGAACAAGGTCTCGCTGCCAAAGATAGTCCCTAACGAGTGGGGTGTGCGTCTTCCAAGCGAGAGGTTCGTTCTCAGCGGCACGAGCTGGGGCTTGAAGGATATGTGGGAGGAGGCCGATGATGATGATGACGAAGACGAGCAAGAAGGCGATGCTATGGAGGGCATTGAAGCGCCCAAGCTGGAAGAGGCTGAAGGTGGTGATCCTGTGGAGGGAGGAACAATGGATGATGTGTTTGGGGAGGATGTGGACGAAGAGATGGCTGAGGGGTAATAGTCGTCTCAGATATTCGAGCTCGAAGGCGATGCCTCCCCTATCGTGATGTATTCTGGACTAGGGACATTGGTACGGCGTTATGGTGTTTTTAAGACTCACGGTGGGGGTGGGCATTGTTCGGTGACGCTGCAAGCGTTTTGAATGGAATGAGATAAATTCAAAGCACTGGCATCTTAAGTTCTCATCACTAACCGCTCATATCGTCCATCACATCCAGTATGATTTCTTGCTCATTCACCGACATGGTTCACGAGATGCTTGCTACGCAGTCTCACATAGAGTAGAATTAGCACTTCTTGCAAAACACCAGTGATGGCTAAAACCGTATGAACACAGGAAATTTTATGGTACACTAGGCCTGTAACGGTATCTCATACACTCTATACCCAGCTCTACCCGCTCTGCTTTTCGACTCCCCATTGCCTGTTACAACAACCTTAGAACTTGGGCTTCATGGTGTTCCTCAACCTCTGGTAGTCGAAGAGAGCCTCGATTCCACCAACAGCGCTGATGGCAATGTCCTTGTCCCAAAGCTTGCGGTTGGCGAAGTCCATGACGTCGGTCTCGGAGATGGCGTTGATCTTGCGCTCGATCTCGTTGGGCTCCATACGGCGGCCAGTGGTGACCAGCTGGCGACCAATGTCCTCAGCGATAGCAGTTGTGCCATCCAGGGACAGCAAGATGGAAGCCTTCAGCTGAGCCTTGGCACGCTCAACCTCGGCCTGGGAGACGTTAGAGCAGAGACGCATCCACTCGCGCATGGCGAAGTGGACGAGATCATCCACGCGGGAAAACTTGTCGGTGCTGAGGTAGATACCCCACAGACTGTGAGCAAAAAAAGGTTAGCCAGGTGTCAGACTTTTGGAGTGATTGGTGGAATCAAGATCGTTTTAACGTACCCAGTGTCGCTGTAGCTTGTGGAGAAGCTCATGAAGCTGTTGGCAATGTCGTGCTTGTGAACGAAACCGCTGAGCTTGCTGCCCTGGTGAGGAGCGTTGCCCATGGCCTTGTCGTAGTTGCCGACGATAGCCTGAGTGACAAGAGCAGTGAAGTAGTCGTCCGAGTCCCAGCTTACACCCTCAACAGCCAGAGCGATGTTGGCAGTGCCCATGGCATCATCACGAACGCGAACATCAGAGCCGATAAACTCGGCCTGCTTCTTGGAGAGCTGGTAGGCCTGGTTCTCAGGGCCCTTTCCAGGAAGACCAGAAAAGTGCTTCTCAGCCAGCTCGACGAGCTTCTCGTGAGGAACGCCACCAGCGCCAACAAGGACCATGCGGTCGGCCGTGTAGTTGTTCTTGATGTAGTTGGTGAGCTCAGTGCGGGTGATGTCACGGATGTTCTCACGAGGTCCAAGGATGGTGCGGCCCAGAGCCTGCTTCTGGAAAGCAGTGGCGTGGAGGTGGTCGAAAACAACCTCCTCAACCTGCTTCTCAACCTCCTCGGACTCTCTCAGGATAACGTCGCGCTCACGCTCGATGGCAGATTCGGCGAGCTTCGAGTTTTGCAGGATATCGGAGAGGATGTCGACGAATTGGGGAACGTCGGAGTTAAAGGCCTTGGCGTAGTAGACGGTGTTCTCGCGCTTCTAGGAGTCAGTAGACGTTTACTTGAATTTTGATGACTTGTTTACTGACCGAGGTGTAGGCATTCAGGTGGCCACCGAGGTTCTCAACCTCGAGTTCCAACTGGTGCTGCGTCCGCTTCTCGGTACCCTAATACAATTTTAGCTATATGCTGCAGGCTGTGATTTTCTGGGAATTGTACCTTGAAAGCCAAGTGCTCGAGGAAGTGTGCAGTGCCGCTGGTCTCGTCGGTCTCGGCCCGGGAGCCAGCGTCAATCCATACGCCAACGGTCGAGGTCTGCGCCCACGGCGAGTGTTCGGTCGCGACCTGTTTTGAAAAAGTCAGTAAGCTGATTCCCGGATGTTAGCGAGACCAATTGGCCTCGCATTGCTGCGGCGTACCGTCAGTCCATTCTTCAGGGTGGTGGTCTGAGTCTTGGATGAAGAGTGCGACGCGAAGCCTCGCTTCAAGGTACCGGCGACTGAGGGACCAGCACGGGTTCGTACTGCCCGCGAAAGGTTCAAAGCTAGTCTCCGGGACGCCATGGCGGGAGGTTGGGGTGTTATGTCGAGGGATTGAGTTGTTTGATGAAATCTTTCCTCAATGCTCGGCTCGAAGCTTTCCTGAGGTAATTTGCGGCCTGAGAGCTGAGGCTGCAGGCTTAGTCATTTCCGATTGGCCCCGAGTTCTACCAATGCCGACCACACACGCAAGAGACATTCTTCTAATGTTGATTTAGTCCACCATCTGAATGGCATTATTACTGAAATGAATGAAATCTCATTTTCGGTATTTAGTATGTAGCCATGGTAGCCTTTTCCAGAGCATTTTAAGCCTTCAACCAACCTTCTAGCAAACACAACCGAGCTCACTCTCGTGTGCACCGCATGAAAGGGACCCAGATGGCTGGAGCCAATCAGCAACGGGCATTACTAACTTGAAAGTTCACATGAACAGACAAGCAACATGACTATCAGAACTCATCTACATCAAGTGATGACTTACCCAAGCAGCATGCAAGTATGATTATATCCTGTAAATATTACACAAAGTATGCTTGATATGTCCATTCATTCTCAAGTTACCAGGTAAGGCAGTAGATGCCCAAGTACCCACCTCACATTTGCTAGGAGTCAGTTACTGTCGAGAGATGACGATGCCCTCAACTGCAGTACAGACTCACCCACCCCTCGGGCAAGTTACACCGCTTCAAACCGGTCGTTTCAATCTCAACGCCGTGTTAAGCACTTCAACGCCCCAATCCAAAGATACGTGGGAGGTTTCGCTCTGGCATTCTATCGATGGCGCAGAGTGGACAGAAGCGAGGCTCAAGCCCTTGAGGTCTGATCTGGCGCCACAATATCTTGGTCACGATGGAAATTCCTCGGCCTTCCACTACTTCGAGGGCGAGTTCGAGTTCAAGAGTGTCGTGAGTTTTACGGTGAAATATCGCCAACATCCAGAAGGCGAATGGATCTGGAGCCGAGATGAATGCAACATATGCGATGGCACTGTCGTATTGCAGTCACCATCTGCCCCTTCTGAAAAGCTGGGAGATGTTATCAAGGATCTCAACGAGGAATGGATAGTGTCGTCGTGTCTGAGTCAAACCCCTCGGACACTCCTCTGGTCTATTGGTGCTAAGGCCTCCACCTCACCAACAGACTCCGAAGAGATCAAGAACGACGTATCAAACTTCCGAGATATTCATGTCGGTACTCTTCACGAAGGCTTCTCTAGGTAAGGCGAGCGTCACACGACACGGGCCAAATGTATCCGTTCGCTTGTTGAAGATGCCCTGTACAGTGCTTCAAGTCCATATCTAATATCTGGCATAGATGGTTCGCGCTCGTACGTCAATCATTGGCCTGGCTGGCTCCCAGGCATGGAAAAGACACCTTCTCCCTCGATAAGGAGGCCATTTTGTGTGCATTTCTTACCTCTCGCGGAAGATATGTCGTCTTCCTTGCCCTGGAGAACACTAGCCACGTGCTTTCCTCGCTACGAAGCACCCCTGAAGGAGAGATATCCATTCATGTATGGGAATAGACGTCTTCTCAGCTCAAGAGGCTCAGTCACTAACTTTGAAAGGTACGGAGCGACCATAGCGGAGATGACAAGGCGGAGCCTATGGTTTTGATCTCTGAGAGTGACGATTTAGGCCGCGGCGTTGCTGCCGTAGTGTATCACAGTAAAAGGCTTACATGGGCTTCAAGTCAAAGTTCCATGGCATGTTCCAAAGAAAGAAGCCTATTTGAAAATGCTCAGATCAAGTCGCAGGGATCTGAAGAATGGTACGACGGGCTGGGTTACTGTAAGTTATTCAAAGCGTCTTCTGCCGACACACCCTCATTCTTCTTTAGGCACATGGAACGCTCTGGGTCAAGACCTGACAGAGACAAAGATCTTAGAAGCAATGGAGGATCTAGAGAAGAACGATATACGTGTCTCGAACCTTATCCTAGATGATGGTTGGCAGTCCATTGACGACCGCAGTTCTAATCAATTTGAACGGGGCTGGGTTGAGTTCGAAGCCGATCCAAACCGGTTTCCCAGAGGACTTCAATCTACTGTAACCCATCTGCGTCAGAAGCACTCGCACATACAGCATATTGCTGTGTGGCACGCACTACTGGGATACTGGGGCGGTATAGCCCCTGGAGGAAAGCTTGCGGAAACCTACAAAACCATTGAGCTGTCTCGCAAAAGTACCGATCCACCGCTTGATGGTACAATGACCGTCGTGGACGAGACCGACGTGCACCGGTTTTTCGAGGACTTTTACGCGTTCCTCGAGGCATCCGGTATCAACTCGGTAAAGACTGATGTACAATTCATGATGGACGCCTGGACCAGTGCTGAGGCTCGGCGCAAACTTCTTCACAGCTACCTAGATAGCTGGGGTCTGGCGAGTCTTCGCTCTTTCGGCATGAGAGCTACATCGTGCATGTCCTTGTTTCCGCATGCTATCTTCTTCTCACAGATGAGTAGTTTACAGCCTGCCTTCCCGGTGCGTAGCTCTGACGACTTCTTCCCCGATGTTCCGGCTGCCCATCCCTGGCACATCTGGGCGAATGCGCACAACTGCATTCTCATGCAGCATTTGAATGTGATCCCAGACTGGGACATGTTCCAGACAGACCACGATTTCGGCGGTTTCCATGCAGCGGCGCGGTGTGTCAGTGGTGGACCGATCTATATCACAGATCCGCCCGGTAAGCATAGTAAGAGTCTGATTCACGAGATATGTGGGAAGACTCCTCTAGGAAAGACCATTATCTTCCGTCCAAGTGTTGTTGGGAAGTCTGTGTTGCCTTTTGTCGGGCCTGAGGACAACACACTTCTGAAAATTGGCAGCTATCATGGTAAGTGTAGACCTAGTCGGGATTTGCTGTTAATTTGAGCTGATTCGATCAGGTGCTTCTGAGACTGGGACCCCCATACTGGGAGTGTTCAATGTCTCCAACTGCTCTTTAGTGGAACTGATTCCTTTGTCAATCTTCTCTGGGACCATTGCCTCCTTGGAATACGTGGTTCGGGCGCATACTTCAGGGGTAGTCACAGCTCCCATGAGCCTCGAAGCTACCTCAAGCCTTTGCACCGTGAAACTGGATAGTGCACAGTACGAGATTCTATGTGCCTACCCTCTGAAGTCCCTCTCTCGTTCAAAAGGGGGCATCGTCAAGGTTACCAACCTGGGTCTACTTGGAAAGATGACAGGCTGTGCCGCAATCGTGAGCAATAACATCTTCCGGCAGGATAATGGGAGGTGCATGGTTGATACCCATGTCAAGGCGTTTGGCACGCTAGGTGAGTGGGACGTAATAGCCATCAAAGTTAGCATCGCTCTAACAGTCAGTACAGGACTATACATTTCGTGTCTCCCAGAACTCGATCTTGAAACGGACTTCATGGTCACCATCCAGAGTCAAGCTATTCCTACACATGCTGTGAACATCTCAAACCAGAGTCAGCATGTTCTAGAGGTAGACTTTGACAAAGCGTGGCAGGAAATGGAACTCGAAGCAGGATGGAGCAATGAAATTCAATTGAAGATCAGCTTCGCCGTATAAATATAGTACAAAAACTGAAACAGCAAGATCAAAGTAATGACCGCTATTCAGTCTTACGAACTCAGAGGTTCGGAGCTTGGAAGTGAAGCCATCCGTCCACGTCGCGAATTCTTTAGGGTAAGTTATTTCCTACAACCTGTAGTACTACAATCAAAGAAGTTGTAAAGACCTGTAAAGACGGGAATAACTAGTTTGAATGATGCATGGTGTTAGAGAGAAAAGGGAAGGGTAATAGTGAAGTCCGCTTACAGATATGTATTCAATGTTGAATGTTGCCTGCCACTTCTTATACTTAGTTAGTACTAATATAGTAGTAGTAGTACATTGCTGCCGCAATATACACCCACTTACTGCGATCGTGCCAATACGGTCGGTCTATGACGAGACCTTCTTGTACGCTTGCATTCAATTTAACAAAGTTTTTAATGCCTTTCAAAACCATTTTAATTTCTCTCGATTCCTTTTAATTTTTGCAAAGAATTGTTTTATTTGGTGGACCGGAATATGCACTGACTTCGAGATAGGTCAAGGTAGCACTCCACCCATCGGTGTGATGCTATGGGCGCCGTTAGACAGCCGAAGTATAAGCCACGCTATACCTTACTGGCCATTCCTCCCAATGCATCTAATAATATCTAATTGTCTTCCTTCACCTTACGGGCTTTTTTAAAACCCAACCTATGTAACTGCACAAGATGAGTGCAAGCTTGGGCGAGTCAGCATCATTAGATGCAGGTACGTGCAATGCGCAGCGGTCAATGGCCCCTTGATTTGGTGTCGTGTCTAGTATTAACCCCAGATCCGCAGTCGACTACGATCCCATCGACCACCTGAACCAGCTCTTTGCGCACCCTTCGACCGTCTCCTCTATTAGCCAGGTCTCACAGACGATCCGACATCGCCAGCATGAGCTCTCCAGCGAGATCGATCGCCTCGAGCTGCACCAGGCTTACCAGCCCAACTCCAGCCTCGAGCGCATGCAGTCCGCCCAGGCCGAGCTCGCCCAGCTCTTCCGAAAGATCGAGACGGTCCGCACGCGCGCGGTCGAGACGGAGCAGAACATCACCTCTATGACGGCCGACATCAAGAGACTCGATGGCACAAAGAAGAACCTCACGCTTAGCATGACGGCTCTTAAGCGGTTGCAGATGCTTACCACCGCATACGAGCAGCTGCGTGGGTTGGCCAAGACCAGGCAATATAGGGAATGCGCTGGCTTGCTCCAGGCTGTGATACAGCTTATGAAGCACTTCAACAGCTACCGTAGCATTGAGCAAATTGCGACCCTAAGTCGTGGCGTGGCCGAAGTCCAGCGCGAGCTTTTGGAGCAGGTCTGCGAGGACTTTGAGATGGCCTTCGCCAAAGGGGAGGTCGTCGCGAAGAGAAATATGCTCATGGAAGCTTGCCTAGTCATCGACTCACTCGGCGAAGCTGCTAAGGCTCGTTTGATGAATTGGTACGTCAATACTGAGCTCCGGGAGTACCGACAAGTCTTCCGCGGCAACGACGAAGCGGGCAATCTGGACAACATTGGACGGAGGTACGCGTGGTTCAAGCGGATGATGAAGACACATGAGGAGGAACATGCGGCTATCTTCCCGCCGCATTGGAAGGCCAACGAAGCTCTCGCGACAGCCTTCTGTGATGGCACTCGTGAAGACTTCAAGCTCATTCTGGAGCGAAGCATGCGCCGGGGCGAAGGAAATAAAGTTGACGTCAACCTGCTGTTGAGCTGCCTTCAAGAGACGCTGGACTTTGAGCAAAACTTGGAGAAGCGCTTCGCTGGCGAGCCACGAGCCAGTATCGACACTTTGAGTTCTGTGGAGGAGAGACCGCACACATTTAACGGATCAATATCTGTGGCCTTTGAGCCATATCTGAGTCTATGGGTCGAATCGCAAGACAAACAACTGTCAACCATGATACCAAAATACCGCAACCAAAAGCTGATGCCTGAGGACGAGGAGTTCTCGCCGCAGGCTGTCATCCCATCTGCCATCGAACTCTTCCACTTCTACAAACTCACCCTCTCTCAATGCGCCAAGCTCTCCACCAGCGATCGCTTACTAGACTTATCTAAGACACTGGCGAAATACCTCGATGAATACGCTCAACAGGTTCTGCTGAACACACTTCAAGCGGGCGGCCCACATCGACCTTCCATACAGGAAGTTGTCCTAGTACTTAACACTGCCGATTTCTGGCATGTCAACACCAATCAGCTAGAAGAGAATATCAAGAAAAGGATCGATAACGAGCTAATGTCCAAGGTGGATCTTACGTCACAATCAGATGCCTTCTTAGGAGTAGCAAGGGCAGCGGTGCTGGCTTTGGTGCACATTGTCGAGGTAGACTGCGATGGCGTCTGGCGGGAGATGAAGAACACGAATTGGAGTACTATGGATAGTGCTGGGGACCAAAGCTCATATGCTGGAGAGCTCGTGAGGCACGTCAACGACAAGACGAAAGAGATTCTCGAAGTTGTCGCCAAGCAGCAATACGCGAGGGCATTCTGTGACAACCTTGTCGAGCATTTGGCATCTGCATACATTAATAACATTGTCTCCTGCCGACCTATCTCGGAAGTTGGCGCTCAACAGGTTGGTGTTACCCCTGCAAGTCAAAGGAGAAGTTTGCTAACCTAATGACCAGATGCTCGTGGACAAGTATGCACTAACTAAGGCGTTCAACAACCTGATTCTGCATCATAATCCATCATCAGATCAGCAGACACCACCGGCTAGCTTCGTCAGAAGGGTGGAACATTGCATGAACAGGATGGATCCATTACTCAAGACGCTGCAAGTTCGCTCGTCACCCCCCGAGGGTCTGGTACAGGCATATCTGATCCATATCGGAGACCGTTCGGACACGAACTTTAAGAAGATTCTGGACCTCAAGGGCGTCAGGAAACAAGACCAATCTCATCTCGTCGAGCTGTTTGGTATCCATCGGGAAGGTAGCGCGAACGACAAGCTGGTTGAGAAGTCGCCGCTGCTATCGCCGCTTATGACATCTTCCGGCATGGGCGGCATGCCCGCTAGCTCTGGCAGCGCGACGACCGGTCCGATGACTCCACGCTTTGAGACTGGCTCCCTGGGCGAGAAGTTGCTCGGGGCGGCGAGGGACATCAGTGCTGCGGCAGACCGAGCGGGTCCGAGCGGAGGAGAGAAGGCTACGATCAATGAGAACCTGCGCAACTTTGGCAAGTTCTTCAAGAGAGACATAGGAGGGCTAGGAGCAAGATTTGGCATGCGAGATGGGAGTGAAGAGGGTTTGCGGTAGTACGTATTATCACTACTATTATGACTTAGTACTACTAGTAGTATTTAGCAGTAGTAGCGTCTGAGATGTATATTTGGGGAAAACACTTATACTGGCGTTTATATCAGACGGCGCTCATAACATAGAATTGTCACGGCTTCTAAATTTCAATATAGTCGGATACTAGAGACAAACTAGGAAAAACCATGCTATCATCAATATCATTCATTGATCACTTGCTTATTATCGGTGTCCGTCGCTCTTTGAACCGATGTCCCGAGGCGAATCTCCGTACCAGGCTGACTAACACAACTCGTCCATCGCCACGGTACTCGTAGTCCTGTACTTCTCCCAAATGATTCCATACCTCCACCTCTCCATCCGCCGCCCGAAAAAAATAGCTGCAGCTTAGAAATCGATAGCCCAATCGCATCGCAGCAGCACCGTCGAGCGCAAAAAAGCAAGCCTGCCCGCCGCAGATCCTCTTAAGAACCCCTCCATCCTCTTTTCGCGAGAGAAACCCCCACCACCACACAATACGCTCGCCCTCTTTTTCCTTACCTCGAATTTAAGGGAAATACCGCCAAAGTGTTCGCGTCAGCATTTCGACGGACGCTTCGCTCGGGTGCTGGGCTATCGATTGCGGCTGCGGCGACTGGATTACAGAAAACGAGCGCTCAACCTGCTGAGTTGGGAGTTAGGAAGATGCATAGCAAGGTTGTCAGTATGTGACATTCCTTCTCTCTACTTTTCTAAGGAATGGGAAAGTTCTCGGAGTTTGGAAAGGTTGAAGCTGACAGGAGACGTCTTACAGTCATCGGGTCAGGGCCTGCTGCCCATACAGCTGCCGTGTACTTGGCTCGCGCAGAGCTGAAGCGTGAGTTTCTTCCTTACTTGCCTTGATAAGAGTATCGCCTCGGAGCAGAGTATACTGACCGGGGAACAAAGCGGTTCTGTATGAGGGCTTCATGGCCAATGGCACCGCCGCCGGTGGCCAATTAACCACGACGACCGAAGTCGAGAACTACCCCGGGTTCCCCAAGGGCATCATGGGCCAAGAGTTAATGGTACGTCAAGCCTCAAACCCAAATCCCTCCCGCTTCTTTTAACCCTGTATCCTGTAGGACAACATGCGCGCCCAGTCCGAACGCTTCGGCACCGAAATCGTCACCGACACCGTCACCAAACTCGACCTCTCCAAGCGCCCCTTCAAATACAGCACCGAATTCTCCCCAGATGAGACCCACACAGCCGACACCGTCATCGTCGCCACAGGCGCTTCCGCCCGCCGTATGAACCTTCCCGGTGAGGACAAGTACTGGCAGAACGGCATCTCCGCCTGCGCCGTGTGCGATGGCGCCGTGCCCATCTTCCGCAACAAGCCGCTCTACGTGATCGGCGGTGGTGATTCGGCTGCGGAGGAGGCGACGTTCCTTACAAAGTATGGTAGCCATGTTACTGTGCTGGTGCGTAGGGACCAGCTGAGGGCGAGCCGGACTATGGCCAACCGTTTGCTCGCGCATAAGAAGACGACGGTGCGGTTCAACACGGTGGCGACAGAGGTACGTGGTGGGGACGATGGGCTTATGAGCCATCTTGTGGTTAAGGATACTGTCACGGGTAAGGAGGAGGTTGTTGAGGCCAACGGTCTCTTTTACGCTATTGGTCATGACCCGGCCACTACACTCGTCAAGGGCCAGGTCGACATGGACGATGAGAACTACATCCTTACCAAGCCCGGTACCACTTTGACAAGCGTGGAGGGTGTGTTCGCTGCCGGTGATGTTCAAGATAAGCGTTACCGCCAGGCCATTACCAGCGCAGGTGAGCATCCCCAATCCCTATCCCAATCATTGGAACCAGACTGACCATTGCTTCTTCTCATCCAGGTACCGGCTGTATGGCTGCTTTGGAGGCGGAGAAGTTCCTTGCCGATCATGAGGAAGACGAGCGTGCGGATAACCGTGAGTCCTGAGCAACATAGATCTGAGTAGACCAAGAACAAGACTTTAGAATATTAAAAAAAAGTAACACTTTGATCAAAAGGCACCTCGGCCGATACCCGCAGCCCATCAAGGCTGTAATCCGAAGCTTTAGAAGAAACTGGCATATTTGAATAGATTTCGATTGAGAGGGCGCATTTACTATTGTAATCATATTCACCGTACCCCTTTTTTGCTCTCTATTTAGCCTATCATTTACAGAAAAATGCGCAGGAATCAAGAGATTGCGCTCGACAGTAGAGTTATCCAAGTCCGCTTGCATCCTATTCCATCCCAAGGCCGAATCCCGTCTTTGCTCTTCCTTCTATGCCCAAAATGCTACCAACGCCTGAATCCCAAATTCCTACGCTCATCACACTACGACTTCTCAATCTCCAGTACGGCTGGAGCCGTGATAGTAGTGCCTTTGAGTTTCTCCATACCTTCGCCACCCTGTTTCTTCGGTGTTAGTTCGAGTTCAAACTGATTGATAAATCCAAGAATGGGTACTTACGTAGCTGAACAGAGGCGAGACCTCCACACCTCCTTCATCGGTCACCACAGCACCAACGGCATCAGCCCAGCGGCGCCCCTGCGCCATGATGTCGCGCTTGCTGGTGTCGGGATCATCCTCACCCGTGCCACGGGCGTTCTTGAGCGGTGAGAACTCATCCTCACGGCGAACCTCCAAGCTAGCGAACTTGTCAAGCGATAGCATGGGGAAGACATCAAAGACGAATTGCTCAAGCTTGATGCCATTGGGTTTCTCAGGCTTGACTGTCTCACCAGACTCGAGATCGGCAGCGGGGATCTTCTTGCGAGCGACGTGGTGGGGCAGCTTGTTCACCCACGAGGGGATAGACTCGAGGAAGCGGAAGGAGTAGTAGTGGTTGACAATGTTGGCGGCGCGGAACTTGAGGACGTTGGGCTGCTTGGGGTCCTTGGCCTCGGCGGTCTCCTTGTCGATCTCAGAGTACTCGACCACGTCGGGCTTGCCGTTCTTGGAGAGAATCAGTCCAACGGACTCGGTAGCGTTGCGCTTGCGGACGACCTTAGTGGCAATGTCGACGTCCTTGGCGGCGGAGAAGCCCAGGAAGACGGGGTCGGCGACCTTGACAAGGCAGTTGTCAACGCAGTAGGCGTGAATGTGCTGGATGCCGCGGTTGCGCATGTCGTCCAGAACACCAGAAAGGACAAGAGCGTTGTAAATGCCGCCATTGCCGTCTGGAGCTACGGCAACCTTGCCCTTAGACTCCAGGATGATCTTTCCGTCATTGGAAATGCAAGGAAGGACACCCTGCTCGAAGAACTTGACATTGGCCTTGTCTAGGCCGAAGTAGTTGTTCTTCTCGAAGAAGGACTCTGTAGGACCACGAGTAGGCCCACTGGTCATGACGTACCAGGGGACAACGCCAGCAGCACCGCCTGACTTTTGGCCAGCAAGGCTCTGAATCTTGCGGATACGCTCAGCCTGAATCTGGAAGAGCGACTTCTTAGAGGGCAGACCAATGTCGAAGCAACCCTTGGGGTCGGAGCTGCCGAGACGGGTACCCTGGCCACCAGCCATAAGCACGACGGCGACCTTGCCCTGAGCAATGAGGTCCAGACCAGCGTCATACCAGCGGTTGATGTCTCCAGCATCCGAGTCGAGGATGCTAGCCGTGGCAGATTCGGGAAGAGGCTCGAGTTTATCAGGAGAGTCGTCTGTCTTGGGAGGGTTGAGAGCGCGGTCGGTGATGTCGTTTACATGGGCGGGGTCGATGTTGGAGAGCTGGTCGTAGAGAGCAGCCTTCTCGGAATCGCCTAGCGAGTCGTAGAAGGTGAAGACCTGGTCTTGGCCGGCCTTGGTGAACTTCTCCTTGAGCTCATTGAGGGTTGCCTCTGAAGGCGGTTTGGAAGCATCCTTAGAGCTACCGAGGTGGAGCTTCTCCTTGAGCTTGTCCATGGTTATTAGACTTGGTTATTATGTAGAGGAGGGGATGAGGAAGAGGAATTGAGTTTCAATGAAGGAGGAAGAAGACTCGGAGAAAGCGGAGAGAGGATCAGGAGGAAGAAGATAGAATGAGAAGAGTGTCGGTGTAGGAGGAGGAGAGTTGGTAGTACGAGAGACGGAGAGAAACTGGTTGGACAGGGTCATACATATATAAACCTGCAGGACGTTAAGAAAGAATACGAGGGGGATCAACTCTACGGGTGCCGCATTAGTATTTTGGTGCTGCGCCAACCAAGAACCCTTTAGCTTGGTAGCGTGCTTTACCCCTCCACCCCTCCATGATAATCAACTTGAAGAGTATTAGTATTACTGCCAGTGGTGGTGATACAGGGAAGATGGTGCCTGTGATTAGCGCATGTTGGCGCTCATGCTGACGTCGTGGCCGTGCAATTCGGCAGTCTCTCTAACGGACATTTCCTTTTCTTCTTCTTCTCCTTCTTCAGTACTTGGTAGTATCTATCTTAGTAAGTACTAACCTAATAGTATTCCAGTATGATTCCAATATATTCCAATATTGTTAAAGCGTTACACGTACAGGTGCAGCACAGTAACACTGCAGGCAGGGATCCGGAACACCTGGATTCCAGGCCTAAAAACCTGCATGTGCATAAATCTTGGCCTCTCACTCGTTCTCTTCAGGCCTTGACCGTACTGCTCTTAACGTAGTCCTCTCTCTACACAAGCTGTTCATTGTTGGTGGGCTGGAACAGATGTGACCAAAGATGAGAAACCGTCAGCTCGCCGGCCAGGTTCATTGGACGATGTGATACTCGTATTAGGTGATATTTGTCGCAGTAATAGGGCTGACATGAGAGTATTCAACTCCGCTTGTCAAGCTACGGTAGCTACTGTCTAGTAATAACCCCAACAGCATTCTTGGGCGTCAGTATCACTCATTGCCGTTGCCATTGTAATTCCGATTGTAGCTAGCTCTTGTTCTTGTTCCTGTTCTCCCGGAAACTTATCCGCTTATGACCACATTCATCCTCGTATCTGGTAACGGATGTCACCGTCGCCATCGCTGTCGCCGTCATCCGTTTGGAAAGATCTTGCTGGTGGGGGTAGCTGAAGGCCAGAGGGAGCCAGAAATAGATCCATCGGATTGCAGAGCGACAGGGGTTCCCTTGCTGTTGCTACCACCACCTCTCCCCGATTCTCCAGCCCCGATTCAGCCTGCCCTGTCCTGCTCAGCCTCAATTCATGCTACATAGATCCTACTACGTTTTCTTGGCTTGCCTATTATCATCACTTGCTCGTGTGAAGTAGATGACGGTAATAGGCAAAAACAGTGAGACAGGCGGGGTTCTCCTAGCTGTAGCATCGTGCAAAGACGGGCTGGGTCTCTGGGCAGAGAACTACCAGGCGACTAGCAATAGCTCAACTCATGTCTCTCATGAGCCTGCTCAACTAGAGGTTGTCATTGGCATTGGCTCCATGATTTAATTTATCTACAGCCATGTCAAAGGATACTGAGGAACACCAGGAGCCGCTTGGCCATGAAGATGCAGCTTCTCCCTCAAAGTCCGCAACCTTCAAAGGACAGCTCCAACTGAAGGATTACATGTTCACATCCTCAGACTCTATCAGCCCCCGGAGAAGCCAGCGTCTTAACCCATTGGCACCCTCCTCCAATTCAGGGAAATCAACCCCGGCCTCCTCTTCCGCTACGCCTGCAAAACGCTCCTCGTCATCCTCTCAAACTTCCTCCCCTAAACCAAAGAGGAAGCGTCAGAGCTCCTCTTACGCACCGCCTTCAACCTACGCCCACCTGCCTCTCCTCCCGGACGCCATAGCTCCAAACCTGCTCGTCCTCTTCATCGGTCTAAACCCGGGCATCCAGACGGCCCGCACCGGCCATGCTTATGCTCACCCTTCCAACCTGTTCTGGAAGCTGCTCTACTCCAGCGGTGTCACCCCACGACCTTGCACCGCACAGGAGGACAGGCAGATGCCGGAGCTCTATAGTCTTGGTCTCACCAATATCGTTGGCAGACCGAGCCGCAACGGCGCTGAGCTGAGCAAGCAGGAGATGGACGAAGGCGTGGCCGCTCTCGAGGAGAAGGCTCGCCGCTGGCGGCCTGAGTGCATGTGTGTCGTTGGCAAGAGCATCTGGGAGAGCATCTGGCGGGTCCGGCATGGTGGGAAGCCCGTGGGCAAGCAATTTCGGTACGGTTGGCAGGATGAGACGGAGAACATGGGTGTCATTGATGGAGAGTGGGAGGGTGCAAAAGTGTTTGTGGCGACCAGCACGAGTGGTTTGGCGGCTACACTGTCACCAGCAGAGAAGCAAGAAATATGGAGTAGACTAGGGAGCTGGGTGAAAGAGAGGCGGGCGGAAAGAGAGGCGGAGCAAGAAGAGCATCAGACAACTTCGTGACTTTGTTCATGAGCTTGTTTGGTGTTGCTGTTCCCTTGCCATAAGGGCAAATGTACGAGTAGAAATTCATGATTCACGACTAGATATGGACGGTTACAAACTTAGCGTTGGATTTGATACAAATGCGTCTTACTAGGACACTTTTTTCTAAGGCAAAATTGACCAGTAGCTAAGCGCCCTTTTTTGTTCTTCGACAAGACCGTCTGAAAGTTCATGATCCCCTTTCCAACTCCATACGCCAGGTTCTCCTGTGTCTTTCTCTGTTCCCCTTTACTTGCAACGTTTCTCAACAATGCCGGCACCGTTCTCCTCGTATTCCTTCCTAGAGATCCACATCTGGTGAAAGGTGCCCAAGCTTGACAGAATACTGCCACCAATCCACGCGCCGAACCGTCTCTCGCTCGTCAGACCCGCAGCGTGGATCTTGATCTTGACGCCGGGGTACATGTTGGTGAGCTCGTTGTTCAGGCGGTCATTGAAGCCGTTGAGCAGACTGGTGGAGCCTGTGACCACAACGTTGCCCAGCAAGTTAGGCCGCAGGTCAACGTCGACGGCCTCGAGAGCGGTGCGGATGAGCTGCGGGATGGTCTGGTCCTTGTTGAGGCGCTCTGATTCGGGAAGCGGGAATCCGGCGGACTCGTCGAACATGGCTTCGCTGGCGCGGAAACGCTGTTCACGCCACATTTGATTGTAACCATCTGGCATCTCAAAGACGCGACCGGGCTGTGTCTTGACATAGTCCTCGTTACCGGGCGCGCTAAGGCGTCCAGGTCCGCGCCAGACTTCCACTACTGACTCCTTGAACTCGGTCAGGACGCGCTCTTCCTCGTATTGCCGGAAGGAATCGGAAATCTCGAAGGGGAATTTTCGCAGACGGGCTTGCGCTGGGGCGAGGGCATCGACAGCGGTCTTGTTCTCGACCATGAAGGTGGGCGTGAGGGGCACCTTGGGTTCCGAGTTCTCGAACATGCTGCGGAGCTGTGATGAGAGCCAAAGGCCACCGACGGGCGAACGCTGGATGGATCGCTTAAGAACCATGCCATCGTGTACGGCTGCGACCGACGTGTTGGAACCGCCGACGTCAATAACCAAGGCGGTGGCTTTGCCAGCGGCGAATGCGGACAGAACGGGAGTGCGACTGAGCCAGAAAGCAGGGCAGCCCCAGCTCTCCATGATGATCTCGGTCGTCTTCTCTCGAGCCTTGGATGTGTTCCAGGGCGCCTCTGTCACCAAGAGTGGATTCTCCTGCAGAGCTTTTTCTTGCTCTTCTGTCTCCTCGGCAGCGGCCCCATCCATAGTCACATCCCCATCGCCATCCTGCACCTGCTCCTTGGGATCGTCGTTAAGGCCGTTCTTGGAGGGAGGCGTCGGACGTTCGGGCTGCAGACGGTTGACCAGCATATGCTCCCAGAATTTCGGGGCAATATCCCAGTCCTCAACGACGCTGTCGCGGTTCATATAGTTGCGGATCTCGAGGTCGCCGCGGGGCACAAGGTATTCATCGCCGAAGAGGTCGCGAGGCGGGTCGCTGTTGATGTGGCCATAGAAAGAAGGGAGCACAGATTTCGGGATGTCCTCACCAGCCCAACCTGCGCGAGTATTGCAGTAGCCGGGATCGAGAACGAGGGCAGAGACCTCATCTGGGCAACAAGTTAGCAAGCTGGCAACGTGTTGAAAGCGACCGACGAATGGCCGCGGATGGAGAAGCTACATACCTCCACCGTAAACGTCGGTGGGCTGAGCCGACGACGACAGAGGCTGCTGAGCCATGCCTGCGAATTTCAAGAATGATGAAGCTAAGCAATGCGACTGACGACGGGTGTTCAATGGGTGGTGACGCGATGTAGTGTGAAATGCGCTTGGATGTCGCGTTGGAACAAAATTCAGCCGGGTGGTTGGTGGCCATTGGAGTTTGTCTACCTCACTGGCCACAGCGTGTTCCAAAAGAGGATAAGCGTGTTTAGCTAACTGCAGTGAGGCGCCAACAGTCTACAGGTTTGAGGAACCCCTTCATCACTTTAAATATTTCTTATCTGAATGATTTTTTTTTGTTTAAACATAATAAGTTTTTTATTTTATGACTTTGATATAATAAACTTTTTATAGAAACAACTCATGTCAAAGTAACATACGAAAGTAAATCGTACGATAGGACAACAACTGAATCAGCAGAAAGTAAGATTACTATTAAAGAGTATAAAAGACAAGATGTTTTCTTATGAACGATAAGTTGGCGAATTCCATCTTGAAAGGTTACAATGCGCCATTCAGGTGTGGCGTGTACGATGCAGAGCGTACTATTCGTAGTACTTTACCTCTTCACTCTTCACCCAAGAAAAACCAAGCCGTATAACTGACCCAACAGCAGATAACATCCCATCCGACACTGCTCACAGCCGGGTGCTCGTGAAGGGTTCCCAAGACGAGCTCCAAGCTGTTACCCTTGTCCACCAACGCCTTAGTCGCCCAAACCAAGACCACCGCCATGCTACCGAACTTGGTGATCATAGAGGGTTTCTTCAAAGCCTCAGGAGAAACCTCTGTCCGCAGGACTCTGTTCAAAAGTGCTGGGGCAAAGGCTAACACATGAGGGGCCAACAGCAAGGCCATAAATCGAGGCTCGCCGAATTTGGAAGGGACATTGACGGCCAGACCGACTGTCAAGGCAACGATGGGATCGTACCAGAAAGCGGAAGAGGTCACTGGAGTAGGCTCTGTGGAGTCAGAATCCGTCTCGCTGGCGCTCTGTTTGTCTTGGACTGCAGGCTTTGAAGATGTGACTTGCTCATGAACCAGGACGGCAAGGAAGAAGATATTGGAAGCAAATGAGATGGCCACAATCTGCCCAAGAAGCATGAATAACCACACATGAGGAATGCCTCTCCTTCTCTCTGTATAGGCTATTAGCACTACTCATAGGGCCAAAGTGTGCCTGTTATGACCAGACTTACCTTGCGCAGCCAACATTACACTCCAATTGGCACAAAAGCCAAAGATTTGGAGACACCACCAAGCCCTCGGAGCTGTTTCCAAAGTAGATGCCCAAGCCTGCTTGAATAGCGCCGTGTCGCGCAGCCACTCGCCCAAGTAGAGCGCGTTCGGGTCGCTGAGGGAATGCGCCTTGGCCCATTCAAGGTACGACCAGCGGAAGAAGCAAAACATATGGTACCAGGTAGACGCAAGACTCACAACCGCGAGTGAGCCGAAGATCAGTATGGGAAGGCGTCGCTTGCTGAGATGCGCTTCCGTGCGCTGCGACGCGCCATTGCGCACGATGGCAATGCTTGTCGCTGTAAGCGCCGCCGCGGTGACCATGTAGCCCGCGAAAATGGCTAGCGGCCGCGCATTGGAGATATCGGCGACGTCGGCCATTGTGACGATAATTGGGTTATGGGTTAAGAGGGCAGCTCTAATATCGCAGAAAACATTGAAAAGATGGTATTGGGTTTTAGGTAATGTAAGGTGGTAGTACGTATTATTAATTGCGGAGTGACAGGGGAAGCTGATGAAGATCCGGTACTACTATCTAGTCCACTCTGACTATTGCCGTCAACACTTCTTCCTTCAAACATTCCGGTCCATCAACAATGCCGAGCAATATCTTTACGAGGAAACAAAACGAGTTGTCAGCTCTCAAACTGGTGACCTATAGCTGTTGTTTCCAAGGTGAAAACCCCGTGTTCCTGAAATAATGGGTAAGGAACCATGGTGACAACATCTTCATGAAGGGAAATACTCAAAGCTATTAGACGCCTGAGTTTAAATGTCTGCTCCCGGAAATTGGCCATCTTATATGCTGCTAACTTATCCTTATTCTCCTTGCCTTCAATCTTATACCCCATGCGCTTCACAACATATCCACTCGGCCCATCAAGAAGGGCTGGGTATGAACCTTATATGCGAATATGGTGATCAATGATCTTAGCTGGCCGAAGATACCCAGGTTTCTCTATGAGTGCGAGAACGTGCTGAAGCTGTTTGGGGTCCGTGAGCGTTCCACAGAAGAAATAATAATTACCACTCTTTGCGCTGCCGGTCCTCTTCTTCGGCCTGCGCGTTGGCGGCTGCTCGGCGGGACCAATCTGTCTCCGCCTCTTCTGCGTCCGCTTGAGCAGCCATAAACTTTCTCATCATCAATGATGGTCGCGTATTCATTGCTGGACGACGACCTTAATTACCACTACTAAGTATGAAATATTAGATAGTAGGTAAATTGTTTTGGCGAGGACCTTGCCTGCTTGTGTAATATGGGTACCTACTAGCAAGGTAGTACCTACCTCCTTTGATGGTGGCCGGGAAAACTGGGGCTGATTGGACACACCGAGGGAAGGAAAAAAAAGGGTGCATGAGCTTCTGTCTTCGAAAACCTTCAGGAATCATCATCGACTACTTTTGCGGCGTTGTCGACCAAAAGCCTGACGCGAATGGAGCTGCAGTTTTTTCTGGCCGATATGCTTGTAAGTCAACAAAACATTCCTGGACTCTCCCATGATTTCCTATTTTACGTCAATGATGAATTTGCAATCTCGCTTCAGAACCGCTGCGATTGATACAGTTCGCTGTGTGTGATTACACTTATGCCAATTTCTGATAATTACTCTGTTTCTTCTCTTGCTGGCCTGCCTTTGGTATTATTTTGTTCATGGCATCTGCTGACAACGATCAACAGGCGTCATGACATACGCGAATCGCCTTCGGTTGGCTTGTCGGTCTGTAAAATTTCCGCCTGCCTCAGCCCCTAACTATGCTCGACCAACACTCGAAGTGGCCGGCTCTCGGAGGGCCGGTCCACGATGCCTAGCCCATGCATACCATTCGACTCGTTCTCTCACCGACGATTCGAGAACGGGAAATTCTGCGAACAGGTTCACACGCTTGCGGGAAGACGAGGAACGTTCTTCCTTCAAGAACCAACGGATAGAGGATCTGGAACAGGCCCGTTCCACTGAAGATCCCTTACTCGATGAACCTTATCCTCGCCTAGAGGATGGCGGGCTCCGGAGGAAACCGATTCCCGAATTTTTGCAGGATTTCCACGAAAGTCTCGCTGGGCAAGAGTTTAACTTGATGGGCCGTGTCCGTGGAAAGCGTGTCTCGGGGAAGGGTCTCATATTTCTTGACATTGTCAATGAGTTCCAACAAGTCCAGGTCATGTTGAGCAAGAAGGCTATTGTGGCAGGGAAAGTTAAGAATCGTAAAAAATTCGACATGTTCAGAAATCTGATTCAAGTCGGCGATCATATCTGTAAGTCACAGCATCAAGGTGCTCATTTCGCTCCTGAGGATCTAACACTTTTACAGCCGTCATTGGAGAGAAGATGCGCACTGACGCCGGCGAGGCGACGCTGAGAGTGACACAACTTCCTCAGCTGATCTCGCCTACTATGGAAGCCGTCCCGGAGCAACTCACGGATCCGAAGACGAAGGCTCAAAATCGTCACCTAGATATGCTGGTGAATCGAAACACCACCGACATTCTGAGACTGCGGCACGAAATTACTAGGTTCATGCGGGAGTATTTCTACTCGAAGCGGTTCCTAGAGTTTTCAACACCTATTCTGGCTCACGACGCTGGTGGTGCCGTTGCGCGGCCTTTTGTCACAAAGTCAACTGAGTTCAGCAATAAGAATCTTGCTATGCGCGTAGCTCCTGAGCTATGGCTAAAGCGACTTGTCGTTGGTGGTGTCGATAAGGTCTTTGAAATTGGCCCTGCATTCCGCAATGAGGGCATCGATGCTACTCACAACCCCGAATTCACCATGTGTGAATTCTACAGCGCGTACACCAATCTTGCCGACCTGATCAAGGAAACGGAAGAGATCCTGTGCGGACTGGCCCAACGTACGAGCGACCTCGGGGATGAGCTGAAATCTTTGCCTCGTATTGAACTAGACCGCTTCAAGCGTCCTTTTAAGCAGGTGGAATTCGTCCCCGAGCTGGAAAAGGCCTTAGGATTCCGTCTGCCGAAGCTGAGCTCTGAGGATGCTTTGCCCGAACTCCTCGCAGTGTTGAAGCTCGCTAATATCAAAATCCCTGGCGAAGTGCCACATACCCTACCCAAGCTTCTTGACAGACTGGCTGCTATGTATCTTGAGCCCTTCTCGTTCGAGGAGCCAGTGTTCATCACACAACATCCCTCCTGCATGTCTCCCCTTTCAAAGAGCTTTCTATGTCCCAAGACATACCAGCTCGTATCTGCACGAGCGGAGCTCTTTGTCGGTGGACGCGAGCTTGCAAATATGTACGAGGAGGAGAACGATCCCGAAGCCCAGAGACACAAGCTGATTGATCATAAAAATTTGGTTAATACTCCTGACGGTGGATTTGCCTATAAAGACTCGTCTGCCGAGGAAGATTTGTTGGAGTTTGAGACGGATGCAGACGGCGAGGCGTCACCCCTCGACGAGAACTTTATCAAAGCCTTGGACCATGCGCTTCCACCGACAGGGGGCTGGGGATGCGGTGTCGAGCGCCTGGTCATGCTTTTCTCAGGCTCAGAACGCATCAGCGACTGCCTGAGTTTTGGCACTCTTCGCCATGTCGTTGGCCTGTCGAGTGAGAACCGCAATAGTGCGCAGTCCTCCATGGAACAAGGCAAAGAAGAAGACCAGGCCGACGGGCAACACGAAAACAGCAAAGCATCCAAATAACCCTCACAAGGAGCAAGCTGAATGTAACTCTAGGGAAGTTATTGTATACTTTGTAAGTGCAGTAACTTCTCGCCACTTGTATATGTACTACTATCACTGTATTATCACGAAGCATATGCTTGCATAGATACCATAGAATCTTTTAAATTACATGAACTACTCATTCACGATACATGAGCCATGAAGTTGACTGCTAGGCTGAAGCTGCCAAGCTCTAATTGATCTATGTTCTCTCTGCGCTGGTCTAATGTTGACCGATTTTATAATTGGTAACTTGTGTTGTACTCAATATAAGTCTTTTTAATCTCCAAACCCACTCCATTCGTCGTCGTCGACCTCTTCCTCTCGTTGCTGAACTTTTCGCCGTTTGTTGGCCTCAATGGCACCTCGCTTATTGTGCTCCTTCTGCCTATCAAACCCACTAGTAGAAGTAATCTTGGACTTCTTCTCTGCATCAGAGGAGATGCTCTTGCCAGTCTTAAGCTTCTTCTTGTCGGCCTTGGACACGTCAGGCAGGCGGTCGAGTAGGAATTTGGGCACGGCCGATTCGGCCTCGGGCTTGCCGGCCTGTTTCTCGCTGGAGACAATGACGTTGACGACAGTCTTTAGGATGGGGATATCCTCCTCTGTCCACATCGTTACGGCAATGCCGCCTTGCCTCCCAGCTCGGCCCGTGCGGCCAGCGCGGTGTACGTAGGAGGCACTTGACGTGGGTACATCGTAGTTAACGACACCATTCACCCCTCTAAAGTCTAGTCCGCGAGCCATGAGATCAGTGGTGATGAGAAGCCAAATCTCTCCGGCGCGGAACTTGCGCACAATGGTGGAGCGAGCCGAATCTGTAAGTCCACCGTGTAAAGCGGCGATTCTGGATGGTCCTCCGGCCGAGATGGGAATCTCATACTTGAGCTCCTCGTGCAAAGCTGTTGCACGCTCAATGGTAGATGTGAAGACCAAGAACGGCATCTGGATACGGATATCCTCGTTCGAAGTCGGTCTGATGAGTTGTCTCATGCCAAGTATCTTGCCATGCTCGCTGCCGCTGAAGAGCAGCTTGTGTGTAATATTGGGTACTGCTGTGTCTTTGAGACCAACGACAAGTCTGACCAACGGCTTTGGAGTAGTTTGCATGGCCACTGCTCGGGCTTGCAGCTTCTCCGTAACAAGAGTCTCGATGTTGGAACCCATGGTAGCGGACCAGCAGGACAATCGCAAGTCAGGATTCGTGCATGCGTTCCAGATACCAAAGGACTGCTCACGAAAGAGGGGATCTAGGAGGACATCGGCCTCATCGAGAACCAGTTCCCGCACAGTTGGCATCAACTTCTTCCCTGCCCCAGACTTGAGATATTTGAGCAGCAGCATCGGAGTTGTGACGAGAATGTCAGCCTTGACCGCAGAGCTGGGCTTTGACCTGGCCTTGTCATCGTCTGACTCTGATTCTGGTTCATCCTGTTCACTCTCGTCTCGGTTGTCATCGCTGGTCTCCTGTTTTTCGGATGCCACTTGCATCCCTCGCTTCATCCCAATGATCTTCATCCCAGTTCCTTGCGCCAGCTTGTTTCCCTCGTTCACAATTTGGTGTGCCAGCTCCCTTGTAGGCGCCACGATTACAGCCTCGAGCTCATGGTTGCTTTGTATAGTCTCCGAAGACCTCCTTCGCATGATAGAGTTGATGGTCGCAATCAGAAAACTGATTGTCTTGCCGCTGCCCGTCGGAGCCACAGCCATGAAATCCACTCCACCTTCGAGGCCCTCCTCATCCTGCGCAGCAATCTCAGGCCTCAACAAGAGCGGCGTACAACCCAATTGCACCTCGGTCGGCTCCCGAAAACCTTGATCGAAAAGATTGTCCGATACACGGCGCGAAATGCCGTAGACGGATCGAAGTTGCCCGAAGGACTCGAGAGGTTGAGGGGACAATTGCTTCTTTTGTTCCTTCTTCACCTCGACCTCGACCTTTTTCTTCTTCTTCGACTTTTTGACCTTTGACTGATTCTCGTACTTCCACATCAACGTTACTTTTATGCGATGCGACTTGAGGACCTGTCGGCACTCCTCCGTGGTGAGAAGCGAGGCTGTGGACGGTGCGACGGCTCGCTCGATCGGTTTTTTACTTTCAGCTTCCTTCTGTTTTGCGGCGGGCTCATTTTTCGGCGCAAAAAAGTCGACATCGGGTAGGTCAGATTCCTCATTCTTATGAGATTCCGCACCGTCACCGGGCCTCTTGCGCTTATGGCCTCGAACGTCGTCGTGGAAAAGTTGCGGATTGGCTTGTGAACCAGCGGACGGGTGGGAGGCGGCGGTCTTGTTATCAAAAGGACGGGCTCGAATATTGGTGCCGCGAGTGAGGATCTTGAAGATATCCCTGACGGACGAGCCCTCGCCGGGTTTCGACCCTGCTGCTGGCATTGTGGGCGACGTATTGCGCAGACATAGAAATTGAGTCTTGAGGATGGGTTCGGTTTGGGGTGGCATAAAAAAAAAGTAAGTACGTAGATCGGCAGCTCATGTGGGGCGTGGGGTTCTCTACTACTAAGGTATACTTGCAACAACTTAAACTCGCAGTACCTGCTAAGAGCACGATTTATAACTCTTTCTTTCAGAAATGAAATGAGGATTAAATAACACAGCAATCGTTTATCTTCTTGACTGTTTTGTTCTTGGTATTTCAAGCAATACCAAAGTGCTCACCAATCTTAGACGTTGCGATTCTGCGCTTTCAGACTCAATCAACTCTTAGCGTTGACTGCCATGCTTGCGCTTCTTCTAAAATTGCCCTGTTCAAAGAGCCTCGCCAACCACCATCACCATCATTCAAGAAATCCATCCTCCCATAGTCCCAAGCGAGAAGTCCCTCTGCCCTAGAACCGCTCGGATGCTCTATGGTTCCCACCGCGATACCTACAATTTCAGGGTCAGAAGCCGCAGTCTCGTTGGTAGCCAAGATAGAGGCCGAGCACACAGAACAGTGATATCGATTAACTCCTGGAGAGCTGCTGTAACTTGCTAGTGTTCCAAGTCGCGGATCGTTCTTGGACACTGCGTTTTGTAAGTCCTCAGCTTTCTTGAACTCGGCTTTGGCGTCGTGATCCGCTGTTGCGATATGATCCATGGGAGCGAATGCCCAGTAGACTACATCGGAGCTGACGTCTCTCCGGCATGAGTCGCAAGCATCCATAATAGCCATAAAGCGCCCTGTGGCGGCGTCAATTCCCAGTTCCCAAAGTCTTTGCGCCTCTGCTTGGTTCATCACTGGTTGATTGTTGTGCCCAACGGACAGACTGGCTTGCCTTCTACCAACTCCTGACTTTAGGAATAATTGAACACCTCCGCAATGACAAGTCAAAGGTGTTGATCCGGGCTTGGTAAGCTGACCAAGATTGTTCCTATCGTCTTTTGATGATCTCTGCGAGGGCTGTGGCCAATACTCGTCGAGCTTCTCACTACTCCCTCCCCCCTCAGACCATCTCGATGGCCGACGGCCGTCCGGTCCCTTGCGCAACCACATTGAGCCTCCCCCATCGACCGTGTCTCCAACAAAGACATGTCGGCCATAGGTGACGAGTCCGGGCTCATTGTCAAGTGCACTGGTCACGATCAGCAACTGACTACCATCACCCCCATCTTTGCGGCAGAATAGTTTTGAAGCGCAAGTTCGACATGAGAACACCTCAATCTTGGATGAAAAAGTGTAACGTTGTAAATTTGAAATATCCTCTTGTTGCTGAGGCCAAGGGGCACAGCTAAAGTAAAGTCCCCCCACAAGGTGGCGGCATGAATTGCAGTGACAGACTGAAGCCACCAGTGGTAGTGAGGAGTCTGGAACTGACACGCTGAAGCTGTGAGCTTTACAAAGGCATTGAGCCTGTATGGTGATATCAGTACTCATTCCTGCTCTGTCATGTTCTAGAACCCCTTTTTTGGTTGCGTGAGTAGAATTTGGTTGAGACTCATTGCTCTCTGTGTAGTTGTGAAATTCACGTATATACTACGACCTAGCTAGTAGTCCTGGGTCTTAGTCGCTTCCCCGCGCATGATCGAGATCATAAACTGGGGAGCTAGGGCCATAGCTCGTTTCCAGGAAATAAGCTAAATTGATAAGTAGAATTGATGATGAAGTAATTGTTCAGTTACTTGCTGAAAGCTCTCTTGGTCGCAGCAATGGTTACAATCCGTGAGCATTGCCATGCTACTTTCCCAGAGCGCACCTTACTGCGACTCCAAACAATTCAAGTTACAAAGACTTCAAGAAACCGGAGAAGAGTAGTTGTCAATATGTCATTTGGTGTAATGATGTCCATAAATTCTTTAAAACGCCTGTTCAATGCTGGATATTCTAGAACCATCATGAAGCTCCCCTCTCGTCTATCAACGTTTCCGCCCTCCCCTCCCCATACAAAACCTCACAAACTCCTCCCAAAGGCACATCCATAACCGCATCCGTACCCTCATTCCACATCTCCCTCCACCTCAGTTTCCCATTCTTGTCCACCTTGCCCTTTCCCTCGCTCTTCGATTCGCGTCCGCCGCCCACCCGCAGCCGACCCTTCTTATCAACCACAGCCGTCTGCGACGCCCCATCTACCACGGTCTCCAACCCACTCAGAGGCAATGTCAAAATCTCCGTGTTGTATGCTGCCAAAGCGACATAGATGTAGACCAGCGTCATAACCAGAAACGCCGGTATGGCGAGCGCCCACCATCGATTCGGGTAGTAATATATCCCCAGTACGTGCAAGAATGGACTCGGTAGGTACGCCCAAAGCAGGTAGATCAGAAACGTCAAGCTGCTGAAGAGGTACAGCACGAAACCGTAGTACTCGTACGTCGGGACTTTAGGCGCAGCGCGGGGCACCGGGCCGGCCATAGACGCCGCAGCAGCGTCTTCGTCTGAGGCATCGGGAGTTGTGGGCCGTGACGGGCGCAGGAGCGAGGTCAGCGAAGGCGAAGGCGGGAGTGGTGTCGGTGGGCGGCCGTAGAAGGGCGGCGCGAAGTAGTTCTGTGATAGCTGTTGGGGTGGGGAGTGTGATTGTGACGGTGGGTGCGAATTCGATTGTGAGGAACTCGAGGATTGGGCGTCCGAGAGGTAGTCATCCTCTTCTTCCGACGAGGCGGACATTTCGGCTGCCGCTTTTGCGCTGCTCGCCGATTTGTGTGGTTCGAATTGGGCCGCTGTAGATGCTTGAAGTAGAATGACGAGCTTGAGTCGCGTGGACTTCTAGATCCAACACGTCGTCACGTGCGGACAGTCTTCAACATTCAATAGCAGCGAGAGATGATCTCAAGCGCATGACATCGAGCGAATGCTTCACTTGCGACAAAATCGGTCTACTTATATTTTTTGTTGTGAATTATATCATCCGACTCGCCCGTTGGGGCGCAACTTGGACGTTACCGCATTCAGTGGTGACAAGGGCGATATGGTAAATGAGACCTAACTACGGTACCAAGGTAAAGGTTTCTTAATGGCACCAACGACCGCTCAAATCATACTATATGAATACATTCGTCGTGATAAAGTTCTTCTTGTAAGCTATAATCGTTACACTGTCGCTATGCTCAGAATTGAGGAAAAAAATAATAAACGTCTAGATCATCACTTGGCTGAAGTGTATGTGCCTCCTTTTCCGCTTCATCCATCCACTGGACATTTGTACTCTCTGTCTCGCCCTGTTCTCCCACCCTCTTTCTCTAATACCGCGTCCAAGCAGCGCTGATGGTAGACATGTCGGCACGCCAACACGACAAGTGGCCCAAGTGGCGGGTCCTTGCTGGATACAGGCCCGCCAACCTCTCTCGTCTGCTCAATGAGCGTGCTCGACGGTCGAGTATCCAGGCTTTTGCCCTTATCCTTACCGTCTGGATCTCCCGACGCGCCACCGCTTTTGGCACGCTCTGCTGTGCGAGCCTTTCTTTCCTCCCGTTTAGTATCTTCAATGCTTTGCTTATCTTCCCATGCTTCCAGTACAGCGCCCCCCGCAACGCCAGGCCCCCAAACTCGCTTGCCGCAGGCTTCACAAGTCGATCCTCGCGGGCGCCATCCCCGTTGTCGAAGCTCCACGGCCTGATTGACATTGACGTATAGGCTGCGCTCGAGCAGCCTATTGGAAAGCCGAAGAATCGACTCCTCATAGGCGTAGGCGGAGAATATTGACGCCAGTACACTCCTGAGATCAGCCAAATTCGGTGACGAGGCCGCCGCTTGTGTTAGGAACGCCCTCAGTATCCGTAGGAAAGAAAGGTTTGAACCAGCGTTCGTTAACACCTTTCCTGCGCTCTGCCCATCGGCGTGACTTGATGTCGCAGTGAGGAGGGACGTGAAAGTATGCTGCACTAATGACCGCAGAATCGCGAGCATTTTCTCTCCGTCAACCTCAACATCTTCCGTTTCCGACTGATCGACGAAGCTCCTGATCGTTGGCGACAGCTTTTGTGTGGTCTGGACGCATATGTCGATCAGACTGAGCCACAATTGCTCGTCGGCTGATAGGGTCTCTGCTGCTCCATTCTTTTTCTTTGACACGACATTGACCTTTTTCGAAGATTTCATTTGTCCTTGACAGAGCCAGATTCCAACGTGAACGTAGTTTTGTAGACTCTGAAGAAGTTCTTCGACCGCAGAAGGAACGTCACTTGAGACATGATTCCCACTGGTACCGCTCAGGAGACCTTGGAGGGCTGACTCCAGACTACCGAGATGTTTAATCAACCGGCTCATAGCTTCTTTGATCTGCCCGTCCTGAGCCATAAGAACAACAGCTGCATCAATGACACCAGTCTGTTCCATGACGGGGAGGACCCTGTCGAGACGTAGATTGATAGACTGAACCGTGCTAACGTAGTCTGACACATGCGAAGGATCGAAAGTGCACATCAATTGGACATACTTCTCCACAAGATTGCGGTCTGGGCTACTCTCACGTTCCCTCAACTGTAGCGAGTCCAGTAAAGCCTGGAGGTATCCATGTTGCAACTCTTCAGCGTCTTCAGCAGAGGCCAGCACATGCTCATGAGTAGCTGTATCCTGTGCACTGAGCGTCTGCGCCGTTTTTGCAGGGTCGATCTCTAACAAACTTCTCGCATTGCTCTTGACGACTGCCTGTACTTCTTGGACTTGGCGGTCACTCAACCCGCTTTGAGGTCTCAAGCAGTCGGATATGCATTCAAACACGGAATCCTGGTCTTCAGGGTCTTCAAAATATGTCTCGATGAGCTTCCCGTACTGTTTCTCGGTCTTGTAGATGCGCTTGAGAATTCGATAAAAGCCAGCTTGCTTAAATAAGGGCATCAAGCTTGTCATATCTGAGGGATGGTAAACGGACAACAAGTATTCGGCGCTGAGCTGTGCGTCCTCAGCAAGATCCTCGCCGGGATAATTGCAAAGACCCGTCAATACTTTAGACAGCGAAGACCCAGAAAACAGCAGGTATTGCTGGAATTTTGGTAGATTTCGGGCAATAAACATATCCAAATAGATTGTGTCTGCTGGAGCGAAATCATCAGGGTTCATCACATCCAGCAATATGGAAACGATATATTGCCTGTTGATGGTCTGCCCAAAGATCTGCTCCTCAGGCATGTCCATCCGATTGCCATTGATTTGCTTATCTGCCGAATCGTTGAGGAAAGAATCCTCGAAGGCTTCGTTCAGTACGCTGAGAAGACTTGGTGCATCAAATTTGAGAATAAGTCTCAAATAGGGGAAGGAAGGCTGTGACTCCTCGTCTGGGCGTGTAAGAAATTCCTTGTTGCTGCCTTTAGGCCAGGCGATGGTTTGACCTGAGAAAAGAAACCAGTAGATCTCTGCCTTGGCTTTGGTCGCCGTATCTTCATCCATAGGCTGCTCGTTGGGATACACCCTGCCTGTCAATGTATAGGATAGGTATGGAAAGATTTTCAGTGCGTTGATGCCAAAGTAGTCCTGACCAACATCAACATTGGCGTTGTCATCAATGATGAAGGGTATCAACAGGCTCAGAAGGTCAATCATTGGGGTGATGTAATCCCCAATGGCTTGATTCCAGACGTATGTCAAAGCATCATACAATCCATGTTGCTTGCACAACAAGGTTGTCTCGTCCAGGTCAAGAGTAGTCGTCTCCATGTGACAAATCATCTCTTCGAGTCGACCTTCCCATCCCTGAGCCACAAAGTGGGAGACCAAATCTTTCACAACGGGGGGCGGGACGACAGAGACCGTTTTGTCGAGGATATATGGCTCTAGTGTTTCTAGGAAAAGGCTTTCCAGTTCGGCCTCTTCGTACCATTCGTACATTTCATCAAATAGGTAGTCTGTGTTCTCGATGCTCTGGCATGCAACGAAACATGTCTCCGCCAGCTTCTTCAATTGCTGCTCGTCTGATGCCGCTGGGTCTTGTTGCCGTTGGTTGAAAGCATACTTAAGAGATGCAGTCATGATCTCAATGATCTTGTCTTTAACCATAGTATGACGTAGCGATGTATCCTCCGGAAGCCCAATTGTAAGCTTGTCGGCATCACCTGTGTAGTAAGATGTCGCCAGTTGTATCGCGCCGATGTAATCGCCGTTCTCCATGATGGCAATCAGGCGGTCAGCCCAGTTCGATAAAGCACCGATAGAAACCTCGTTGAACCCCAGTAGAAACACTCTCCCCTTGTAAGCCTTGAAACTCATATAAAAAGCATCGCCAACAACACCATGCATCGACTGGTCTTCTTCATCGAGCTGCTCTACCAAAGTGTGCAACTGTTTTGAGAAGAAATCCACATGATAAACATGCTTTTGTATGAGGTCGAAGGCTTCGGTCATACGCATACTGCGATCTTCCAGAACGATCAAACGTTGAGATAGCGTCAAGACAGTCAAAACAGACCGGCTTAGCCACTGCACTGCGGCGATAGCCTCCTCGCACTTCCATCGGCTCCTTGCCTTGAAACGCAAAGTCGGCGGCTGGTCTTTGTTGTTCTCATCCGGAATCTCTTCCACGTCCAATACCGTCAACACATTAGACCAGCAATATGCTAGCTTCACCTTGGACATGTCGCTACCAGTATGCGCATCTGGAACCTTTAGCTTCACAGCGGGAAACCAAGCCAAGCAGCCAGTCATGGGACTGTGTGCTGGGACGTCCTTTGGTCGGGCAGACTTGTGCTGTGTTTGCGCAACTGGAGTTGTAGAAACGATGACGAGAAGATAAGGCGTCAACATTGCTGTTAAGCCCATAGTGTCACTTGCGCATTCAACATTACCCAAAGGTAATGATGAGAAAGCCAGGACTGTGCTAGGCTTCAATGATTTGCCGGTAGGAGCTGGGGCATTCGGATAACGGCCTAGAATTCTCGTCGTTCTCACCGTCCGGCCCAAAGCCCCAGTCCCTCGAGTCGCCAGATGTGAAAATGCCATACCCTTCTCGTCTGCCGAGACCAGTGCTGTATGGCGAGTCCCAAGAAAGCCCAGATGTGTGATCGCAGCGTTCGGTACGTGGCCATCAGCCGTACGGTTATCAAGCTGAGCCTGCTCCAGATGGGGTATCGTAAGGAAAGGTCGCGAAACTCGACTCGTATCCCAAGTAAATATATTTCCATTGGCATGTCCTCCCGCCACAGTCGTATGGTCGGCAGAGACGGCCACAGACGTGATAGCGCCAGACTCCACAGCTTTTGTCCCAGGCCCAATGATCATTTTCAAATTCTGGTTGTAGTCGAATATCAATATGATCCCCTTGGAAGTTCCGAGTACAATAGTCGCAGACACCGCCAAACAGGTAGGCGACCCAAAGTTACGTCTCCCAGCTTCCGAGAAGGCTTGTCCATTGAGCTTCTTTAGCCTTGTCCACCGCACAATCTCCCACGGCGGCGATTGGGTCTCAGTCTCGGTCTGATCGAGGATAAAGTTGGAGCTGATAGAGGCATGCCGGCTATGCGATCCTGGAAAGGCGGGGGAGGAGGGGCGCGAGGAGGTGGTGGGTGAGGATATTCGCGATTTGAAGCGTCGATCAAACGGACGGAAGGACGGTGTTGGGCTGCCGATTCCTGGGCGCGAGGCAACGGAAGGAAGAATGCTGCTCCCTGGAGAGGACATAAATGATCCCTAAATAGTGTAAGCAACGCATGTGGACGCAAGGACAGTGGATCATACCTGGACAGACGGGGTGTCGTCTGGACCACCAGAAAGCATCGAATCAATGGGACTACCTCCCCTGCGCGGCAGCGCGTCAATCGACGCCGCATCAATAGACCCCAGCTCTGACCCATCCTCTTGGAAGCTCTCTCGATGGCGATTCTGAGCCGCCGTTCTCCGAGGTGTGCTCGGCGCGCTATCACTAGGCGGAGCGTGATCATCGAGCTGTGCCACATCATCCATCTCGACCGCGCTTTTCACCAACTCTTCGTCGCCGCCTGCATCCGGCACCGCGCCCGTGCTTGGGCTATCTTCGGGTTCAGCCATTGTACGTTGACGGCTTTCTTCCCATTCACTCCATCGGAGCTCTTTATCGTATCGAGGTCATGCCTGGTTGGGAGGGAAGCTCTGTCGAGGGGTTCACGGAGCTAGCTGCCTAGAGAGAATCGCGGGTAGCAATTGACCGAAATGCCGAAATATAACGCGAGTGTGATGAAGACCGCTGGTTTTACGCTTCGAACTTGGGAATCAGAAAGACTGCTGGTGCTGGACACGAGGCCGCGTGTTGATGTCGTCAGTTCAAGCTTATGTCGAGGCACGCAATGGCTGTGTAGGTAGGAAGCTGGGGAAGCTGCTGGACTGTGCCTGGATGCTAAGGCCGGGGATACTCCGGTTCAGCCTTATAAGTCCACGTCATGGCACATGAAGATACTGAAACGTTCATTTGAAGGAGAAACTAAGATATTTGTGTTTTGCATTCAGAGTAATATAAAGATGGGAATGTTTGTTTGATATGGATTCAATATTGACTATAAGTTTCAAATTGCGGGTGCTCATGCTTACAGAGTAACATAAGAACCACTGCAACCGAACCGCGCAGATCAATGCATGCAAGGTGCCCATCTAGACGCCGACCATCGTCCGACCAAACTCAACTCCACAAACCTCTATAAGAACACAACCTCCCATCATGTCGTCCATAGGCCCCCAATTACCTCCCCAGCTTTCCAAGCGCAAACGCACGCCGGACGAAGACGGCGAATCGCACAATGCACCCGACTCACCGCCCACCAAAAACGCTCGTACACAAGGCCCCGTCGCAAACCAAGACGAGATCAACCTAGACGACGATTCCGACGATGACTACGGTCCCAAGCCCACCACAGGCCCAGAAGCTCCCAAGACGAATCAAGATGAGATAGACCTCTCTTCAGACTCAGATGTCGGACCTCAACCTCCCAAACCATCCTCTACCGCGCCGCCACCACCACCACCCGACAGCGACTCCTCTGACTCCGAAGATGACTTCGGCCCTTCGCTCCCCTCCGCACAATCAGCCAAAGCCCAAATAGGCCCCTCCATGCCGGCGCCCGCAGCCGACGATGACCCTGCGCCCCAGCGCGACTCGTGGATGCTTGCGCCGCCGACCTCAGGCCCTTTCAGCGAGCGCGACCCAACCAAGATCAAGGCACGCAAGTTCGCCACGTCAAAACCCGGCGCGACACAGCCCTCTAAAGAAGTATCTTCAATCTGGACTGAAACTCCAGAGGAAAAGCTTCAACGAATCCAAGACTCTGTCCTCGGTCGGTCATCGTCGACGGCGGGGGCTGGCAAGGATGGGTCAGGGGATCAGAAGGGTGGTAGTTCGAAGAGCAAGGAGGAGCAGGAGAGGGATCGCAAGATCGCGGCGAATATAGAAGCTTCACGGGGTAAGAGTCTACTAGAACAGCACAAAGATCAGGCAAGAGCAAAGGGGACGTACAAGGAAGAGGAAGATGATCCAAGCAAGAGAGGATTTGACCGGGAGAAGGACATGGCGCTGGGCGGTAGTATGGGGGCTGCGCAGCGGAAAGAGCTGGTCAACAAATCCGCCGGTTTTGGAGGCAGATTTTCAAAAGGGTCGTACTTGTGAGTCACGAAGGCATTCGCTGTCCTTGGATGCTATAAATCGACAGCCAAAATCATTGCAAAGAGTCACTCAATATAGCCTAGCCGGGCATGAACAAAAATCTTGTGATTTGTATCCTCAATGAATACGTCAGATGCTATAAAACCACGAACTCCATCGCTCCGTATACCGTTTGTCCGAAGCTTTGACCCCTCCATATGGTAATGAGGTCTTCCAGCCATGATGCAAATAAAAGAGAAAAATAGACCATAGCTGTCCTCATCCTACAGAGCGGAATCCTCCGGTATCCCGATGAACCAGGTTTCTCCCCGAAAGCGCGGCTGCTGATCTAAAAAGGTCGCATGCGTCTGGACGAGCTTATATACAATGATGTGGGCTAGAAATGATAGCACTATTGCCCCTGCCTCCCAGCGGCCATGATGATAAATGAGGTGCCGCTAAAACAAGTTGAAATGAAACGCAGACGCCATTAAATTGAGTGTCGTGTCGGTGTGATAGAGTCGCGATGGGAAGTGTTGCCGCGTGTGACGGGCGAGGCAACTCCATCGGATGATGTGTCGGGGAGAAGGAATGGGTCGTTAAAGAACAAGAAACATTGCTGACAAACGAAGACGATGAATTTAAGCAGCAGAAGTAGCAGTAGGTCGCGAGCCAGACTCGAGCTGACTCGGAGTAGGTTCCGCTTCGTTTGCTGTGGCCGAGGCACCATTGCTATCCTCGTTCCGACGCCTCCCGAACCGTAGAGCGGACCGCATAGTGGCCATCATGCCGGGCGAAGCAGACTCCACCCGCTCGGACACCTCGGGACTTGTAGTAGTGGGGTTCTGCTCTGTAGTCTCGGTGCCCGCTGATGGTTCCTGTGTCGTCTGAGCAGCTTGCCCATCTTCTCGGCCGCCCTGGCTCTCCTGATTGTGGCGAGCTCGGCGGAAACGACGGTGAGAGCGTTCCTCCGCGTTACCAGTCTCTGTCTCTGGAGCGTCGGAAGTATCTCGTCGAGATCGGAAGACGCCTGCGAGTCTGCTTGGCAGATTGATACGGTTGTTGGCACGGGCGTCGAAATTGGGCGCGGCAGCTGCCGCGTCCTGACCTTCGGGGTTGGGTCGGGGCTTCGGTGTGTAGTAGTCCGCCTTGCAAAGGGGACAGCAGGCGCGACGGCTGGTGAGCCAAGGGTCAACGCATCCAGCATGGAAAGCGTGGCCACAGGTTAGGCCACGAACGTCATCATCGTCCTCAAGCGTATCAATGCAGATCGCGCACGAGTCGCCTGGGGCTGCCATGCACTCTGGCGGCAAAGCAGCGTCGATATGTTCGTCGTCATCGTCATCGCCTTGGCTGCCCTGACTATCCACGCGCTCTATAGACTGGCGTCGAGCACCGTCGGCACCAGAGGCCTGACCTTGAGCAGCATCTGCAGGCTGTCCAGTCTCGCCCTCCTTTGTTTCCTTGGCCTGTTTCTTCTCCTTCTCGCCATCCTGAGCCGGGTCGGCAGCAGCCAGCTGGTCTGCGGCCGTGGTATCAACCGTAGCGTCAGTTTGCGAGCGGTTTTCATTGGACTGGTTGTTTCCGGATATGTCGGGCAGGATGCCTTCGGCTTCGCGAATGCTGTTGGCGCGAGACATGTCAACGCCACCGGCAGTAGGCAGGCCTTCTCGTGCACGTTCGGAAACCCAAGTCTTGTACTTCATCATTGGGAACTTCTCGTTGACTTCGTCCATGGTCATCAGCTTTTTCTCACGGCGGCGGCGATGGGGTCGAGGCATGTTTTCCATGTTGATCGGCTCGCCATCCTCCCCTCTTTGCATGGCTCGATTGCGGGCATTGTATCGGAAACAGTATTTGACGCCGACGATAATCCTGAGGCGATGGTTAGTCTAGTGTCCCTTGTCCCTGAATTCATCTTCGAATATTTGCCAAATGACTGTCGACGAATCGATAGATGGCACAGAGAGAAAAAGCCAGCAGACGCTGCGAAAGGTAATTCCTCACCATAAATTCGTAAAAACGACGCCGAAGCCAAGTGCTACGAAGAACAACAAAGGCGAGCTCGAGTTGTTGTCACGGTTATCGCGGTCGTCCTCCTCGTCGTTGGCAGAGGTCTCGCTGGGAGAAGCGTCGGTCGTGCTAGAAGCCGCCTGCCGAACAACAAGCCAGGCGGCCTCGTTGACCACTTCATTGAGGGCAGGCATTGTGAAGGTTCACGATGCAATGAGGGAAAGATCGGATCTCGCAGTCGCTACTTTGAGCCGTGGGCGCTCTACACCTCGTTTGACATGTAAGGCGTGCGGCTTTCGGAGGCCTCGGATTGTCGCGTGGTTCTCACTCAGCGATGAGAACGCTGCGAGGCTGTCGGGCGACCGGGAGAGGACGCCGATGGCATCTAAAGGAGAAAGACGCGAGTCTTCCCTTATCACTCGGCAATCGACAATCGAATTCGGTCGTCGGAAACCGCAACGATGGACTTAGGTTCGTTGTTAGTTTGGTGATGATGGGAAATGAGAGAGATGGAGGATGAGAGAAAGCGGAGCGCAAGCCGGAGGTTGGCGTGGAAAAGAGGAACAGGGTGGAGGAGTCTTGGGAGTGAGAGTGAGAGTGGGAGTGGGTGCGAAAGAAGAGGAGAGGAGGTGTGAGGCGAAGTGGACGGAGGGCCTCCAGCGGGTACATTAGCGCTTTCAGCGGGTGCCACACACTCCATCACTCACGCAGTCACTTTATTAGGTACGTCGGAGCGAGCGCGTGTGGGCGCCCTCACCATTGACCATTGGAGTAATTACGAGTACAAGCCAGCCAGCGCAAGCCAGCGCAGCCAGCAGGTCAGCCCGGGCTGTAGGCACTGGACAGGGGTTGCGCCCGCTGCGCCCAAGGCCCAGGCCCAGAAAGCCTATTTGCCGCCGCCTAAAGGACCCGGGGACCGTCTGGGACCGTCTGGGACAGGCTGAGTTCAAGTGAGTCTTGGGTGGATGCAGGTACATGGCGTCCAGCGAGTGTCTCATGTGTTGCAGGGAAGTCGCACTGTGACCGACCCTCGCAGGTTTTAGCACCTTTTAGCAGGCTTTCTCAAGCTTTCGCAGGGCTTTAGCTGGGCGTACGGGGGCTTGGACTCAGACTAAGACCCCGCTATAACGTAGTGGATGGTGTGCACTGACCACCACTGCTGAGCGCTGTGACCCTCTGTTCCACCTGTCTGGGTGGCCGAAAGCAGGCAAAGCTTCTCGATTGGTGGCTGTAGTGCAAAAGAACCTGAACTTGAAATAAAGAGACCAAGGGACTGGCTGGTATCGGGAACTCGAGCACACTCCAATTATTGCAGCTAACCCTGGTATTCAGTACTCGTATATTCGCGTATCCAGTAACTCAAGGTTCTTTTTACCGCGACTCTCAAGAGAGCTGAATCAACGCGAGCAGCCCACAGAAACACGAATTCCAATTTTTAAGGTAACAAATGGCGTTTATCCTAATGATTCGGATAACTCTATGCAATACACTTTGTGAAACGTACGCAGCAGCTTAACTTCAACAACAGTCTGCATACCTACTGCCAGGGGGAATTGTTATCATTCAACGGTGGTTCAGAGTCTAATGAATGATCAAGCTGAACTTACGCTGCTTACGACTACTACTAGTACCACTTGCTCAAACTTACAGCAAGCGACAAAATCACTCATGTCATTCATCAATACACCAAAAATGACCGCTGTGGCCTGACTCGCGGCTAACGTGTATTAAGACTACTCGTACTAAGTGGTTCAGTACTCGTAGTGATAGTCTAAGCTGTGCAACATTACCATGTTAGGCATCCGATTCGGGGCCCCCATATCGTCTCCATGTCCTGCTCAGATGCATGACGATGCCATGCCCCATCTCCACATTTCCACTCCGCGGCTCCGACGACGGATGTGGCGGGGAGATTTCGAGGGACCAGCACAATGTTCATCTTATTGCCATGCTGTCTCCGGCGGGGATATCCATTACTCGTACTAGCAGAAAATCGGCCCCTAGAAACGATGGTCGCGCGCTGCCGACTCAGGAGAACTGGAAAGACAGCCGAGTAGGGTGTCAAGGGATGACAAATAAATACGCGACGAGCGCTTACACGTACATAAGCCCCAGACTCGCAATACGAGAATAACCATGAGGCTAGTTCATCAATCGCAGTATTTGGGGGGGGGTTGGGTTCAATGGTTCTTTATACGTGCACTTTGGACTCCCACTCCTTCGTAGACCCCAACTTCCCAAGACCTCAAAGCGGAAGCTGAAACCCTCTTTCGTAGCCGGATAGGCTTGTCCCGGCGCCGGTCATTGACACGAGCGCGAAGGCGGATCCTTCTTCCTCCGTCTGATCTTGCTCCGACTAACGCAGGCACAATTGCAAAGAATTGAATGTATGTTTGCTGAGCTTTGACGGATCGTTGTCTACTAGTAGTGTCTTGGGTGTGAGTTGCTAGCTAATACGGCTTGAAACCGCCTCTACGGGCCATGTCTAAGCGAGGTGTACTATCCAGGATTCACTTTGGAGTTGTGCTTCTTTCCATCGATGCGATTGGCAAGCACTGAATTTGTACCCTCGAAGACCGGATTCCTGCAGCTCGCCACCAGAGGAGATCGGTTCCTACGCATTACCTTAGCCATAAGCCTAAATTGGCATTGTAAAGACGTTATGGCAAACATCCGCGACAATACTGCGACAGAGGCAAAAGCCCAAATATGTGCTTGTATGAGGTGAAGGTATTCAGCGCCACCATGGATTTCCCTCGTGTCTCTGCATACCATCGCGTGGGCAAGAAAGGAAACTACTAGTACTACTAAAACTTGGTCTGGAAACGGGTACCGGCTTACCCGTGTGACTCGGACACGTCCAAGACTTCCTGTCAATGGCTGGCAGTGCTTGAGGAATATTGTGTGAACACAGCATGGTACCATTTGTCTCTAATGCTCGAACATACCTCTGCCAGACTGAACACAATGTCACCGTCCAGCCAGCCACAAAGCAGAGGCTTTCTTGTGCCTCATGGCCCTCTCATGGGCTTTTCCGCGGCCAGGATTGCCAAACTTGGCCTGCAAGAGCCAGTCACGTCTCAGACATCCCACAAGCATTCCAGCGGTCCATGTCAATCACCACCCCGAAGCTATTGTGAGGGGGGGTCACGAGATAGGACTTCTCTTCGGGAAGCAAGGACGGATTGACATATAACCTCCGCTGCAAAGAAAGCTTGTTCTTTTGTTGCGCGAGGGGTGGCTTTGGTCATCCTAGTAGTAAAAAAAAAAAAAAGAGGCGTCAACGCCAAGCTTTATGAGGTGGTGAAGGAGGTCATGATGGTGGTTGGGTTTGGGGCACCTTTTTCTTTGAGGAGAGCCCCAAAGGGGATTCAAAGGAAATCCAGGACACTGAAGCAGTAAGGTTGCAGTGCTATTCTGATGATGATGCCACTGAGTGGGATGGGGGAAAAGACTGTGACCCTTGCGAGGTACATTCTCACAGTACATCTTCACAAACTCTGTACCGTGTCTTCTAGCGCCGATATTTTCTCTCCTACAACGAACGAACTTTAGGCCCTCGCCTACACTAACCCACAACTCAACCTCACCCTACCTCAACCAAACCCCGCCTCTCCTCTCTCGCCTGCAGTACGCCTGCATGTTCACTGATCAATCGTCTGCAGACCCCGGCTATGCAGAAGCCATGTCACGGACACCAAAGATGGGGTCCCATCCGGGACGATTCGACACCATCGGCTTTGATGGTTCTCCCGAATACCTTTTCGGGCTGATCAACAAGCCTCTTTTGTTGCTTAATCTTTTGCTTCTTTTGAGCCTCACGCAGCCTCATGGCTGAGGCCAACAAGATGAGCCAAAGAAGCCACCTCGGCAGTGGGAGTTTTTCTTCTTCTTCTTCTTCTTCTTCTTCTTCTTCTTCTTCTTCTTCTTCTTCTTCTTCTTCTTCTTCTTCTTCTTCTTCACCCTTGTGATTCATTTCAGGTAGCCCTGAGCAAGTTACCCTACCAGCCTTGCCGCTGGATCTTGAGGTTGAACTGAAGAGAAGAGGCTGGCCTGCGGGCAAGGTGACCCTGGCCACACCCGCAGCTCGCACCCCCTGCAACCTGGTCACTTTACAACCCTTACTTTGATCGCTTCCGCAACCCAGCGCGGGCGATTTGGCGCCCGGAAAGCTCTGCAGTATTAAGGCTACTTCACTCATAGTTAGCGTAGGCGACGGGAATTAAGCCGTCAGCCCATTGCCACGATACAAGGGGATCTGCTCTATCGAGTATAGAGTCAAGCGCCATCACAAAACTACGAAATCCACCCCTGAGCTTGCAAGTGCTGATCACCCTTGGCACGCGGCTTACCGGTACGGTCTTAGGCGTACGATAAATCACAACGAGCACAAGAAGAGGTTCCCGAACCGGTCCGGTGTAAGCTCCCAGTCTATCCGGCGCGGCCGGACGTTGTGGTGTCAGCTAGCAACTGTAGTGGTGTCAAAACGGCTTTCGCGGCTTCATATTGATGAGGAATCTGGAAAATAAGCATTTGACTTTGATGCTATGGACAGTGACGACACCAGGCGACGTTCCATGCCGTTCTAGGCGAGACCCGAGGGGCGAGGCTAAAACGAACCAAGGTTTGTGTCATGCTTGGACATATTAACACTTCCCATTTCATTTCCCTTGTAATACGGGAACAACGTCACTGCATCAAGCTCATGCAAGAGAGAAGCATGGTACGAATCGGCTATACATTCGTCCTCAACATACTCATACAAGCTACACGCCGAGCTCTCGTTAACTGCTGACTGCTGCCCACGCTGCAACCGACAATTCTTAGCTGCGATAATTTTCCAATATCAATGAGAAATTTCCAATAATTTTAAGATACGAGTACCGGCGGCACGGATTGCAGATCCTACGTAACTCAAGCCACTGTGAGACGTCTTACGCAGCAGACTTGGCCCTTTTAGCGGCCGACTCAACGCACCGAAACAGCAAGGCTAAAACAAAAGGGCTTTTCCCCTTGTTTACTCATGCGACAGCTCTCGTTGCACAAGTGTTCCTCCTGCATCGCGTTCATCTGAATCATAACAGGCAATATTTTCCATGAGCGTTCGTGAAATTAAAGCAATTAACATCGTCATCAGTGGGGTTTTTCTCGATCCAGAAGCTGCAAGAGCTTGCCCAACCTCGCGAGCTTTGCTAACTTTCCCTTCCCCGCGGCCACTTAGCTTGTCATGCTCGTCTGCCGACATTGTCGATCGCTGCATCAACCCGCGCCGGCTCTGCGACCAGCATGCCCTTGGTGGTGATCTTGGTGGTCAACTTTGCTGGTAAGTGGAGGATAATTGGGGTGACGACCGCCACTCCATGGTTACGATGCTACGAGGCTCGGCCATTGAGCTTTTTCCGCATGATCGACCTTCCCACCTCCTCCTTCTTAAGTTGTATCCCGACTGCTGGTCCCCCCACGCAAAGCTGTCAACTGTAGGTGTTAAGTATCGGCCGATGGTAAGGCTCAAGCTGCGGGTGGATCGGAAATCAGATCACCATCAATGACATATCCCCAATGCCGGTCTTCTAAGAAAGGCATCTAAGCACACCGCCCTGCGCCTTTTGAGAACATCAACTCATGCTAAGAGTTGAGGTACCGTGCAGAAGCGTCTAATGACGTGGCTGCCCGCAGTGAAGATGCCATTTTAGGGATTGCATTAGGTACACGTATAACTCAAATCCGCAGCAGCCGCTGGTATTCAGGTATGAGCGATTCCAAATACCGGGAGGCTGTGCTTGATCGCCTTAAACACTGCACCGATATACATATGCATGTACCCCAGCTTTTGCTCAGCTACTAAGTAAAACTTACTACCAAGTATTAGTAGTAACTACATTGGCACGTGTGTATTCTAAATCCCGACCTCAGCTTAGAGGCAGTGCTCGTTGAGACGCCTACATTGTAATACGACACGCGTTTATTGGGTGGAAAGCATCGCAATAAGCTTGACAAATAATTCTTATCCCCGAGCCTAGCTGTGAAGATAAAGCCGTCTCAAACCCCTCTTGGTGTGGCTGTAAGTGTAAGGTGAGACTACAGGTGCATAAGCAGAGCTGTCTGTGCAGGAGCTCAAATCCACAATGCCGGGTCCGTAATATGTAGGCGTCAGCATTCAAATACTTTGTACGGTATTTCGAATCTAAAAGTGGCTATGCCATCCTCCATCTGACACTATGCGCAAAAGGCATCATGTCATTGGTGGTGATAGGTACGGATCCCGTGGAAGAGGTCAACGAAAGTCATATCAAGTCTCCCAAGCGGAGCTCGCATGACAATGATGTGTTGTCGGAATAAGCAGCAACAGCATATGGGTATAGCAACATGTGCATCCATAATAGCATGAATTGCCATTACGCGCAACGTACCGCTTTATCCAGATATCATTGTTTCGTAGATGTCTGACAGTTCCCAATATGACCGTTCCAGCCGGACGGTAGGAATGAACAAATTCATGTCTCGTTTGTTCAAGACATAGCACGAACACGTTTCACGGCACATAATTCTAGAACAGTGGCGGCTTCTTTTCTTCTTTTTCAATTTTCTCTGTGCATTCCATACCTAAAGTGAAGCTTGTGACTGTTGTTACGCCCGCGGACCTGAGTGCTATCGTTTACCCCAGCTAGCAAAAACACCATGATACTTCAACAATTGAACTCATAACGCCATCTAGACTTGAAAGATTTCCTTAAATGGGTCATTATATTTTCCATCATTGCTATGAAATTTTCTTGGTGATGGTTTAGGTAGAAGTCAATATGCAGTCGCACGCGCGCTCTCCCTTTCTTTCTTTTCTTTGTCTCTACCAAATCCGTAGTTTGCCCCACTAATTTCAACTTCATCTTCTTGAACTTCACCATCTTCATCTTGAACACCATATCTCCTCATGCGATCGCCCACAATTTCAGGCAAAGCCCGGATTCCACAAAGTAATTTTCATAGATTCCCCCTGCCCTGTTGCTTGAGCGCCCGCCAAGATGGCCCCGACCAAACTGCCCGAGTCGGGCAATCCTCTGTGAGATCTCATCCCATCATCCTCAACCGAAGCGAGAAAGACTCCAAGACTAATGGATTCTACTGCAGCGTCTTCTTTGACATTACTCTTGGAGGTCAGTCTACTTATTGGAGGACCTCATTGATTGCGGAGAACCTATATCCGTTAAATCATCGGGCGGAGGAGGAACCCATTCCACAGTTCAAAACTCACACAAACCTCTTTTTCCTGCAGGCGAACCCCTAGGCCGCATCCAATTCGAGCTCTTCAAAGACGTCGTCCCCAAAACTGCCGAAAACTTCCGTCAATTCTGCACTGGCGAGAGCAAGAACGCTTCCAGCCGGCCCCAGGGCTACAAAGGCTCCAAGTTCCACCGAATCGTCAGTTCACCAATCCCCGCATGGATCTCATGAACTCTAAGATGCTAAGAAGTTGGAACTAATATTTCGGCTATGGCCATTGCGCTTTTAGATCCCCAATTTCATGTGCCAGGGTGGCGACTTCCTCAACGGTGACGGCACAGGGTCGACTTGTATCTGGGGTTTCAAGTCTTTTGAGGATGAGAATTTCACAATCAAGCATACTGAGCCCGGCCTGCTGTCTATGGCCGTATGTTCTCTCTTTACTATTGTCCCAAAATTCGAAGTTTGTGACTGACAGCACACAGAATGCTGGCCCCAACTCCAACGGCAGCCAATTCTTCATCACCACCGTGCCGACGCCCTTCCTTGACGGGAAGCACGTAGTGTTTGGTAAGGTAGTCGAGGGTATGGATGTCGTCAAGAAGATGGAGGCCACGAAGACGGGCTACCGCGGAAAGGATATCCCCAATATGGATGTGGTCATCTCACAATGTGGCGAGATGTAAAATTATCTACACTGCGACTACATGAAACAATCACTTATTATCAATCACGATGCGCATGTTATATCAAAAATATTTCAAGAACGTTTTTTATTTCGATCCATTTGCCAAAGTAAAGAACAAAAATATGCATAGAGCCCCTAAAGCAAAGAACCCGATGCGTGTAATGCCAACGCCCCAAGCCATGCCTTGCCATGCCATGCCAAAACGAAATTTCTATGTCCGTCCAGCGGCAGTTTTGTCATGCTCGTTCGTCCGCCCCCTGGCTGTGTAGCCAAAGCCGTGGGTACCGCAAGAGTGTAATTTTTTTTTTTCTCGTATTTTTCATGTTTTCATTTCTAGCGTCCCGGCGTTCCCTGCATTTCGATATGTATATATGCGCTCTTTTTCAAGTATGAAGAGAGAAGAGAAACTTTGAGGAAAGGACCACCGTAGGGACAGCTTAATGCTCGCCAAGAACCCAATTGGCCCTGCGCTGCTGGAATGACTTGCGTGGGCGGAAAGGCTCCTCCCTCTTCCACTTTGCACCGTTCGGCTGAACAGGAGTAGCGCCAGGGATGACAGCAGTGCTGAAGGTTGTCTGGGTAGTTGTTGGCTTCGTAACAGCGTCCACAGTCTGTGCACCAGCGGCAGGCGGTGTAGGCTCGTTGACCGTAGCGGTCGAGTACTCCGTGACAACCTCAACAACAGTCTCCGTCTTCATTGGATCGGCGTTGTCGGTCGGTGCAGGGGCGGTAACGGTGATGGTCTTCTCGACAGTCTCGGCGGGGATCGTCTCGGTCACAGTGACAGTCTTGTCACCACCCTGAGGAGGGAAAGGAAGAATCGAAGGCTTGGAGGAAGCAGAGGGCTCAGGGGTAGAAGCAGGAGGCTCCTTTGAGCCGCCACCGCCGCCGCCCTGGTTGGAATTGACGGGCACCGCAAAGTTGTTGTCCTCAAGCTGCTCCTTGATAGCCATGCCCTGAACCTTCTCAGCGGCTTGTCCATCGGGACCTGCCATCTTCATTGAGAAATCACCAGGCTTCACAATCTTGATATCGATGGTGCTGGAGTAGCTCTCGTTGGTCTGCAAAGCGTTGACAGTGAAACCGTTGGGGTCCTTCTGGCCGCGCATGAAAGTGCCCATCCAGGGGAAAAGACCTTCCTTGGTACCCTCCATATCAATCTCCTCCATGTTGAGACGAGGCCAATCCCAATACCAGTAGATGGTGTACTCGTCGCCTGGCTTCAGATCCTCGGGAAGCTGGATGTCGGCCTGGCAAGCAACCTTGTCCGCGCCGTTGTTACCGTCTTCGTGCATGCGAGCCTGTCCGACCTCAGAGTCAGCCGCCTCGTAGCAGTGAAGGTCATCGTAGTTGCGAGAGCCGAGAAGACGACCTCGCTTGTTGCCGCCCGTGCCGTCCTTATTCCAAGCCAAGTGCACGTCGAAGAGCTTCTCGTTCTCCTTGGGCTCGGAGGTGCCGTAGAGGTAGATGTTGCCTCCATTCATAGGGCGGTCTGGTTCCTTTGTCGTAACATGGCCGTTCTCCATGTGCATGATAGCAATGAAGTCGCCAGGCGCAGCTTCAAGGGTCTCTTCAGGTGTGTTCTTGACGGCAAGACCATCCTTGTTGATGTTCTCGTCGCCAGTGTAGATGCCCTCAGCAGGAAGGCGGTTGATGACAGATTCATCGTTAGCCTCACCAGCCTCGATAAGGCGACGAACGTTGCCGCCACGAGGGTAGCCAGGCTTGCCGACAAATTTGCGCGTGTTTGGGTCAATCCTGACGGCCTTCTCGATCCAAGAATGAGCGATGACCGAAGAGGCCAAGCTCAAGAGTGAAAGAGCCCCAAGGCCAGCTCGGGAGGCGGGGTTGAATCTCATAGTTGCTGATGTTGGAAAATGAGATGTATTGAAAAGGAGTGTATTGCGATCGTCAAAGTCGCGTCAAAAGTTGGTTGGTTGTTGTTGTTGCTGGTAGTTCTCTCCGGGAGAAGCGTAGGTTTGCTGTTGCAAAAAAACTGCAGTTTCAGTCTAGGTTGAAGAGATGCTTGTCTTTTCTCTGAGTTGGATGAAAAGGAAGAAAGGAATGGATAGACTATTTGCGAGTCCAAAGAAAATTCGAGGGTGCTAAATAAAAGATTGTCAGTACGGTCGTTCGCCTGTTCGAAGGCTCGCGAACAACGAGGGTGAAGGGAACAAAGCGTGAGAGAACAAAAACAAGAGCGAAGGAGGTGGGCGGAGTGCGGATTCAGAAACTCACTGTAATGAACTCAGTAAACTCGCTCACCCAGTGAACCCTAGGTGGTAGTAAGGTGAGCGAACACTGAGAGATTGACCGAACGCTGGGCAGCTCGCCGGCACTGTCAGTGAGTGACAGAGAAGGTTCACCGTGAACACTAGTGATTCAGCGGTGCACGACAAGAAGTCCAGATAGAATACGAATATTGGACGAATGTTCTTCGAAAACGAATATTGAATCTTGAAAGGAACACAAAAATTTATCCAGTGAACAACGACCCGCGTGTGTTCAGCTCAGCTGATTCTTGCACAGAGGCAAATGTAGATGCCGGTAGAAATGGATATAGCGATGGATGATGGCGGGGAAGAGAGAAAGGGAACACAAAGGAAATCAAAGACGGCAGTTTGCTTGACATGATCAGTTTGCCATGTTCGCCTGATGCCTTTGTGTCTTTGTGCGTGTGCGCCTGGGATGCCTTTGTGCCAGTGATGTCGTTGTGAAAGTAAGTCCAGGTGATATGAGAACTCAAGTCAGATAGCGCCAGACGTGAGCCGAAAAGGTAATCCCACGGCGGGAGAGAGACGGAGAGAATAGCAGGGTATGATTCACTTCACACAATACGGAGATAACTGAGGTTGCATTCAGAGCAAGGAGGCTCTGTCCTATGTACGATTTGACTGCCATGGTCAACCTGGGTAGCGCCGCCGGGAGGCAGCAGGTAGAGAGAGAAAAGGCTTCTTTTCTTGTCGACACTGCGACCTGCGATAACTTCTGAGCCAATCGATAGCTCTTGGGGGCCTCGGAATCCCCCAAGGCTACGTACGGCTGCCACGGCATACACCAAGAGACCGTCCAAGAGACCGTCTCAAGCAAGGCACCGACACGGCAGGGCAAGGCCGTTTGGCGTTTGCGCGTTTCACGAAGACAATGCGCGGACGAACAAGCGCCAGCAGCCAATATCCTGCGTGGTACCGGGCCGTCGTGGGGGAGGCCGTTGTTTCCCCTGTTTCGGCAGGCTGGGAATGGTGTTTAGACTTGTTTGGATGAGCGTGATGAGATGAAGTTGGACGGTGGGAATCGAAACGGGGATTTAAATCGGTTAGCCGCCGACATCAAAGTACTTTGTCTGTTTATTTTGGTGACATGATACTTCAGTCTACCACGGACCAATAACCCCTGTCCGCGGTTCCTTCCCCCCAGCGTTCCAAAAGCGTCGCGCTTGCCGCCGGCGATTCGCTGAGAATTTCCCATTGCCGCGTCTTCCCAACGGCGCCCACTGGTTCTAATTGGCTCTTAGGTACTGGCTCCCGACTGGCTTCCGACTGGCTCCCACTTTCCCGCGTTCAACCTCAACCAACCTTCTTTACACTTTTCTTTGCACGTTTCTCTTATATTCTCATCTTCTTCCTTGCTTTTTCCTTGCTCTGACTCCTCAAAATTAGCATTTTCTGTGGATGCGCATTTTTATCCGCGCGTCTCTGCCATTCATGCTGGACTGCGAAGACTTGTGCCGTGGGCTTCACTCACCAAGCGTGTTTGACCAGGCGCCCAGTGACCCAGCCCGTTGTCGGAATCAGAATGACCAGCATCTTGCGGAGCTAGTACTTTGAGTCTTCTGTTTGATCGTGCTTGCCTTTTCTAAGCGTCGTATCGTACCAAGAGCTTTCTTTGAGTTCCGTATCCGGGTTCAGGCATCATCTTCCATGACACATAGGCTCCCCCCGCGTTTGTACGCCTTTGGTCCGTATCGGGGAGTACACGTTCTCGCACGTGTGACTGTGCCATCCAACTCTGCTTCGCTCTATCTGATCCTCTCAGCTCGGCCATTTTTCGGTCATCTTAGTGTCTTTAATGCAATACTACTAGTAACACTTGCCTCACTGTGCAGTGTTTCAACGGTGTGACGAGAGGAGGTAGCCTCTGCCACCCATCATTCACTTGAAATCCCCTCTCCACGACGCTCATCACGTCAGACAATTAGAACGCAGACGACCAAAAATCAGATGAATGTGAGGAAAGGTATCAGCATCGAATAGTATTAAAAAGATGTATCAATTGTTCCGTTTATGCTTCCCCTGAACGCCCCGGCTTCCATTGCCTGAGATGATGTTCCCGTTGACAACTCATCATGTCGTGTTGTAGTAGCCATGAGAACTGAGGGTATATCTCTTGTTTTCTCTTTAACCTTGACTCCCTTTCTCCTCCCCTTTCTTGCGCCGAATCCGATAAACTCCTAATAGACTATTGCTATTGATTGGCTGAGGTTGCCTGCTTGGCAACCCCCCTTTTACCATCCTGCTGTGACGGGAACATTGCCGTCCAACATATCACCACGCCGCCTCTTCATCGGCGGCGGGCTTCCATCTCTTCCTGACGATGTTGTTGCTGTATTTGGCACGTGTCCGGCCCAATGTGTTGGATTCCACATACCCGGATGCTCCATCTTGGGCGCCGGTGCCCCCGCTGAGGGAGGACCCCAGTCGGATCCGGTAGGCGTCACAGTCGGCGCGCCCGTCGGTGTGCCCGTCCAGCTGTCCAGCGGTGTCATATCCCATCCTTGAAGGCCAGCGCTGCCATTGCTCTGCTGGTGATGATGCTGATGGGGGTTATGATGATGGTGGTGAGCGTGAGCGTGAGCGCTGGTATCGTACACGAGCGACCCATTAGATAGATCTAGAGGCGCTGCCGGCCCTCCGCCCATGTATGAGCCTACTACACCGACGGCAGCCGACATGGGCTTGACATCAGCAAACGTAGTGACAACAGCTTGCGGACCGTGCGGACCGTCAAAGTACTGCTGGCCAGACGCCAGACCCGGAGTCTGCCCGTCCGAAGGGCCGCAGCCCGAGGTGAGGAAGCCGTTGGTTGCATCAAAGCTTCCGCTCGCTGAGTAGGATCCGTGAAGAGACGCTGTAGGCGGTGGCGTAGCCAACCCGTTGGGGAACGAGTCGAATAGGGCCATGTTACCATTTCCTGCTGGCACCTGTGTGAGCGCAACATTGCTACCTCCGCCGCTGTTGCCGTTGTCCCATGAGTTGAATGTCTCGTTCATGGCGGCTGTAAGGTGTTGGTTGACGCTCGGAGTCGGTGACATGACATTGTCCCTCGACACTACGTTGCCTGCCCCTGTCGGATAGACAAGTGCCTTCTGCTGATGGTATCGTGACATGGGATCGTTGACCGTCAGCCACTTCCATGTGGTTCCAGCAGGGCGGAAGACTGGGTTGTACTTGTACCATTGGTTCGTGGTGCTGAATCGCCAGAACAGAATGGCTTGTCTAGTCCATCGAGTCGAGTCAGGCGCACAAGACCACAACTCCTGATACATGGCCACTTTGCAGATGAGGTCGCTGCCGGTGGGCTCACGACGAGTCCACGCCGCAGCATCTCCCTCGTCCTCGGACCGCTTGCGCTTGCTGCCCACTCGCTCCAGGTCACCACCCTTCTTTGACCCGTTACCGCGCTTCTCCTTTTTACGCTGATGCTCCACATCTGGGTATTGCACCGCCGTGCTCAGAATCGAAGCCCACTCCACAGCAGGGAAAGGGACGTGGATGTCCTGGCGCGGGCGCATATGGCAATCGCAATCCTGACGCGAGTCACTGCAGCCACGGCGATGGATGCCACTCTCGTTGGTATACACTTCGGGCTTGCCTTCGTCGCTGTGCAGCTCTGGCGGACGAGTGAGCCGTGTGACGCACTTCCATCGGTGGTTTTGCAGGGCTGGTTGCGTGAGGGCAACTTCAACAAAACCAGTAAGTTCGGAGCCTGAGGGAAACTTGGCGTGCTCATGGAGGTCGACCGTTGAGCACATTTCTAAAAGAAGACAATCCTCGTCGCGAGTAGGTAGATCCAGTGTGTCGCACATGGCCGGGGCGTCCTTCTGCCATCGCCGGGTCACGGATTTCACACAGGCCGATGTAGTTCGGTCTAGGGATCGTGTGTATTCATGGAGCAAGACATCCTTTCCAAGGACGTTGGGCGTATCATCGCAGTTCATGTACTTATTGAGGTGAGGGAACGATGCTTGATCGAGGGGCGTGTCGTTGGCGTCGTAGGCAACGTCGTCACGGATCTTAACATCGGGAGAAGAAACAAAGACTTCGACCGTCTTGGGCCTTACAGTGATGGATGACTGTAGAGCCAAGAGCTGCGAGAAGTATTCGTAGTTGGGTTTGACCTCAGGGACTCTTCCCTCGGCCAAGGCCGTCAGCACTGGGTTCGACTTGAAGGACTCTTGCTCTTCTTCTTCGTAGAAGTCATCCGAGTTGGTCGTGCCAGGCTCCTTCTTCTCTTCAGAAGGGAACAGGAAATGGACTGGAAAGGTCAAGTTAGGGACTTGTCCACTTGTAGTGATGTTTGCGACTGAGGATTGACTTACAGCATCGCAAGTCCTCAAAGAACTTCTTGACCACTTGCATATGGCTCGAGACCTGCTTGCGTCCCATCTGCTCAATGCTGTCGTTGCTATTATCGATGCGGAAGATCTCCTTGCTTCCCAAGATCGCAACGCAGATGACAAAGATGTACTCGCTGATGAGCATGTTGCGCCCATGGAGTTTACCACCCATGGAGAACTTGCGCCGGCCCATGTGCGGCATCAACAGAACGGCTACAAGTTACGTTAGCCTTGTAACATGGAAAGGAAACTTCTTCGCTTCTCGCTATGATGGAAACTTACAATCCACAAAGGCATCTTCGAGTTCAGGGCGTCTCCAAACGCCGCCTTTGTCCTTCTGTGTATCCTTGTGTGCCTGCCTGTTGCGGTACTGACGGAAGGCAGGCCAGAAGTAGAGCGGGTTGATGTCATTCCTAGACTTGCGCTGGGGATAGCGAGGCTGCTGCAATGGTGGCGGGATTGGATGATGATGATGATGTCGAGGGCCAGTCGTGTCCAGGCGCTGGAGGCAGTCAAAGGACTGTGATGGCACGATGGGCGCGGCCGGGGGTAGGTTGGATTGCATGGAAGGCGACAGGTTCACTTGACCCGAGTAGCATGACACGAGCCCACCAAAGCCGGAATGTTGCTGTTGAGAATGCTGCTGCTGTGGTTCGTGCTGATGCTGCTGTTGTTGTTGCCCGTTCACGTTCAAGTTGACGTTGCCGGTAGACTCCCGTAGAGGAAGCCGGCCACTATCCCCATAGAAGCTCCGTCGATTGTCGACGTAGTCCGGGCCAGGTGAGAATCTTTGCGATGACAAGACGGGCCGTGGTTGATAGAGTGAAGATGATGACATGGCGCCGCCCGTAAACTCTTACGTCCCTCCCGGGGCGTAGGAGGGGCGAGGGGGGGGGGGGGGGGGGGGGGGGGTGGGGGAACCATATGGTAGGAGGAAAACCAAAACAAAAAAAACAAACGTTATAGGGATTTTGGGGAAACGGTGGGTGGGGGGGACGGGGAG